>MUZC01000257.1:692350-722080 GCA_002072015.1 Radix auricularia
TATTATTAGTATTTATTAATTTATTATTATTATCATCATGATTATTATTATTATTATTTTGATGTTTTTCAACCATATTGGTGACGCTTATTCAAAATGTTGTTTGTGTCGATCAGGTTATGTTATTAATACACTATACTTGTATCACTTTATTCATAAAACCATCATTGATGTTTTTATATTAAAATCGTCCAATAAATTCATTTAAAAACAACTTTAAAAAAAAGAATCTGGAAGATCTCCCCGGCCGATTAATACAGACCTACACAAGCCCATGTTGTGGGAGCGGGAAAGTGGCGAATTAAGTTTCCACCCCCTTTATAATGAGGGAATACCCCCTGCTTCACTTATTAAATCATCCTTTATCACATTCTTACATCTATGCTACTATTTCATTCTTTTGTCTGATGTACTTCAACTTTAATATACAAGAGCCACTCTGATTTTTTAATACAGAATCAATTGCCTTTTTAACACCCAGCATTAATTCCCATTAATTGCTTTGAATCGTCCGCGTTGGCACGTTCCTTGTTTGTGAATGTTTTGATTTTATAAAGACCTTTTTTTAAAAAAAAAAAGCCATTTTTAATGGCGCTGCAAAACCGTTGGACGGCATTATGCCCCAGGCACGTCAACATGGCCGAGTCCCGTATAACTCAGGAACGGTAAATTATAGGCTGAGTGGTACAGCCTGACTGGGGTTATTTATTACCGCCCCTGGGGCCTGGTGACGACAAGCTAAAAATAGTTGTCACTCGATTGGTCGCGTCCCCTGGGTGATATTTCAACATCCCCCGTGAAAACAAATCCGTCCACCTTTTAACTGGACGAGACCTAATTATCGGCGTCCGGGATGGGAGTCATTGGAGTCTCAATGACACAAGTAGGGTCCCCGGGATGGGTCAGGTTTAATAATTATTATAATAATAATAGTAGTAATAATTGTATCATTTATATAGCGCAGTACCCCAGCAAGCAGCTGGGATTAAAGCGTTTTTATATAAAAAAGTAACTTAGAATAATGATTTTGTTGACCATTGTCATTAAAAGTGACAAATGAGTGAAATATATGCACAACGTATTAGGTGGTAGAGAAATAACTTGTAAGTGAAGATTTAATACTTTATTAAGGCGTACAGTGTTCAAACTGTCACATTTGTTTTTAATAAAGTATGCAGTAGGCTGACTCTACAAAGTCAAGACACGTTTTCATGGTTATATTTGCTACGCAATCCTCTAACTTAATACAACATGCAAATATAAGTTTTGAATCATCATAAAATTTTAAGTTACCATACAAGGATTGTTAGATACGTGGACACCAAAGGGGGACACAATAAAACAAAAGGAAGACATAATAAAACAAAAAGAAGGGAAACAAACGAGGACTTTTGGAATATTTCATTTGAGTCGTTCCGGATTACACTCAGTTTTATTGTAATACCTGCCACTGTTCATACAAGAGTCTTTCAAAATCTGTTCATTTCTATCTTGTAGAGATAATTTAAGATTGAAGTATTGGTCAAACAATTGCACATCATCTACAATAATGCCATTCTCTTTCAGATACAATATGAGTTCAGAAAGGTCATCAAGTTTACAGTCTTTGATTTCATCTGAGTACATCCTATCAATTTCAGGAAACGGTTTCCTCCACTTTTCTACATAAATTATGCATGCTTCATACACCAACTTAACATCTGCCAAACTCTTCTTCTCTACCACTTTTCTCAAGTCTTCTGAACATCTCTTTGACTCTGGTTGAAATAAATGTCTCCAATCTATTTTTCAAAAGTTGCAAAGTTGTCTAAAGACAACTTTAAAAGACTACAATATTTTTCAACCTAGCTCTAGGTTTTTTGCCCTTTTCTAGGCGCCTAAGTTTTTTGTCCTTTTCTAGGCGCCTAAGTTTTTTGTCCTTTTCTAGGCGCCTAAGTTTTTTGTTTAAAAAGTAACCATGATCTACGTTTTTTTAAAAAAAAGTAACCATACGATGTAGTAGTGGAAATAACGATACATAAACATTTCAATACAACATTTAAGAAAAGCGTTGCATTTTAAACGATTTTAGCTTTGCCTCACGGAGTACATTGAGCTAAAATGGAGGACATGTCCTCCTTTAGCATGGTGTCTGGCAGCCCTATGCCAACCTAAACAAGACAAATCTTAACACAAATAAGCCTTGCAATAAAGCAAGGGGTTCAATTATTACCATCTTTAAAATCAGTAAAAGTAGAAAGTTTAACACAATAGTTATAATTATATGTGTTAAGATAAGGAAATCAAAATCAATACTAGAAATAAGCAAGAAGTGTAGAATATGAACTTTGAGTAAAAATAAATCAACGTATAGTCTGTGATCTCAATTGAAACGTTTCAGGTTTTAAAAAAAACTTAATATTGAAGACTTATGATGAAGATTTCTCTTGAAGGAAACCCTAATATTTTGAAAGGATCCCAGTGTGCAAGTTCTATAGGACATATACCTTGTCCGGATCTCATTGGTAAGCATACCAGTATGGTCCAGAGCGAAAGTTAGTTTCGACCACAGGGGAATAGTGTAACTAACTTGTTGTTGGGCCGTATTCACACTTGTTGGCGTGTATTACTGACACACTCCGGTTCACATTAAAACAAAGAAATCCTTTGTAACAAGTTTAACTTTAATCCAATTCTAGAACTAATATACACTTTTTACATATAATATATAGTAGAACGCATTCAGTGTCCATCTTGACTTCATCTACACACCTCTCAACTGGCGCGCATTGCCTTCCTGTCTTCTGATCCCTCTCTACCAATCATATATCAAATAATATCATGTGACAGTCAGGGTCTCATTTCTGGTGACAAGTATAACTATTCATTTCCAATGTCAAGAGTCAAGTACACATTTCCGGTGACAAGGCTAAATTGTTTTTTTTTCCGTTGACACAGGATCAAGTAGTCATTTCCGGTGAAAAGGGTCAATTATTGATATGCGGTGACATGGGTTAAATAAGCACTTCCGTAAAAAACAGGGGTCAGTCTCTCATCTATGTCCACAGGTGACAGGTGATCCTCACCCATACAGGGGTAAGAAGCTTCAGCTCAAACTCCGAAATGTACTAGAACAATGCCTAGCCCACCATCGACGTCACAGCTGCGGCTGTTAATAGTATGGCCCCCCATAGCTATCGCACTCACTAAACACTTCGTCTCTTAAAATAACAACAGATCCGCATTGTTGTGCGTTCTGGATCACAACGAAGGGCGCAATAATCTTCGATATAGAAGACGCATCTGTAATATATAAGATGTAGACTTGACCTTCGTGTCACTGCTCTGATCTGAGAGATATGAAGACTAATATGGCGGAAATTCCAGTTAAAAATATCTCTCATACAATGTACGCTCTACTAAAGTAAAATAACAAAAAGACGAGTATGAGGCATCAGTGAACCTATGAGTGATGCGAGAGGTAGGCAAACATTTATTCCAGGATTTTTTTATTTTTACAAAGAGCATACAATTTTCGTGTTTCTGAATGTTTTATCTTTAAAATAATAATTTCTAAACCTGTCGTTTTATAATTAATTGATAAATCGTAAGAAGATTTAAGATGAAAAAAACAAAGACCCGTAAAAACAACGTTTTTGACTAATAATCACTTATAAATGAGACAGAACTTAAAATCCTACATATGGAAGAAAATCAGCAGTCCCGAGCCTGCGCTCTTCATGGGGCTTCCCGGAAAACCCCCTCAGCTCTCTGGCCCCATAAGGGACGTAAAAGCTGAGAAGCCCCCCCCCCCCCCGCGGAGCGGTCGATTCTAGAAGCGGCCACCTGGGCGTCCAGGACACTAGGGCGAAAACCACTCCCACTAAGTTGACCTCCGAAGGGAGGGTGGAATTTTCCCTACTTCGACTCGCTATCACTTCGGCGCCACCCCGGAAAAGCTTACGAGTCTCCATGGTTTGGACCGCCACAATGCGAGGGATCATCACTGCCCTACCTAGGGTTTTACCGCCACTGGAAGGTTTCCTCAGAGCAGGCGTGCAACGCGTTCCTAGCAGTACCTTTTGCTCCTGGCCTTAAACCAGCACCGCTCAGTGGCGTTGCTAGTTAATTGAGGGGAACAAAATGGTCGTTTTGGAGTAACCCGGGCCTAAACGGGTACTATGGTTTTCATCATCGGCATTGCATCTAAATGTTTTGCCTAAACATTTAGACAGAACTAAAAGTATTGATTCTATTCAACATATATGCACCGCGCAAAAAAAATTTACCGGCTTAACGTGACTTAACTCTTTTGCTGTCAAACAGGGACGGGTAGGGTGGGGTTGTGGTCACCGATGGTTGGAGTGAACCCCAGCAAACACGTGGATGTCAACAACAACAACAACAGACGGCTACCATACATTTATATAGAAATAAACTAAAAGTGCATCAATTTAATTACGGTACATTCGATCGATCTGAAATTTTGATACAATGCATTGTTATTTGACACAAGCCTAAGTTCAAAATTTCAGCTCGATAGCACGACTGAAAGTTGGTCATTTTTTACTTTTTTTCCCCGTCGGACCAACGAAGAGACGACGGTGATGTTAACATAAGGGATTTAATAACTTTCTATTTGATAAAATCTTTTAATTTACACAAATATCAACATACAATAGCTTTTCATAAACGGTTTAAAAGGTTTATTTAAAAATGAAAAAAGGTAAGAAAGCAAATGAAACTATTCCGTCACAAGAGATGCCTTGTTGATTATGAGATGTCTTTCAAAACACGATTGCCTCGAATCTTTATGACGACAGGCTCATTGTAGAGCCACTCGCAAGGACAAGACAATAGTCACTCGGCCATGATGAACTGCTCTAGAGACATCAGTCAGGGGGGGGGGCGTGTCAGTCACTCACCGACATCAGGCAACAGCCACTCGTTTTCTGATGAACAGCGACGGCCGTGATGAGAAGCAGGGAGACACCACCTCCAGGGTGGTCATCGATAGCCACTCAGCGGCGGTGAACAGATCTGGAGTCTGAAGTGAGAAGGCGTCACTCACCGACACGTGAATGAGCAGGAATCACTCACAGAATTGGTTGTCCTTACTCAAGACCTCACCAAGATGTTGGCAATCACTCGCAGCCTTAGGGATCAATAACTCAAGACTTCACTAACATTTGGTTTTATGTTCATGCGTCTATAAAGAAATGGCTACGAGATTTGACAGAATTGGCGACAAAATTTGACGTAAATTGTCAAACGATTATACAGAAACTGTCAGAATACTAGACTTGAATTCTATAATGATGAGACAGAAACTGCTACAAGATTAAACACAAACTGTCAACAACAACAACAAAAAAAAACCAATGTAATCTCGGAGCTGCACCAAATTCGTCAGTCTCATTTTTGTCAAAGGAAAATTGTGTCCGGTAATTGGGCACAGAGGCATAACTGGCTAATTTATTTTTAATTCTCTTGACAAAACAAACAAACAAGCAAACAAAAAAAACAACAACAAACAAACAAACAACAAAAAAAACAACAAAAAAACAAGCAAACAAAAAATCCGATTTCTTTGTTGAAGGGAAATGATTGTAGATTACATTAAAAGTCATTTCAAATCAGTAATTCTGAAAGTAAACAAAATATGACATCATATCCACTACATAACACCAAGAGTGTGTCAATAAAATGCGCACCACACAAAAGTCTTACATTAACATTCACAAAGCGGGAAAACCCATTTAACTATCATTATACATTACATTGAAAGTAATTTCAAATCAATAGTTATGAAACTAAAGAAATCTAAATATGTGCTAAAATCAACCCGAAAGATGTTTTGTTTGGAGAGTAATTTACAGAAAACAGATATTTTTTCACCCAGGAAATTCGGTAAACTTTTCCGGTATTTATTTGGCCCGTCCACATCCTTGGGACCTCCTTAACATATTTGCTTAACTCCCGAACCCTCTCTATCTGGTATGGTTCAGGAGGAGTTGCTGTTCAAAGCTCGAACAGACAAGCCAGAAATTTCAAATATATATTTCCAACGGGAAATAGCGTTTAAAAGTAGGAAAATGCTAAATTTTAATAAATGGAAGGATTTGCCATCGACGCATCTGCAACTGCCCCGATGTCAGGTCGTTGCAAAGCCTCTGATTGGACATTGCCAGAATTGAAATAATCTACCCCACTGATGGTATAACATGCCGGATAAGAACTTCGCTATGATAAATTTAAAACGTTTTGAAAAAAATCTTGACATTTTCAGCCTCTCGTAGATCCACTCATCTTGCCTGGGTATTTTAGAGGTTTCTATATTCATAGTGTATCTATATTTCAGGTTTATAGCTTAATTATTATTGACTTAGGTCGGTCAATGGTCTGTCAAGTGTTGACAGAAAGGTGACCTGAGTTGATTCTGGACAGACCTCGTGTCTGGTTCAGGCCTGATGTCATGTTCAGACTTAATGTCTGGTTTAGACCTGGTGTCTTGTTCATACCTTGTGTCTTGTTCAGACCTTGTGTCTTGTTCAGACCTGGTGTCTTGTTCAGACCTGGTGTCTTGTACAGACCTGATGTCTTGTACACACCTGGTGTCTTGTACAGACCTGGTGTCTTGTTCAGACCTGGTGTCTTGTTCAGACCTGGCGTCTTGTTCAGACCTTGTGTCTTGTTCAGATCTGGTTTCATGTCTTGTCGAGACCTGTCGTCAAGTCCATACCTATTTGCCCTTTATGGTTCGTTGGTCCGTAAAAAAATCTCAAATGCAATGTTGAAAAAACCTACATTTTTTGTGCAATGCTTACTTAATTTACTGCGTGGTAATTTTAAACTGCTGCGTGGCGTTAGTCATATACCTGCGTGCCCGCGCAGCTTCAGGGGAACATTGATCCTGATCTATTACTTGTCGAGACTTGGGGTCTTTGTCCAGACCTGGTGTCTTTTTCAGACCAGTTGTCTTGTTCAGACCAGGTGTCTTGTTCAGAACAGGTGTCTTGTTCAGACTAGGTGTCATGGTGTCTCGTTCAGATATGGTGTCTTGTTACAGGGCAGTGGCGTCACAGCATGGTGTTCTTTGCAAGCATTAGTAGCTGTCATCAACGAACTGTTCGAAAGCTAGAAACGATCCTGTCAATACGACAATTACAATGAAACCTTATCATTGGACGTTGTGGAATTCTAAAAATAAAATCTCATTAATAAAATAGTATCATAATTTATTTTAGTCCTTACAATTCAATTAGTTCAGAGCGGGTTGGCGATTTCAACAAAGGATTGATCGACGCGCCATAGAAAAGGGTGAGGAGGGGGAGGAAAGGTTTGAAATAGAGATACGAGAGTGCGAATACCTGTTGTCTTTTTTCACCACTTAATATTTACTCCACATTAAAAATGTACACTACTGACATCATTCTAAGACAACGGATGAGGATGAACGATACGGCTAGAGATGTTTAAACCAGGCGGAATATTTCATGAGGAGTAGGTGCGAATTGTTTGTTACGGTAATAGAAATATACGGGTTGAATGGAGTCCAAAGGCAGGCCATGAGTTTCAGTGGTACATAATGTACACAAGGTTCTTTGGCCCGTGTGCAATGTTTAAAAAAACTAACTAGTGTGCAAAGTTGCCCAGTATCTATTTTTATGCAATATTTTACCAATTTTGCTACGCGGCAATCCTTAACTGCTGCGCGGCGATCGTTAGATATATGCGTGGCCACGCAGCCGTGCAGCTTAAAGGGAACATTGGGTGGTAGACACTGTTAAATAGTCACCGAAAGAGTCTAACCTGCATGTGTAGAGATACTGTTAAATGGAACACAATGGTCGAGTGGCATGCGCGCTTAGCTGGCGTGCCGACGGTCACGGGTTTTTATCTCAGTGGAGGCAGGATGTCCCTGAGTTTGAATGGACATCTAACACTAGATAGGTAAACAAATGGGGCTGCATAATGTGTGAAACCTTCATAGTCATGGCCTGAGAACGCTGCATCACTGGCCAACAGACCGGCAAGGTCTGTGGACGCAATAATCTTCTGTATAAAATGTGCGTCTGTACGGATGAAGCAAGCCAAATGGAAGTGTAATGGACAAGGCCGCGAAAGTTTTTGTTTGTAGTATGATGATACATTTCAGCGATACAAGGTTAGAGAGGAAGCAAGGCGTAATGAATTTTTTATGAAAACCATTAAAGCGTGACTAACGAATGGTTGTCAGTGGCAACAAATTGAAAGTAAACAAGGAGATAGAATTCATCGGCTGAAAGCATTTGTTATATTGAGCCTGTCATCAACTCAGAGAATTGATGATGGACAGGTCTCCTTTCGGAGGAAATTAAAAGATGAACATGTCATGTTATGTGAACTGAAATTTCTGTTTGTAATAAATGACCAGAAAGTGTGGCGATCGTTGCCTTAAAACACCAAAACGACTTTTATTATATACGCACTGATTTGTGTAAATATTCTTATGTGAAGTGCTGAGAGCCAAGCTACTTGCTTGGATACTGCGCTATAGAAATATTCAAATAATCATTATTATTTGTTGTTCCTGTTCTGTTTTGGGATTCGTCTCAGGAATCTGTATAGTGTTAGAGTTGTGTGAGATGTATGTAGAGAGGGAAGTGTTTAACTGAGGTGTGTGGGGTGTATGTAGCGAGAAAGGTGTTTAACTGAGGTGTATGAGGTGTATGTAGTGAGAGAGGTGTTTAACTGAGTTGTGTGAGGTGTATGTAGAGAGGGAGGTGTTTAACTGAGGTGTGTGAGGTGTATGTAGTGAGGGGGGTGTTTAACTGAGGTGTGTGAGGTGTATGTAGCGAGAAAGGTGTTTAACTGAGGTGTGTGAGGTGTATGTAGCCAGAGGGGTGTTTAACTGAGGTGTGTGAGGTGTATGTAGCGAGAGAGGTGTTTAACTTAGGTGTGAGGTGTATGAAGCGAGAGAGGTGTTTAACTGGGATGTGTGAGGTGTATGTAGCGAGAGAGGTGTTTAACTGAGTTGTGTGAGGTGTATGTAGCGAGAGAGGTGTTTAACTGAGGTGTGTGAGGTGTATGTAGCGAGAAAGGTGTTTAACTCACGTACGTGAGGTGTATGTAGAGAAGGAGGTATTTAACTGAGGTGTGTGAGGTGTATGTAGCGAGGGAGGGGTTTAACTGAAGTGTGAGGTGTATGCAGCGAGAGGTATCAGCCGTAGAAGTGTTTCTAATCTGTGTTGCATGTAAACTCGATCTGTAGTGTTTGACATTTTTTTAAGATGGAAACATTTTATCTCATCTGTTAATGTAACTTTTTTAAAACCAAGACCTTAGCAAAGTTTGTATTTTAAGCATAACTACAGAAATAATTAAGTCTTATCAAAATATGTAGTAAAATAAAGTTGTAAAGAGTTTAGTATTTTTAAAATGTTCGTCGAACTGACAGCGCTGAATAAGCTAAGCAAAGAATTATTATTAAAAAATCGGTTGAAAAACGTTAACACGGCATCTGCGGATATTTTGTTTTAAAAAATCTGAATAAATCAAGTCAAACCAACAACCCGTTTCATTGTTATATTTACGCCATAAAATGGCAAAGTGTACTTGAGAATATATATCACGATCGTCATCAATAGTCCTGATCTTTTCCAATGCGACTCGCTCACTTCTTTGACTAGATCAAGCCTCTTGCTTTAATTCTAAAAGGCGTATGTGGTAATTTTCTGAAGGTTTGAAGCAATGTTTTAAATAACCTTAATGTTCTTTGTTGGGAATGACGTTTACACTATTGTAAATAACGGAGAAAGCAAGTGTACTGTTTAGGCTTCATTCTGTTTGTCCTGTTCTTATCAAACAATAATTAACTAATCCACACATACGTTCTTGTTCTTTGAAAAGCTTTCTTCGTCTTTATTTTGTTTCGTTTTGTTATAAGCTTAGTCATTGGCAGACATGGCCTATTCATTAAAGTAAATTTAGCACCTCATTAACACCTAGACCGTAAAGATATTGCAACACAATCTTCGGTCTTATGTACTTAAACGCAAAAATCTCGAGCACCACCAACGTTAATCGTTCACACTTCCGGTTACCTGTGACGGTTTCAATGATTTCCGTTGCCGCAAGAGTAAAGGATATTCAGGTTATTTTAAAACCGTTTTCGTTATTACTGCTGTTATTGTTGTAAATAAGTGTTGATTTTTTTATAGCAACAAAAAATCTTCTGAACAAAAAAAAAAAAAAAAAAAAACTTTACAATGTGCTATGATGACATTGTACAATTTTACGATAGTCGTGCTCAGGGACAAAAATTGCAGATTATTTTCTGTGATTTTAGCGTGAGCTTGGAGTGTATAGGGTTAATCAATAAAAGCTACTTCCTCAGTGAGCTGTGGCTAAATTTAGACTTGGAAATCAATGGTCTAACGAAGGAACTATCAGAAATGAACCCAGAGGCTAAACAAATAAAAGAAACCAAGAGAGAAGATAATGATTTAGAGGAAAATGTTCATTGTACCACTTGACATAAGCGCTTTTGTGGTCTTCGTGTATATTATGAAATTTGTGTCAAATCTGGCATGCTGTGTATAATCTCACAGCCGTGTCAAATATGACATGCGGTGTATAATCTCACAGCCGTGTCAAATCTGACGTGCTATGTATGATCTCACAGCCGTGTCAAATCTGACATGCTGTGTATAATCTCACAGCCGTGTCAAATAGGACATGCCGTGTATAATCTCACAGCCGTGTCAAATATGACATGCCGTGTATAATCTCTCAGCTGTGTCAAATATGACAGCTGTGTCAGATCTGGTGGCTGTGTCAAACATTACAGCCGTGTCAAATGTCACTATGTTACCACATTTGACAGCCATGTTACGTGGACACAAGTCAAGTCTAGCATTCTCCTATTTCTTACAGTGTAGTTAACTACTGTTGTGGCTGTGACCATGATGAAGACTAGTAAATGATCCTCTTTGGAAGCAACGTACATTTATAGAATAAAAACTGTACAGAAATTTACATCTCAAGACAACATCAAAGAGATTACATAGACAAAATAAACATATTCCATGGGCAAGATAAAACATATTCATTGGGCACGGTAAAACATATTCAATGGGCACGGTAAAACATATTCAATGGGCAAGATAAAACATATTCAATGGGCACGGTAAAACATATTCAATTGGCAAGATAAAACATATTCAATGGGCAAGATAAAATATATTCAATGGGCAAGATAAAACATATTCAATGGGCAAGATAAAACATATTCAATGGGCAAGATAAAACAGATTCGTCAGAATTTTCAAGGAAATTTTGAATGAATTATTAGCATGTCTGAAATAATCATTAATGTGAGATCTTGACACACGAACTCCAAAAATGATAGACTGATTTACTGATAGACTTCATTCGTCATGGAAGAAATTTTAAGGGAACATTTTTTCAGCTAAATGAAAAAGAAAGCTGTGATGAAACATATACAAAGTACTATTGACGACACATTGAAGAACAACACCGACTACTTCTACTCTTGACAACAAAGGGGACTGGATGGACACTTAGCAAAAGTATGTACTTACGCTGACCGTTTGACCGCCTGATGATGTTCTCCAAGAACGTGTTCTGGGGGGCCACCAGCCCCCGCCTCGCCCCTGGCATGACAGTGACAGGTGCCGGACCTCCTCCTCCTGGGCCAAGAAAGATAATCCACAATCAATGGTCACGGCTAGTTCCCTCCCGTGTCGGCCTGCACGCGAAGGCTATCCCAGAGGGCGATCATCAGTTAGAGAGGGGGTAGATGCGATTATACGGCATTAGACGTGGTTTGATCGCTGAGATTGGTGATTGGGTCAAAGACGTTCACCCGAAATTGTGGCTAACAAAAATCAAATCTTCAAGGCCAGCAACTCGAGTCACGGAAGAGAAGTGGAGAACGCTTGCATAGAGTTGATCTTATATCCCTTGAAAATATAAAGTAGATATGTTGGGGAGTGTAGCAGCCTACCGCTACACAAGGTTTTGCACAGGTTGACTTGACACATTACCTAATTAACACGGATTTATATCCAAAGAATTCTTTTCACAACTGACAGACCGACCCGTATAGTGTTCACTTTACAATATGAATTCAACAGAAGGCTATTCAAGAATCCCAACAAAAAAAAAATACACGCATCTCTCCCAGGGAGACATTGAAACAGGTGTTTAGATTTTCGGAGAGTGAAAACGGATACTCGGGATTCTTCAAGGTTTTAGCCCGGTGGAGAGGTTGGCTGTCCAACAGTCCAATGGTACCACGACGGTAAACTCTTATCACAGGAACTAGCTGGTACGAGATCCCATATTGACGAAGCTTGTGAGTCGTTATCCATTGTCTTCTTTTGTCGGAGGTAGTATAAACACTTTTAGAACTCGTCTTCGCTGGATGACATCCATGATTCTTATGTGTGATTACGTCACGATTGCGACGTCATGTTCCGAATGGAGCCTACAATAACGGAAACAGACGAAGCTCAATAAAAAAATTAAAGAACAAACACGATTTTAGTCATTTTAAATGTTCAAATCGTTTTATAGTTCGATTCCCCTTTCTTCACACCCATTATTATTATTATTATTATCTGTTTATTTTAGTGTACTAGTTTGTGTCATGCTGTAAATTTCTGAACACATTTTATATAAAAAATAATTGGATGAAATAAATATAGATAAAAACTGCATTACACATCATCATTTTATTTGGTAGCTCTTGATGAATAATTTATTTGTGAACATAGTCATGCTAACCATGTCATTATCGTTGGTGATATTATTTTTTTTTTAAAAAGTAACGGTGACTATATAAATGAGCTGAGGAAAATGGGAGAGAAACTCAAGAACATTTGAGGATTCAAAAATATTTTGATATGTGTGAAATTATTTTAGAACTCAGCGTTAGACATATAAGTGAACGGAATTAAACCCGCAGCATAGCATACGCCGATAGATAGATAGATAGATAGATAGATAGATAGATAGATAGATAGATAGATAGATAGATAGATAGATAGATAGATAGATTAGATAGATAGATAGATAGATAGATAGATAGAAAGATAGATAGATAGATAGATAGATAGATAAATAGATAGATAGATAGATAGATAGATAGATGGATTAGATAGATAGATAGATAGATAGATAGATAGATTAGATAGATAGATAGATAGATAGATAGATAGATTAGATAGATAGATAGATAGATAGATAGATAGATTAGATAGATAGATAGATAGATAGATAGATAGATTAGATAGATAGATAGATAGATAGATAGATATATAGATAGATAGATAGATAGATAGATAGATAGATTAGATAGATAGATAGATAGATAGATAGATGGATGGATGGATGGATGGATGGATGGACGGACGGACGGATGGACGGACGGATGGTGGGTGGGTGGGTGGGTAGGTAGGTAGGTAGCTAGATAGATCGGTACATAGATAGAGACATATAAATAAAGATAGATCTTGATAAATTAAATTCAACTAAATAAAATAGACTCCCCCATTCCCTATTTCAGTCGCTGGCATTTCCACTGGTCAAAGTAAATAAATTTTTATATAGAATTCAGGAATTTAAAGTGAAAATTGAATAAATAAACCAGCAAAATATCTGTGTATATACTCCAAGAGAGCATAACCATAGTTGATTGATTGCAAATCAATTTCATTTATTTTATTAGATGCAAGTAAACCTTTCGACAATTTATTGCATTCCAAGTTTGTTTGTTTAATACACAAGTTCTAATTCCCTCTAGACTCTAGTTCCGCTTAAAGAGCTATTTATGTTTAACGCTAAACTGCAAGTCTAACGTTTTCTAAAAAAAAAATAACAAAAATGACATATCAGGTTCTCATTGTGTGACGTTTTTTACGAAATTAAAATACATAAATTTGGATAAAATTTCCTTCTGCGACGGTTGCCGTGGCAACAGAACCTTGACGTCACTAGCCAAACAATGGAATACCAAGACCTATTCTACACATATTGCATTACATAAACATGTATATGTTTTTTCAAGCCAAGCCATGGATATCTTTGTGCGTTCACTCCCGGCGGGAGAGTTCATATTTTTTAGCAACGAGTATTGTGATTATTTAGATGACAGCACGAAGCAGCGAAAATAAAAAGAAAATGTTTTGTGTCCCTTAAAAAAGTGTGAGTGTAAGATAATTTTTTTTTTAAAAATGCGAATTAATTATATTTTTGAAAGTAGCTGTTAAACGAATGCTCCTTTTAAATAACAAAATCCCACCCACATTTGAATAGCCCTTGAAGTGTGTACTAAAAATGTTCTTCCACTCACGTCATCTGGGACAGCTCCAGTGAAAAACAGCACACAAACTCCGGAGGAATCTGGATTTTTACATTTTAAAATAATTTCAATTAAAGCACGGCGATTATGGTGTGAATGGAGCGCGAGTGGGTTGTGGAAATAAAACGAGGTCGCTGAAGTGGGTGAACGGATGAAAATGTGGGAGATTTCCATAGTGTTCTAGAAATGGGCCCTTCAGCGGTACATTTCTAATATCATATTACAGGCCTGAAGTATCTTAGATACTGATGCTTCAGACACACGCCTGAAATAATATTTCAGATACTCATGCCTGGAGACACACAGCTTACATATTTCAGATACTGATGCTTGGAGACACATGACTGGAATGTCCGACCATGACACAGACATACAGCTTAAATATCTCAGAAACTGATGCTTTTAGACACACGGTTTAATACTGCGGACACCAATACCATGATGGCAGCAGTTTTATAAGTCATTTGGTGGGCAGTTTACTGCGGAGGTACTGGAGTGGTGTGTGGGGGGGGGGGGAACTGACATTATCACAGGTAGCTATCCCGTCAATTGCAGAAGAGCGACTGCTTAGATAAGGATATTGATTGCTAGCAACTTTTTCAGCTATTGATTCATGCATCTGTATGGACTTCTCTCTCTATACTGGGTGTTGGGAGGGGTCCAAAAGGTGGTTGGGGGGGGATTCACGGTATTAGTCGTACAGTGATGTGACTTAGTCAAAAGAATCGTACATTGATGAATCAAAGTCAAAAGTATAGTGCAACGATGAATCAAAGTCAAAAGAATAGTGCAACGATGAATCAAAGTCAAAAGAATAGTGCAACGATTAATCAAAGTCAAAAGAATAGTGCAACGATTAATCAAAGTCAAAAGAATAGTGCAACGATGAATCAAAGTCAAAAGAATAGTGCAATGATGAATCAAAGTCAAAAGAATAGTGCAACGATGAATCAAAGTCAAAAGAATAGTGCAACGATGAATCAAAGTCAAAAGTATAGTGCAACGATTAATCAAAGTCAAAAGAATAGTGCAACGATTAATCAAAGTCAAAAGAATAGTGCAACGATGAATCAAAGTCAAAAGAATAGTGCAACGATGAATCAAAGTCAAAAGAATAGTGCATTGATAAATAAAGTCAAAAGAATCGTACAGTGATAAATTTAAGTGAAAAGAATCGTATAGTGATGTATCTAAGTCAAGAGACATTGCTGATCAGCATTATGAAAATTTAAAAAATCAATACATTTCCAACTGGCAATCCTAACGAGCCAAGAAATCTTGGGCGGCTTGACTCTTCGAACAGACAACACAACATCTTGACAGATTGAACACTGACTCGCACGGGATAATGACACCTCCCTGACAGATTCTGACTCAGCATCTGACTTGCGTCACAGACATGCAGCCGTATAGCCAATCAAGGAGAATATTTTATTTATACATAAAAAAGAGTTTCAAAACACAAATCTTTTGGGAAAGTCATCTCAGATACTGTTTTAAAAAAGAAAACGCAGCTAAAAAATATCTCGAAGGATGTGGGTGAAAATAAAAAGGTGTGTGTGAGTGGGGGGGGGGGTTAATTTGTACTTGTTAATAGGCTAATCAATTTATAAATGATTGATTAACAAAATTTGAAAAAAATAAAACTAATTACATGGCTTATTAATATTGAAACTTATTCAAACTGAGAAACATGCTCCTCGATTCGTTTGATATTTTTTGGTCAAGGTTTAAAAGAGATGTATTTTTCAGGTGATATATCCAAAGTAAGGCATCAGCTCACATCATCCGTTATCTTTCTAACCACCCTTCCCCCTTTAGAGTCACCCCTCCCCACCACCGCCCAGCAACACCTGATCTTTCAAGGATCGATTTTGTTCCCTCCTTGATACACAATTAATGAACATTTTGCCCCTTGAGCAGAATCGTAGATAGCACATTAGCGAATGTTAGTAATCGGTTATTTTGTATCGTTGATTGAAAATTAGCGAATGTGAATAATTGGTAATATTTTATCGTAGATAGCACATTGGTAAATATTAGTAATCGGTTATGTTATGAGCAACGAGATAAGATATTGGTATGTGGGTTATTGCAAGGACATGCAGGGACACGCACACAGTTGACATTAAGACACATATAGTTGACAAGGACACACATAGATGACTAGGGCACACATATAGTTGAAAAGGACACATGGAGTTGACAAAGACTCATTGTATTGAAAAGGACATATAAAATTAACAAGGACACATGCAATTGACAAGGACACATGCAGTTGACAAGGACACACATAAAATTGACAAAGACACAAATAACGTTGACAAAGAAACACATACAGTTGGCCACGTAAAGTCTTTGGTGTAGTGTTTTGTAGTGTTTCCCAAACCTCACAAATTGAAGGCTTCCTCTCACAGTATCAACTATTTCAGGTGAAGTTGGCAAATAAAGTCCTTCAGTGAAGTTCAAATCTCAAACTCTTTCAATGTGATCAATTTCACTTTTTGAAACTAAATAGTTTGTCATTGAAACGACAAAAATATCTTACATTTCATCAAGGGCGTCGCTAGGTATTTTTCAGTTTTTTTTAATTTTAAGTTGTCGTCCAAAAATGACGTCAAGCACCTATTTTTTTATTTTTTTTTTTATTTTTTATTTTTTTTATTTTTTTTTTNTGACGATGTGTGACGCGAGAAAGGGGGGAGTTTAAGAAAGTTCCACTTAAATATTCTATTTCTGTCTATATATTTTATTACGTTTTGCATGACTTCACGGGTGTTGCGATATTAGAGTGCAGCCTTATACTAAATACATACTAAAATAACAATAAATGGTTTTGAAACATGCTCATTTTCAAATAGACAATACCGCCTCAAGGTAGGGTGTCACAGTTTTTTGACGTCATATTGTGGGGGTTTTTGTTACAAAGTGTGACAAGGGGGAAGGGGGTAAAATCGGCTAAAATCACGTGACATCATTAATGGACGGCCCCTAACTGACAATGCCGT
This sequence comes from Radix auricularia, assembly GCA_002072015.1. NCBI lineage: Eukaryota > Metazoa > Mollusca > Gastropoda > Lymnaeidae > Radix > Radix auricularia. Next base: position 709,706 of record MUZC01000257.1, read on the forward strand.
TCAGGTTTAATTTTCATTTCAATTTGAGTTAAGTATAACATAAGGGCCGCAAAAAGTCTTAGAAGTTAATAAGACTCACAAAATAGCGCAGTAATAGCTAAAATATAACATATATTAATGTATTTAATAGATCATAAACGTAAGTTCTCACGAGCACATTAAATTTTGCTGTGAAATAATATACGTGTAAAAACTGCTAGATTACCAAAAATGGATATCAGAAAATTATCGACATGCTTTAAAAAAAGTAAAAAAAAAAAAGTTGTGCAATCGCGGGATTCCTAAATGCCTTTATTAGAATACTTTGGGGCGTCTACAGCATCTGACTTATCATTGGCTTTGAGGACATCAATACAAGTCAACAGCCAAACACAGATGAGGCAACTGTATCTAATTTGATTGTCGCTAACACTTTTTCGTTTGCTAAATTGGATATTGGTAGGTATGTCTGGAAACACGACCTTTCAAATTAGTTGAAACTGCAGCTGATTCGTGATTGTTTGACCGACAATAAAATGTATGAGTTTATAGCTGACAGTGACGAAAAGAGAGTTTTTAGTTTTTTTTATATGCATATAGTTATCAAACTATTCACTGTGGTTTTTATACTGGCAAATGTTAAAAGGTGTCTTTTGTAAATATTGTGTGTTATTTCCGCAAACATTAATTAGAGGAGTTTAATTGACATTTTGTCATCAAACAATGCACATAATTAATATTTCAACGAGGATCCACGTAGCCACATGCAAAGCACATGGCGCAAAGGCCCACTTGTTTTGTTTTTTGTACGTACAAACTTCTCCATTAAAAAACAGATGCACTAAGTGTAAACCTTAAAATAAGCTCTCATATTTAAATTTAAAAAATGTTAATTGCCTGTTTTTGTTACTTCCCTTGAAATTTTCAGTTTAATGACGTCATACATCTTATTTTTAACTTAATCAAAATTATCGATTAATTGTTCGGTAATTTTTTTTTAAAGTTAACGATTAAATTTAAATTAATCGATAACAAACCCTAGTTTTTTTTTATTATAAATCCCTTATAAATGAGACATAATTAAAAGTAATGATATGTTCAATCGAAAACTCCAGTGACCCATGGAGGTCAATTATAGCAGACAGCTACACATGCTATAAAGAGATAAACTAAGAATACAATAATTTAATTACGATGAATTCGATCGATCTAACATTTTGATACAATGCATTGTTCTGTGAAACAAGTCTATTTGCAAAATTTCATCTACATAGGGTCATTGGAAGTGGTTAATTTTTAATAATTTTTTACCGCATACGTCTGGGACCAAGAGGTCACTACAGACAGAGAGACGAGACGATGATGTTAATAGAAGGGATTTCAAAAGTTTGTTTACTTGGTCATGATATATGTTTGGTTGACGACTGAGTACCCGTCTAATGTGTGTAACAGACGTGTATGTTAGGATTACTTTGTTTGAGGGCGCACCTTCAATGACTGAGTTACGAGGCTGCGTCCGTGTGTTGTGAGGTGAACTCGGAGTGGCTATCTATATATATAATTCTCTTCATGGTTCAACCATGCCGTACACCCAGCTGTCTTCCTGCCCCATCGACCAATCAGCTTGCAAGGAAATTTAGTGCAGATGGTGGGGGTCATCGAGACCAAACCAAAAATACATTCATTTGTGGTTAATTACTTTGCTCTCTCAGAATAACAGAACAGCCTGTATTTCGTAGTGTAGAGGTTATTACGTTTGAATAACACGCGGGAGGTCGTAAGTTTAAGCCCTAGCTAAGACATTTCCCACTTTCTTTGCAACACAGCTGTAAGCATTGTTTCTTGACATTGGCATAATAACTTCGTGCTCTCCGTTGTGCTCAGTGGCAGAAAAGTAGTCACACACTATCCTCAGCAATTACTTTCATAAAATGTCACCCGTCACTAAATCATTTTCGACGTATGCTACGACGCGGGACGGCTATTATTTTATGTTTTGCCAACTAGGGTGTTGCAGAGTAGGGGTGACAAGTAGCTAATCGCAGAGCACATGTTTCTAGAACAACAATGCGTCGGCAGTTATCCCCGCCCCAAGGTTCATTCGCTTTGTTCTGATTTCTTCGTGATGTAATTTTTGTATGTTCACCCCCTTTCTTTGCAATATTTATGAGCAACTCTGCGGCGTATGCTACGCCGCTGTCATCTAGTACATTTAAACCAAAAGGAATTAAAGCCTGTTTTTAACACACACAACGGACTGGGGCTATGATTTGCAGTGTTGATTCACAATTGTACCATTACAATGTGGCGTTAACTTTGACGCCAAAGATTTTTTGTTGCCGCTCCCACAAAGCAAAAGAAAACATGCTCTATACTACTACCTCTATAGCGTTTTATTGAACAAAAAATCGATGTAGTTCATGTTACTTTCATTCGGTGCTCTCTCCCTTATTTTTATTTCTGCTCCTATCATATTTTTAGCCCCCGAAATAAAAACTTTCTGCGGTGTTTATGAAACAGTCTTTGGTGGGACAAGCAGCGGTTTTGTTTTCCTTGATTAACCGGAATGTTTTCCTCTAGCTAGGAGATTATCGTGGCATTGGCTAAGGGGCGGCATTGATTTCTCGGTCTCCAAGGTGAAAAAAACTCTCTGAATGTTAAGGATAGCGTTGTTTTTTGTTGTTTTTGCTTGGCTCCTTATTTTCGTGTGGCCCCTTGATTTTGCGTGGCTCCTTGTTTTGTGTGGCACCTTGTTTGTTTTTTAAAACCTAATTTTTATTTTTATTTATTTTTTTAAAATTTAATTATATTTTTTTAAATTATTTTTTTTGTGAGGCCATTGGTGTCTTTCATTTAGGTGCTAAATTACGGACACCTGAAAAAAATCGGAACTGAACATCCACCCTTATTTTTTTAAAAGGATTTTTGCTTTCCTAACACGTTTTGTTGCAATTCACAGTTTCAATCATCATTGAAACAAGATGAGCTGTGACATAGAAGGAGGGGAGAGAATCATGGATCGGTTAAAATCGTTTTTTCACTTTAAAAAAGCTTGGTATAAATATTTCAGTTGTTGGGGTGGGAGACGGGGGATTCCACCTCAACAATTTGTTCCGACCGTAACCGTCGTATGTATAGTAGGGTATCGAATAACGGAAACCACTTCACCGTCGTCTCAATGAGTCTGTCTTGGTGGGAGTTCGGTTTTGTAGAAAATAATCAATTTTAGCGATTGGGTAATGCGGGCGGGTAAAGCAGCAATAGAACTGAGGACAGGTCAGGCAGCAATAGAACTGACGACAGGTAAAGGCAACACTAGGACTGAGGACAGGTCAGGCAGCAATAGAACTGAGGACAGGTAAAGGCAACACTAGGACTGAGGACAGGTCAGTCAGCAATAGAACTGAGGACAGGTCAGGCAGCAATAGAACTGAGGACAGGTAAAGGCAACACTAGAACTGAGGACAGGTCAGGCAGCAATAGAACTGAGGACAGGTCAGGCAGCAATAGAACTGAGGACAGGTCAGGCAGCAACAGAACTGAGTTCAGGTCAGGCAGCAATAGAACTGAGGACAGGTAAAGGCAACACTAAAACTGAGGACAGGTAAAGGCAACACTAGAACTGAGGACTGGTCAGGCAGCAATAGAACTGAGGACAGGTCAGGCAGCAATAGAACTGAGGACAGGTCAGGCAGCAATACAACTGAGGACAGGTCAGGCAGCAATAGAACTGAGGACATGTAAGCAGCAATAGAACTGAGTTCAGGTCAGGCAGCAATAGAACTGAGGACATGTAAGCAGCAATAGAACTGAGTTCAGGTCAGGCAGCAATAGAACTGATGACAGGTAAGCAGCAATAGAACTGGGTTCAGGTCAGGCAGCAATAGAACTTAGGACGGGTAAAGCAGCACTAGAACTGAGGATGAATACTTGTGTATGGCGGTGACCTTGTTTTGAGGCTCGCCGCCGGCATCTTAAGCCGGTTGATAAGAGTCGAACATGACTTTGCCTTCCGATGAGAACGTGACATATTGGATTGTTTGCAGCGAACTTTTTTTAAAAATTTCCGCTATTTCTCTGTTTCGTGATATTTTGTTGTTGTTGTTTTTTTAAACTATACTTAAATCTTGATTTTAAAACTTGAATAGGTTTGCATGCTACACTTACAGCTCATGGGACATTGGAAACCCTTTTTAAAAAAAGGATAAATAAAATCAAATTCAGCACACTAAACAAATGTTTTTGTGTGCCACGTTCGCTGTTATAGATAAATCAGAACCAGTAGTCTAGCTGTGCACTTTGGAGAGATAGTTAAGGAAGCGTCTTGGTGGGGCTGGTGTGTGAGGGTAGGGGATGGGGGCAGTGTAGTGATGGCAATGGTGGGTATGGGGTGGCGGTGATGTCCCCGGCGACAGTTTGACAAATTGTTGGAACCCGCACAATTGGGAAAGAATCTCCAGTCCACGTCCCAGGACACTAGCGCGCGCCAGACTAACGTAGTGGACCTTGCTTAGGGACACGCCTCTGACCGGTCGGACCCTAATCCCAGACACACCCCCTGGGACAACTGAAATAAATGTAATTTAGAGATGTCTTACCTCCCCCTTTTTTGGTCGTGTTCACCGCATTAATGTTTGATCTCACTGACTGTTGCAGTTCTCGTGATGCTTTTATTTGATGTTTAGTCATTTGATTCGCTAATAAAAAAAAGACGAGTGAACTTTCCGCTAATTATCATCTCATACTCTTTATAATCTGTTTACGATTATGCATTGGTTTATCTTTCTTTAAAAAAAATTAAATCCCTTATATTAACTTCACCGTCTTGTCGTTGTCTCTGTCTCTCTCTCTCATTCTGCTCTCTCTATCTGTCTGTCGTGGTCCCGCCCGCGGAAAAATAAAAGTAAAAATGACCTATCGAGCTGAAATTTCGTCCATAGACTTGTTTCACCTAACAATGCATTGTATAAAAATTTCTGATTTATCAAACGTACTGTAATTAAATTATTGAGTTTTTAGTTTATCTCTATGTCGCATAAGTAGCCGTCTGTTATTGTAACCTCCACTGGTCACTAGAGTTTCATTCCAGCCCTCAAGATGTCAAAGGGGTCTGTCGCGCGTAGCGTGTTATATCGAACATAATCAATAATTTTAGTTATGTCTAATATATAGGGAACTTATAGTAAAATAACTCGTTGATTTGACGGGTTGTTTTAAGTATTGTCAAGTCAGGTATCTTTATGTGTTTTAGCTTTTCTATTTTGAATTAAAGTTTTTGATTATAAGCCAATCAATATGAAATTTTCATTGGCGTGAAAAAAACGAACAACTGAGACAATTTGATGTCATCGGTACGAATTAAAGATTCAAATCTAGGTCTCAAATTTAAGCGTAAGATTACTTTACAAATAGTTAATTTGGGGCACTTTATCCTGGTGTTGTTTTCTTTTTTTAAAAAAAATAGTAGACAGAAAAACAATTGTGAGTAAGAGGGACTTGAATCAAAATGGAAAAAAAACAGACCACTCCTAAAGTACTTAGGCAACATCTTTACCACGTTTTTATTAACTACAAGAGAACAGGTGTTGAGAAAGAAATGCAAATGAGGTCCAAGGTCCAGGCTATCGGTAGTGGGCACCGGGCTCTTACAAGTGTGTAGTAGTAAGAGGTCAAGACAAGATGGCTGAAAAATTGGAGTAGATGTCTTTTGCTATGTGAATTCTGTATAATGTGATGTGAGTGTACTTGTCGGATATTTCGTAATTAAAGTGAAAGCTCATCAAATCAAAATGCCAAGATATATAATCAATACACCAAGATATATTATCAATCAAAACATTAAGATATCTCATCAAAACACCAAGACATATCATCAAATCACCAAGATATCTCATAAAATCACCAAGATATGTTATCAAAATAACAAGATATATCATCAAATCAAAAACACCAAGATATCGTATCAAAACACCAAGATATGTCATCAAATCAAAACACCAAGATATCTTATCAAATCAAAACATTAAGATATCTCATCAAAACACCAAGATATCTTATCAAATCAAAACACCAAGGTATGTCAAATACCAAGATATCTCATCAAATTATCAAGATATCTCTTCAAATTACCAAGATATCTCATCAAATCACTTAGACATCTCATCAAAACAACAAGATATCTTATCAAATAAAAGCACAAAGTTAACTCTTTAAATAAAAAACTAAGATATCTCATTAAATCAAAACACCAAGATATCTCATCAAATCAAAAACTAACATATTTCATCAAGTCAAAGCATCAAGATATCTCATCAAATCAAAATAACAAGATATCTCATCCAATCAAAGCACCAAGATATCTCATCCAATCAAAACACCAAGATATTTCATCAAATCAAAACACCAAGATATCTCATCAAAACAAAACACCAAGATATCTCATCAAAACAAAACACCAAGATATCTCATCAAAACAAAACACCAAACACCAAGATATCTCATCAAAACAAAACACCAAGATATCTCATCAAAACAAAACACCAAGATATCTCAGCAAAACAAAACACCAAGATATCTCATCAAATCAACGTCCAAATTATGGTCACTCAAAAACAAATAATCAGAGCAAGTTAATCCAATTAAGGCACGACGATATTCGATTGTTTTTTTTAAAATTCCATTTCTCTATGTGTTAACATTTCGCCCAACCGCCACAAGCGGTGAGTCTTTCCAAGTGTTACACTGTTATATGCTCCTGAATTCCCATACGACTGTTGAGTTGCATCAATCTATGAACTATCCATCTAAATAGAAACTGAGTATTGGCATTTCGTGGCGGTCTTTACATTCAGCGTTATGTTTGGATGTTGAGCCGTTTTTATATCTATTGGAATTGGTTGGAGTAAAAAAAATGAGGTCCCCCTCCGCAACGTTTTTTATGGGGGGAGGGGGTGAGGGTAAATCATATATTTTTTGATGCACGAGTAAAGTTACATAAAAAACATAATTAATCTAATATTGAATAAAGCTGTCAATAATAGACGACGAGGGGAAACTGTTCCATGTCAAATCAAAACGCAGGAGATGATCGCATCTTTCAGTTCTGGAATTGATGAAGTCTAATCTTGAAAAGTTCCCGAAACCTCTCCCAACAGACTTTATTTACTGGCGATCAATGGATACGCGCTAAAATATCAGAACATTAACAGGGCTGAAGCACATGTATACCAGGGGAGAAGAGGTTTATCAATTTCCCTTGTCTATTGAGTGAGTTTCCTTCCTACACTGTTGTTGTTAGATCCGTGTTCACGATGTTGATATTTTTAGGCTTGAATATTGATGACGTTACAAGAACAATCTTGGAGTAGGTGAGGGGGGGGTAGAGCTCCCATAAGTAAGTGAGCTTTGGGTGTGGTGAGCAATGTTCCTTTTTAAGATGCTTGGCTGGGCGGCCGCCCTGATATCTGACCTATGCCGCGCAGCAAATTTTGTTGAATAACGAAAACAAAAATGGCAAACGTACAACTTTATACATTGAGTTTTTTTGTGTTTTTTTGTGTTGGTCTTTTTACTTTGTACACGGTCCACAGAACCTTAGAAAGAAAATTGGTGGTGAGATTTAAAAAAAAGGGATGGTCGTTGTTGTGTAGCAACAGACAAATAATAGTTTTGATATTGGCGGTGATGTTGTTTCATATTGAGTTTAGCGAGAAATGTATGATGTATACATTGTGGTGATGTTTTATATATTAGGTGTTGTGAGTGGTATAGGAACATTGAACTAAACTGCAGTGATTTTGCCAGTGTTGGTGGGGGTGAGAATTGTGTGAGGCCTTTTACCAACAGTTTCGAAAATCTTGCATCGATCATTAGTTTGTGTCTATTGTTACATAAGCGTGTGTGAAATTCCCAGCGTCAGTAAAAGAAATGAGATATTTAAAAACTATTTCATTTTAATCCACTGTCCGCATTCACAAGACATTAATTGAAACGTTTATTGTTCAACTGGCTCATGTGTAGTTACGCTTTCCAGCCATGAGAAAAATCACGGAGTCTGATAATGCATATTGAAAGGCTGGGATTGGAACAACTGATCATCTTCCTCCTCCCCAACCCCGCACCCCCAAGCCCACACTACACCTCATCTGGCCTTCTGTAAACACTAATTAAGTGACGGGCTCAGAGTGTATTTGCTACTTTACATTCAAGTGTCAAATCGATTTGGAAACGTAACAACTCCCGCCAACAGTAGGCTCGTGATTGTTGTTAGTGTGGCGAATCTGATGTTATAGACAACCTGTACTATATCTCGGCTGATGTTATATGGACAGCCTGTACTATATCACGGCTGATGTTATATGGACATCCTGTACTATATCTCGGCTGATGTTATAGACACCCTGTACTATATATCGGCTGATGTTATAGACAGCCTGTACTATATCTCGGCTGATGTTATATGGACAGCCTGTACTATATCTCGGCTGATGTTATAGACAGCCTGTACTATGTCACGGCTGATTTTATAGACAACCTGTACTATATTACGGCTGATGTTCTAGACATCCTGTACTATATCTCGGCTGATGTTAAAGGCAGCCTGTACTATATCAGGGCTGATGTTATAGACAACATTTATTAAAACGGCTGATGTTATAGACAACCTGTACTATCACGGCTGAACCATAGAATAAGAGAGGAGCTCGCTTGCGATAGAATGACACGGGTCTTAAGACTCTAACGGCTCGACCCAAAATAGAATGAATATTCACTATCACGCTGATATTATAGACAACCTGTACTACCACGGTGTATGAAACTACACTCCTCACATGAATCCAGTCCCGCGTGCCAAAACTGGACAGATCATAATGTAAACGTTATTCATTAAACCGATGTCAGAATCTGTCATATTGAGTGCCGCTAACACAAGCCCCGAGGAAATAATAGCCCGCGAATCAGAAATTAGTCCAACTGTATGAATTTCCACATTTTTGGTCCCTACTCTCAATTGTCCCCTGGATATTGCACAGGATAAACTTGTTTAAAACAAAAACAACAACCGAGCTTAGGGTCAATAATGATGAAATAATTCGTTCAAATCTACGAATAATCTTTTGTCTAAGGTGATTTGGCCTTGGTGAGATTATAAGTTATAGCATGTGCACTTACATTACTTACATAAACTAGAAACTATCTATTGTGCTCACTAAAATGAAGGAAACTGTTGTTACGTTTATTTATTTTATTATTTTTACTTATGTATTTTATTTAATGTGGACCCAACAGCCCTATAAAACACGATCACTTGTTTATGTAACGTATACCGTATACCGTAGGGTAAAGAATGAACAAAGATTTTGAAATCCAAATAACTAGCATTATGATGTAAATAGCTAGATGATGTCTAATAAGCACTATATATACAGAGTTCAAGCTTCAGTCGAACAAATGCTTCAAGACGTTTCGCTATAAGAGTGTCGTATTAAGAGTTAGTTGTTTTTTGTTTTGTTTTTTAAAATAATATTCTTAATTAGTTCATAGTAATCTATTTCTCAATCCAAAATGGTCTTGAAATTATTTTATTAACAACCGTGTCCAACTAAAGCGCACGACAAAAAAACAAACATACAGCGTTTGAAAACTCCGGAGTGATAATAGTTTCTATTATCGATAACATTTTATAATCCTAAATTTTTGACATCCCACACTCAACTGATGAGCACACACACACACACACACACACACACACACACACACACAAACTCACACACAAAATGCTGACAGAAGAAGTCTTAGATTTTTCCAAGTAACTGGAACCATTTCGGAAAAGAAAAACAGAAAAAAACACCACCTTATGCATCCAACCATCCACAGAACACCACCTTATCCATCCAACAATCCACAGAACACCACCATCAGAACGTGCGTATCCATCAGGACGGCCATCCCAAGTGTTGGCCACAAGCATCGTGGTGGCACCGAGCAAACACGGTCACCCCCTTTCTCCCCTTCCCCCAGTTCCCCTCCCCGCATCTCCAACCACTGCTTTGATAGAACCAGGCGCATACAGATGCCCTGACCACCTCGTCGTCGTCGGTGCTATCAGTGCACTCCCCCCTCACAACCTCAACCCGGCCTCTCCACCACTGACGAATGACAGAGTGAGGTCAAATCAAGAATCTTTTTTTTTTCTTCCAAAAATTGCTGACCATAATATAACCTCCCTCCCCCTCCCAGCCATTATGTAGGTCAGTTCTTGTTTTTTTTCCATCAAAAAGAAATCTCCATTTCCCAATCTTTCCATCTCATCATCTCCCCACACTAGCGCCCACTCCGTTGTTTTACCTTGTGTTCGGCCAGGTGACAGTCGCAGCTGACTCGATATCGAACTTCTGCAAATAGATTGTAAGGTGAACCGCTTGGGTAATCTATAACTAAACTGAATACTTGTAAATAGGATTTTACGGGACCCCGCTTGGGTAACTTCTGATTTAACTGAATATCAGTGCACTATGGCCGCGCAAATTTATAATCAAAATAAAAATTAAAGTAAAAAAGAATATTGAAAAAACTTAAAAATATAAAAAGATTGGAGGGAAGAAAAACAAAGAGGAAAGTTGAATTGATACGTGATGTGATTTATTGTGACTTAGAAATAGAACCCAAAGATAACCTAACACAATACTTCAGATAGACAGAGGGATAAAACACTTTTCTTATTCCACATGCAAGAAAATACACATAAAAATTCTCGTTCTTCCCGCCTTGATTTCGCGCATGGAATGGGTTGCCTGAGGAAACCAGGAAAGTTTTTAAAAAATATCAACATTCAAAACTAGACTAACTAAACGTTTTAAAAGTTACAGACGCTAGTTCCATACTGTAGATTATTTCGTACTACGCTTATCCATGGTTTATGTCTAGTTCTGCTTTTTTTATTACAGTTTTCAATATTAATAAAAAGCCACCCAATCAATTCTTACTCGTTCTTACTTCAATCAAACCAAAAAATACAACTGGAGCTCATATCATTATTGTAACGTGTAAAAAAAAAAAAAGCTTCAGAAACAGACTGATCAAAACACAATTTTTTTCAGCTTGAAGAAATGTGCAGTATCGGCCTTCTCTCTCACGACAGGTAACTTCTGGTGGTCACCGGCTGGGATGGTTATCATGTCTCTGTCCAACACACAGGACGAATCATCTCCCCTTGTCTGGTGTATGTGCTTGCACGGTTCCCAGACAACTGAACACTCGACAAGCGAACACACGACAAGTGAACACAAGACAACTGAACATTCGACAGGTGAACACACAGACAAGTGAACACACAGACAAGTGAACACAAGACAACTGAACCAACAGACAACTGAACATACGGACAAGTGAACACAAAAATAATAGAAAATATTTTGAAGAAGTAATAATTCGAAACGTTTTGTTTAATACTATTACTATAATAGTATTAGTATCGAAAACTGCGTTGTCCTCTGCAATTAAATTGCGAAACTAAATGATAATATAATAATAAGTTAAACTAATAATTTGAGTTTAAATAATAAATAACTTATTTTATTGATTAATTGTCTTAAATTTAGTTGAATTAGTAATTAGCTTTCTTATTTTTCCTTCCACACTTTGAAATTACAAATCAAAGTAAAACGTTTTAGGATATAATTTTTAATTTGAAAATTAATTTCATTTATTTAAATAATCCTTCTGAACTCCGAACACTTAAACTTAATATTAGTACTATACTATGACTAGTACTAGTATTAGTATTAATTAGTATGACTATGACTCATGACTATGACGTTAAAAAATAAAATAAATTGTTCATTGTTATAAGTTATACAGTTACAGTCACACAAAATAAAATGTTGATTCATTGTTAATATTTTGTCACTTATTGAATCTATTTATGTAGTTTTTTGTTGTTGTTTTACTTTACTTTATAATTTATATAGAATATAGAACTGAACCCACGCCCACACGGATACTTCGAAAAATTTAGATAGTATTAGTATTATTATACTTATACTTACTTAGACTTAATAGTATTAATAGTAATAGAGTTATAGACTATGGACCAAATAAATATTAGTATTATTATTATTCTATTTTGTTAGCCCAGTAACAGTGATAGGTTAGTTACATGATGTATATAAATTTAATTTAAATGAAATATTTTTGTATTATTTTTTTTTCTGTTAAAAATCACATTAAAATATTTTGCATTTTTAATTTTTTTTTAGTAGAACTGGTTTTAAAAAAAAAATTATTCAAGTGCAATCACTTAATTCAGATAATGTGTTAGAGTTAGAGAGAAACAAAAATGAAACCAGGAAATATTATTCTTTGTTTATCATCACTGTTCATATACTAATTTAAATT
>MUZC01000257.1:725785-746547 GCA_002072015.1 Radix auricularia
GTGTTCACTTGTCCGTGTGTTCACTTGTCTGTGTGTTCACTTGTCCGTGTGTTCATATGTCAAGTGTTCGGTTGTCTTGTGTTCAGTTGTCTAGTGTTCACTTGTCTTGTGTTCACATGTCCGGTCACCACCTTATACTACGGACAAATATTTTATTCTGTGAAGAAAAAACCCAACTGAACTCAAGAGGCATTGAAGGTCTCGAGAATGCCCCCTGGCACCATGCATCTTCGCTTGCCAATCATATACTGCGTTGGTCGACCACAGTGAGGGTCATTCGTTCAGCTTATTATCACACATTACGTGCTTGTTCTAGTGAATTATAGACAGATAGATAGACAGACAGACGGACAGACAGACATACAGACAGACATTTAGATGGCCATTTAAAAAAGTACATATAGATAAACAGGACAGACAGACAGACAGACAGACAGACAGACAGGACAGGACAGGACAGGACAGGACAGGCAGGCAGGCCGGGCCGGACCGGACAGGACAGGACAGGACAGGACAGACAGACAGACAGACAGACAGACAGATAGACAGATAGACAGATAGACAGATAGATAGATAGATAGATAGATAGATAGATAGATAGATAGATAGATAGATAGATAGATAGATAGATAGATACCACATCAGATGAGGTGCTTCTTTATGCTGGGATCAAATTTGAAACACTTTAAATCAAAATGTTTGATTTTTTAATAACTTCATTGACATGGGATTCCATGATAGTTTATTAGTTATTATGACTCCTAAGTACTTTGCATCAGGAGTTTGGGTTAGTTCTTTTCCATGAATGAAATATTTTGAATTTTTTTCTTTTTCTATTTACTCTTTAAAATTGACACTTTTCTGGGTGAAAAGACGCTTTGGAAGCCAGCTCTTAAAAAACCCTCCAGTGGGGGTTAAACCCTAGGTTGGGCAGTGATGATCCCCGCATTGCGGCGATCCTAACTAATAAGACTCGTAAGCTTTGCCGGAGTGGCGCCGAAATGATAGCCAGTTAAAGTAGGGAAATTCCACAACTCCCTCGGGAGGAGATCTTTAATGGGAGGCGTTTTCGACCTAGTATCCTGGACGCCCAGGTGGCCGCTTCTATAAGCGACCACTCCGGGGGGGGGGGGCTTCTCAGCTTTTACGTCCCATAGAGGGCCAGAGAGCTAAGGGGGTTGTCCGGTAAGCCCCATGAAGAGCGCAGGCTCGGGACTGCTGACTTTCTTCCACATCTAGGATTTTCAGTACAGTTTGCTCCTTAGCCAAAAGCAAGTATTGGATCCATTGATGTAAGGGACCTGTGATTCCAAAGTATTTAAGATTTTTAAGTAAACTAAGGTGGTGAACTTTGTCAAATGCCTTTGAGAAGTCTAGTAATATTGTATCTATTTTATTATAATTTCTAAGCCTTCTGATAGCTCACCTATTAGATCAATTAATTTTGTTTCACTTAATCTGTTTTTTCTAAAGCCGTTTTGATGAGGGCTTAGGGCATTATAGGACGTCCACTGCTTCGAAATAAATTTTCATTTATTCTTTTAGGCAGTTTTATTTGAATGAAAGTATTGTCGAACCAATGATCTTCGTCGCCAAAAAGTAGCACTTCAAACTTTAAACATATTTCCATAATTTATTGATTGTAATCATGACAAACGTAGTTTTAATTCAAAGTATTTTATATACAATTTATGTAGTGTTCAATTAATTAATCTGTTAAAAAAATACTTACATTGACTAATTTTTTGCTGAAATTTTGTCATTGCAGATCCTATCTTCTGATGATGACATCCGGTTAAACTGGACACCTGTTACAAGATCAAAAACGACTTAACGGCACTTCTCACACTATTAACAGAAGTATATGAGATCAGTTATATTTCGGAAAAACTTATACGTACCAAAATTTGGACTAAATGTAAAGACTCAGCAGTGGTGCTTTAAATCACTTATCGTCAGTTCCTTCAACATCATAGTTTAACAAAAGTTTATTTGTTTGCAGTCGGAATCAAGTTTTTGGTGGATTTAGTTTTTTTTTTTTTAAAATAATAAACCTCCTTAATAATTTCAACGCATACTGTTTCGCTGTTAGTCTGTTGATATTCCTGTGTCCATGAGCCGATATCATGCTAGCCCGACTGTTGATACTGATAGTTGTAGTTCTCGTCAAGGACGCATCCACTAAAGACATCGTGCCGCCATCTTGGATGAGAATGTGTAAAGTGAACGTAACCTTTCCCGAGCCGCCCACCGAGGCCAGACCTCGCCTGAACCCGTGCATCGCAAACGTCAACTGTCACATAAAAGCGGGCGGTGACGACCCGTGGAAGTTGATGGACCTCCGCAACTGGACGTTCGCGAACAACATCAACTACAACACCGACCCAAACAACCGGACCCTCCACTACAAGATCAAGGTCACGTGTGAGAGAGGCGCCAATATCTCATTGCCGTGGCCCATGAGGGTGCCGGGTCTACTGGAGCTCGAAGTCCACTCTTGTTTAATGCTGGATCGCTGGGTCAACTATCAAGATGCTGTGGACAAAACTATACCTAACGAGATGAAGATTCTGGACATGCGAGATTCAAAGTGGGAATTAGAAAAGATAAATCGATTCACCAACAACTCGCTGGATTCCTTAAACATCACCAGCGACTACGACTGCGGCCAGGACACATCACTGGTAGTGTACATCACACGTAACATCTCGGACTACTTACTGGCCATCCCGCCAGATTTGGAAACGCTTCTGGGGAATCTAACTTTATCGTTCCCTAAACCGCCCACGCCAGAAGAAACCGACCTGCCCTCTGAGCCGATTGACGAGGTCGCCTCGAATGGGCCGGTCAACCCGGAGACCTGGTTGATCAAAGACGCGGAGAAAGTTGTATCGGACCAAATCACGTTAGGGGGAGATCCGGGAAATGAAAAGCAGACCGGTCAGTCTGGAGTTGCAATGGACACCCGAACAGAAAAGACAAATGAAGCATTAAATTTTGAATTAGAGTACTTAGAACTGCTGCGAAAGGCTCAGCAAACCATGACCAGTTGCAAATACAACAATCTCAAGGTGTATGACATGAGTGCGTCTACTTTCACCCCAAGGGATATTCTTAAGTTCGTCGTGCAGACGTCATCGTATCCGGTCCTAGAGGTCCTGAATTTCTCACATTGCGGTTTTAAATCATTTCCCAGTGAGTTGTCACAGTGGAGATGGTACTTCCCAAAGCTCACCACCCTCGACTTCTCTCACAACATCATCTCGGCACTTTCTTTAGTTCCCTATCCATCTAAAGACAACAACGAGATATTGTACTTCAATTTAACTCACAACAACTTTACCACAGTCAACATGGAGCTCATCAGGTCCTGGGCCGGGGACAAAAACGTATTCGTTGACATCCGTGACAACCCAATCCATTGTGATTGTACACTGGTGTCGTTTATCGAGCAACTGCGAAACGATTCGACGTTCACTGGAAACCTTGCGCCCTACGCGTACGTGCGCCATCTGGCGTGTGCCACTCCCGAACCGCTGTTGGGGAGAAAACTCCACGAGCTTTCTGTGAGAGATCTTTCGTGTCCTGAGTACGAGTCCCACCAAGCGGAACTCATCGCCCTCGGGGTCACCCTTTCAATCCTGGTCCTGGTGATACTGGTGGTCATCAGATACAAGTTTGAGATCCGCATCCTGCTCTACACGCGACTTCACGTGCGACTCCCATGCGACGCGGATGATTTGCGTCATCAGAAAACCTACGACGCGTTCGTCTCTTATAGCAACGACGACGATGCGTGGGTGTTAGAAAATCTGGTCAAGTTTCTAGAAAATCCACGAGTGACGCAGGCGTCCTCTATTAGCAGCAACGCTTTGAACAAAACCACGGACTCAGAGATGGCCAAACCTGGGAAAAGCAAAAACACCTGGCAGGGGAAGAAATCCCAGTTCCGGTTATGCATCCACCAAAGGGACTTTGTTCCCGGGAAAACGATATTTGACAATATAGTGGATTCGATCGAGGCTAGTCGTCACACTATCATCGTGTTGTCACCAAGCTTTATGAGGAGCCACTGGGCCATGGAGGAGTTGAGACAAGCTTACAGGCAGAGTCTGTTGGAGAAGTCACGGCATCTTATTGTGCTGCTGCTACAAAAAGTGAGTGAAGATAGCTGAAATAGTCCACTCCTTTTTATTTGTGTTTGTGTGTTGCGGTTTGGGGGTCTGTCTAATTGTGCGTTTGTTGGGTGTGTGTTGAGTTGGGTGTGTGTTGGGTTGGGGGTCTGTCTAATTGTGTGTTTGTTGGGTGTGCGTTGGGTTGGGATTCTGTCTAATTGTGCGTTTTTTGAGTGTGAGTTAGGTTGGGGGTCTGTCTAATTTTGTGTTTGTTGGGTGTGTGTTGAGTTGGGTGTGTGTTGGGTTGGGGGTCTGTCTAATTGTGTGTTTGTTGGGATGGGGATGTGTTGGGTTGTCGATCTGTCAAATTGTATGTTTGTTGGGTATGTGTTGGGTTGGGGGTTGTGTTGGGTTGTCGATCTTTAAAATTGTGTGTTGGATTGGGTGGGTGTTGGGTTGGGTGTTTTTGGTTGTGGCTCCGTCAAATTGTGGGTTGGGTTGGGTGGGTGTTGGGTTGGGTGAGTGTTGAGTTGTGGGTCTGTCTAATTGTTCGTTTGTTGGGTGTGTGTTGGGTTGGGTGTGTGTGGGTTGAATGTGTGTTGGATTGGGTTTGTGTATGATCGGGTGTGTATTTAATTGCGTGTGTGCTATCAGTGAAAACATAAAGCTGCCAAAGACTGAAGCCATTTGGTAAAATAAAAATTTTGACTTCCTGGATTTCTAAATCCCTTCCCTTCGCGGTGTGTTTTTGAGTGACGCCCATGGTGTTTTTGCCTTGACTCTTGTTAAAGATTTTTTTTCTGGGGGTGGGGGGTGTGGGCGGGGCTCTTTCTTTCAAACTACTGGGAAATTCCAATGGGGCCATGCATATTAATAAACAAATATATTTTCGTGGGCTTTTATTCCCTACTTGCTACATGTCTTATGTTTTTACTAAATAGGAATCACAATAACCAAAGCATAGATCTTGTGTTTTTTAGATATAGAAAAAGAAGACATGCTGCAGGAATTGCTTCCCTTGAATTCTCAGAAGTGAAACAAACACCAGCAAACCAACATATTGAAAGGGAGATTTGTAACCTATTTTATGAAAGAATGTTCAATTTGATCTGAAAAAAAAAATTAATTAATATTTAGTGGTACCAAGGTTCCAATTGATGAAAAAGAATGTCTGAAATGATATTGGAATACATTTAATGCCAAGGTGTCCACAGTCCGTCTCCCGTATAAATTTTAACTGGTTCGCGGCCTCATTTTAAATAATTAATGGACTCATGGATTTTGTCTGTATCGACATTTAATCTCTGAAAATTTTATATTATAATGTTATAATATTTTCCGAAATGTATATGTTTATTCTAGTCTCCCCTGCGGTGCGTATTACGTTGAACATAATCAATACTTTTAGTTATATATATGGGATTTATAGTCCAAAACTTTATTTTTACATCTTGTTTAATTAAACAAATTTTGACACCCCTGTTTTCAAGGGCATAGCCATTTTGTACAAGTCCTCACAACTACCCCCCTCCATCCCTTCTGGATTTTAAGGGGAGTAACAAATACATAAATTAAATGTCTCAAGTTGTTACTCAGTTGCATCCCTTACATTGTTTGCATCCTATTTTCGTCCGCATTTGGTGTTTTGTAAGTGGCTTTTCTAAAAAATATAATAAAATATTTACAAATTTAAAGTTTTAATTATTTTCAAACATTTGTTTCTTATACCAGGCAACACCGGATATTTGTGATATTAATTTACATCTACCCGAAAATAAGATCGCTTGCCTGTTTGATTGTGGCCTAGGATATGCTAATATTGTTTATAGTTTATACCAAGGGTGGGACATGTGCAGCCCGCGGATTACACGCGGCCAACAAGTTTTTTTAATGGCCCGCCAAGACAGAAAACCCGCCTTGAACTGAGTTTTATACAATTTCTAATGCAAAGAATGTTAAATAAACGCTATTTCTAAATAGAGGTTTCCGCCGTACCCCCCACCCCACCTTTATAAACCCTTTAAAAAAGTCAATAAATTATTTTAAAAATCCTTGAACCCAGATTTGCGTAATGTCCACGATCGAAAGTTCGATAGTTCGCCTCGTGTAGTACAGCTACATCCTATCACTACTGATGAGGATACACGTGGGGAGTCGAAGCTTGAACTGTTATGTTAGTTGACTTGTCTTAACCCTTGGTCTGATTTAACACAAGTAAAACGTCTGAAATTATTAGCTGGTAAGATTGTTTACTATATTTGAGTCCAATTTTATTTGTTTGCAAAGTTTTCCTTGCATGGGGGTTGGGGGCGGGCTTAAACTTCCAGACTGTGTTGATAATCACAAAAAAGAAACATCGCTGCTACTGCTTCTAATTTAAAACAAATTCAACTTTTTTCATTAAACTTGTATTATAATTAAATATGCTAGCTGATAGAAATCTAGATAATGTGACGTAAGCCAAGAACGTAGCTAGGGGGGGGGGCGTTTCGCCCAGGGCGGCACACATATAGAGGGTGGCATTTCTGGGCGTTTGAAAAGTTAAGTCATTTTCGACAACCGCGCTTTCTCATCTGTAGGGGGAAAATCAAGGTGAAACAAATGTTCCTAATTTTGAGTATTAATTAACGGACTTGCTCAACATTTGTTTGAATTCATATTGGTTGTTATAACTAATGCAAAACTGTTCAAATATTGATAATCCCTTAAAAAAAGGTGCCGATTTGTTTGTAAAATTAAGCGATATATGTCACAGATGACAATTTAATAAGATGAGTTGCATGCCCTTGCAAGAAAGCATTAGCTAAAATCCGCTTCCTCGATGTGCTCCCGAAACAAAAAAATTTCCCACTCTTAATATTCACAAATGTCTGCCTTACAAATAAGACTTTGTGACATTTAAATATTTGATTTGTTTATAGTTTAAAACAACATGAATTCATCGTGTTATGATGTGTATGCTTTAAAATATTATTTAACCGATTTGTGACCATATCTCTTTTCCAAAGGTTCCCAAAGATGACATGGATCCCTTGATAGCCAGGTGCTGTAAGACCTTCACCTACCTGGAGGTCGGGGATAATTTGTTCAAGGACAGACTCGTCTTCTCCCTCGCCACCAAAGAAAGGAGTGCCAGACGTAGGGACAGGTCAGTACACTGTCTAATCTTTGCTGTGTCTGACCTCTGTGTCATCTTTACTGTGTCTGACCACTGTCTCATCTTTACTGTGTCTGACCACTGTCTCATCTTATTGTGTCTGACCACTGTCTCATCTTTACTGTGTCTGACCACTGTCTTATCTTGACTTTGTCTGACCACTGTCTCATCTTTACTGTGTCTGACCACTGTCTCATCTTTACTGTGTCTGACCACTGTCTCATCTTTACTGTGTCTGACCACTGTCTCATCTTATTGTGTCTGACCACTGTC
Organism: Radix auricularia; assembly: GCA_002072015.1. Lineage (NCBI taxonomy): Eukaryota > Metazoa > Mollusca > Gastropoda > Lymnaeidae > Radix > Radix auricularia. The sequence continues at coordinate 733,331 of MUZC01000257.1, forward strand.
TCATCTTTACTGTGTCTGACCACTGTCTCATCTTTGCTGTCTGACCACTGTCTCATCTTTGCTGTATGACCACTGTCTCATCGTATTGTGTCTGACCACTGTCTCATCTTTACTAAGTCAGACCACTGTCTCATCTTTACTGAGTCAGACCACTGTCTCATCTTTGCTTATTAAATGGAAAAGACGTAAACAAGGTAAGGATTAGCCTGGCTGGACTTAACAAAACAGCGAACGTTTTGGCAAAGAGCCTTTTTCAACGAACATACAAGAATCGAAGAAAGTGAAACTTAAACTTTCACTTTCTTCGATTCTTTGGATTTCACCGCAGCTAAGTTTCTTAATTTTATTTTTTATTTATATTCGTTTTATTTGTGCATTGTATATTCGTTTACGTCTTTTCCATTTAAATTGTTATAAGCCTTTATTGCAGTCCTACCCCTTATTTTGCATACTATTTCATCTTATTTGTACAACATTTCATCTTATTTGTATGCTATTTCATCTTATTTGTATGTTATTTCATCTTATTTGTATGCTATTTCATCTTATTTGTATGCTATTTCATCTTATTTGTATGCTATTTCATCTTATTTGTATGCTATTTTTCAGTGTTTCGACGATCATTTATCCCTTTTGTTTTAGACACGTCTATCATTATCGGCTGATAAACTTGTCATTTGTATTGGGTGACCTGCCTTCCCACACAATCGACTATTTAAACGAGCTTGTTTGCTTATTATTATTATTATTATTAATTCTCAATTTTTACTCTTTCTATCTCTCTATTTCTCTCCTCTTTTTCTCTCTCTCTTTCAATCTCTCTCTCTCTCTCTTTCAATCTCTCTCTCTCTCTCTCACTTTATTTGTTTAGTTGTGTTGTACAATCACTCAAGGTACGAACGTATTAACAGCCGTTTGTCCACGCGTGTCCAGCAGGCTCACCGCTACATTCTATTACCAACTAAATCAAAATGATGAACTTCTGTAAATCAGCAGCAGTATTTTCTCATTTTTACTTTCTTTATATTTATTATATGGTGCCATATTTGTCCAACTAAGATGTTCCACTACGTATAGTTGTTTCATAAATGTTAATTTATGGTATTTTTCAGAGTCATGTCAAAAAATCAAAGATCCCAACTTTCACTCCCACATCTAGAACCCAGGTAAATGTTCATTGATTGTTTCTAATGTGAATATTTCACACAGCAATTGATTTCAGCACATACATTCAACAATGATTGTAATTGTTTTTATCATTATTTTCATCATTGAGACAGTACACTATAATGTATTCTTTTATCCTCAGCGTGACTACGGTGGAGCAAAGGGTTCCCAAGTCCCCCAGCCCTTCGGAATCTGGGATCTACGACAGCATAACATACGTCCCTTACGCCATCCGTCCGTACGACCCGGTGTTTGGACTGTCCAATACGTCCATATCATCAACAAACGTTTTAGTGAAGTGAACCAGGCACCCAATACAGAAATAATTAGACATTTTGTTTTAAAATAATCATTAACAAAGTTGCATTTAATCTTTTTTAATGATATTATGTGCCATTATTTACAGATGTCAATTATATTTGTATTTACACCACATTGCTGTCACCACACAAAACAAATAACTCAAAATGGCGAAATTGTGCATCACGTGCAACTCAGCGGAGAATTTCATATTCCCGTACTGACAGCGATGAATTAACCAACCAACAAAGAGTCATCATTGTTTCTTTGACGCAGCATTACTCGAGGCGTAAGCGCGAGGGCTAAATTAAATTTATGACAGAAAGAGGACGACATGAAATCAGTCACCAAATAATGGGGAGGGAAAGGGGGGATGGGCTAGAAGTTACGCCCTACGGCCTTTAACAATAGCGGCAACCAGGTGAAAACTTCCTACTTCCTTGAGTGACTGGGGTTCTTTGACCTATTATGGCTTCCTTTCTCTAACACACCTGGTCCTAGTTAGAGTGCCAATCAGTTTTACCCCCGCCCCACCCCAAACACGCATTTTACACGCTCGTGAGTTGTATTATTTATGACCTCTTTATTGCGCAGATTTGTTTCAACAATTAAATTTCCAGACTATAAACGCACCTGTAGTATTTCAAGAAAATTATTGCATGTGTGTAGTTAATTTTATTTTGTTTTTTCTAATATCGCAATGTTACTTTGATTTATCAGCCGACTTGTTACCTTATGTTAACGCTAGACTCCCGTGAATGAACATGTGTCATGCTTGTGTGAACATATGTCATGCTGGTGTGAACATATGTCATGCTGGTGTGAACATGTGTCATGCTGGTATGAACATATGTCATGCTGGTGTGAACATGTGTCATGCTGGTATGAACATATGTCATGCTGGTGTGAACATGTGTCATGCTGGTGTGAACATATGTCATGCTGGTGTGAACATATGTCCTGCTGGTGAGAACATGTGTCATGCTGGTGTGAACATATGTCATGCTGGTGTGAATATGTGTCATGCTGGTATGAACATGTGTCATTCTGGTGTGAATATGTGTCATACTGGTGTGAATATGTGTCATACGGGTGTGAACATGTGTCATGCTGGTGTGAACATGTGTCATGCTGGTGTGAACATATGTCCTGCTGGTGTGAATATGTGTCATTCTGGTGTGAACATATGTCATTCTGGTGTGAACATATGTCATGCTGGTGTGAACATATGTCCTGCTGGTGTGAATATGTGTCATACTGGTGTGAACATGTGTCATGCTGGTATGAACATATGTCATGCTGGTGTGAACATATGTGCTGCTGGTGTGAACATATGTGCTGCTGGTGTGAACATATGTCATGCTGGTGTAGATATCTGTCCTGCTGTTGTGAATATGTCCTGCTGGTGTGAACATATGTCATACTAGTGTGAACATATGTCATGCTGGTGTAGATATCTGTCCTGCTGGTGTGAATATGTCCTGCTGGTGTGAATATGTCCTGCTGGTGTGAATATGTCCTGCTGGTGTGAACATATGTCATACTTGTGTGAACATATGTCATGCTGGTGTAGATATCTGTCCTGCTGGTGTGAATATGTCCTACTAGTGTGAACATAAGCCATGCTGGTGTGAACATATGTCATGGTGGTGTGAACATAAGCCATGCTGGCGTGAACGTATGTCATGCTGGTGTGAACATATGTCATGCTGGTGTGAACATATGTCCTGCTGGTGTGAACATATGTCATACTGGTGTGAACATGTGTCATGCTGGTATGAACATATGTCATGCTGGTGTGAACATATGTCCTGCTGGTGTGAATATGTGTCATGCTGGTGTGAACATATGTCCTGCTGGTGTGAACATGTGTCATGATGGTTTGAACATATGTCCTGCTGGTGTGAACATGTGTCATGCTGGTGTGAACATATGTCATGCTGGTGTGAACATTTGTCCTGCTGGTGTGAACATGTGTCATGCTGGTGTGAACATATGTCATGCTGGTGTGAACATATGTCATGCTGGTGTGAACATATGTCATGCTGGTATGAATATGTCATGCTGGTGTGAATATATGTCATGCTGTTGTGAACATATGTCCTGCTGGTGTGAATATGTGTCATGCTGGTGTGACCATATGTCATGCTGATGTTAAAATGTCCTGCTGGTGTGAACATATGTCATGCTGGTGTGACCATATGTCATGCTGATGTTAAAATGTCCTGCTGGTGTGAACATGTGTCATGCTGTTGTGAACATATGTCATGCTGGTGTGAACATATGTCATGCTGGTGTGAACATATGTCCTGCTAGTGTGAATATGTCATGCTCGTGTGAACATATGTCATGCTGATGTTAACATGTCCTGCTGGTGTGAACATGTGTCATGCTGGTGTGAACGTATGTCATGCTGGTGTGAACATATGTCATGCTGTTGTGAATATATGTCATGCTGGTGTAGACATATGTCCTGCTGGTATGAATATGTCATGCTGGTATGAATATGTCATGCTGGTGTGAATATATGTCATGCTGTTGTGAACATATGTCATGCTGGTGTTAAAATGTCATGCTGGTGTGAACAGATGTCCTGCTGGTGTGAACATATGTCATACTAGTGTGAACATAAGTCATGCTGGTGTGAACATATGTCATGGTGGTGTGAACATATGACATGGTGGTGTGAACATATGTCATGGTGGTGTGAACATATGTCATACTTGTCTGAACATATGTAATGCAGGTGTAGACATCTGTGCTGCTGGTGTGAATATGTCCTGCTGGTGTGAACATATGTCATACTAGTGTGAACATAAGTCATGCTGGTGTGAACATATGTCATGGTGGTGTGAACATATGACATGGTTATGTGAACATATGTCATGGTGGTGTGATCATATGTCATGCTGGTGTGAACATATGTCATACTTGTGTGAACATATGTCATGGTGGTGTGAACATATGACATGGTGGTGTGAACATATGTCATACTTGTGTGAACATATGTCATGCTGGTGTAGACATCTGTCTTGCTGGTGTGAATATGTCCTGCTGGTGTGAACATATGTCATACTAGTGTGAACATAAGTCATGCTGGTGTGAACATATGTCATGCTGGTGTAGACATCTGTCCTGCTGGTGTGAATATGTCCTGCTGGTGTGAACATATGTCATGCTGGTGTAGATATCTGTCCTGCTGGTGTGAATATGTCCTGCTGGTGTGAACATATGTCATACTAGTGTGAACATAAGCCATTCTGGTGTGAACATATGTCATGGTGGTGTGAACATAAGTCATGCTGGCGTGAACGTATGTCATGGTGGTGTGAACATATGACATTATGGATCTTCACCGCAACGCAATAGTATCGTCACATCGTGGCAATCCTTTTCCTCCTACGTACGCGCCAACACACCCCAAGCGACTGATATGCCGCTAATCGGGCAGTCTTCGACTACCACATCTGACTTTGGCCAAAGATACCCAGCCAAATAGCGAATATGCCGATCAAATTGTGATATAAAATTGTTAGGTGTAATTACTCCAGGCTTTGGCCAGGCTAATATACATGAAAATAACGCAATTTTGTTTTTAAAAAAACTTTTAAGTGGAACTATTATCCGTTTATGTTAGCCATTCATTATCATTTTATATGAATACGTCGAGCTTACGAAACTTCGGCTAGGACATACTACACCACGAATAGGACTTTCGACACATAGTCTAGGACATACGAAAGCTCGGCTAGGACATACTACAAATCGGCTAGGACTAAGTACGAATCGGCTAGGACATACTACAAATGGGCTAGGACACACCACAAATCGGCTAGGACATACTACAAATCGGCTAGGACATACTACAAATCGGCTAGGACATACTACAAATCGGCTAGGACATAAGACGTGCTTGCTTTTCGCACTTCCAATGTTATGTTTTTCTACCAATGAATTGGCATTGTATCGGCAAAGTTTCAATTTTTGTGTAAATTTTCCATCGCTACTACATTGGATAATTTCACTGCACCTGTTTTTGTTTTTTTTTTGTTAGTCTACATTTAAATCACTTTTATTATATTTTTCATTCTTTACGGCTATAGAAAAATATTTTTTTAACAAATCCAATCGATTGTAGTCGTGTTTAACAGCTATTGAATCGGTGATGTAAATGAATGATTTCATCAAATTGGTAATTTGGGGAGTAACTTTATAAAGGGTGATAACAAACGAATCTAAGGCAAGTTTCTCTGCCCTTTCTCTCACAAACAAGGGAGGTAAAAATGTTAAATATCAAAGTCTCCAAGAATTCCTAAAATAGATTTAAGGAATCGGGTACCCACCCACACAAACACACACACACACCACATGCACCCAAACACCAAACGCATATCAGACACACCGACCCACATACCAGACGCAAACTTGAATACATGAGACCCACACACACACCAGACACACCCACACACATATACACTTCAGATCAACCCACGTATTCCAAGGTGTCTAGCAACCCATTAGTCTATACAGATGAATACTAAAGGTACACATACTTATTTTGTTGTATTGATGTTGTGTATCCATTTATCTGTTGGTTCCAACTGACCAAACTTTTCTTTTAGAGATTAGAAAAACTATTACTTGAAGTATTGTTGAAGTTGTTACATCGTTAAGATCAATAAATGTTTACCTCTCAGTCAGTTTGTCCAAGTTCAGTGTTTTAATGTTTATATATANTATATATATATATATATATAAGAGCCAAGGAGTAAATCGGGGCGGCAACAACAGCTAACTAAGAGGGGGAAAGAAGTCAACACAATACTGATCTGGCGCATACTAATGTGGGACGTGTAAACGAGACTGCCACCCTAGGATTAGTCTCTTCAGCCACACCAAAGAGTTGCAATCTAAGAAGATAGATCTATCGTCTTTATTTAGACGGAAGAATATCCTACATATAAATGTGTGTGTATGTGTGTGTTTTGTAACAAATAAAAGAGCCATATTTGGAACAAAATTTACAGTTATCTACAATCATTTACAGACACATTGTCAGGTACCTACAATCATTTACAGACACATTGTCAGGTACCTACAATCATTTACAGACACATTGTCAGGTACCTACAATCATTTACAGACATATTGTCAGGTACCTAAAATCATTAACAGACACATTGTCAGGTACCTACAATCATTTACAGACACATTGTCAGGTACCTACAATCATTTACAGACACATTGTCAGGTACCTACAATAATTAACAGACATATTGTCAGGTACCTAAAATCATTAACAGACACATTGTCGGGTACCTTCAATCATAATTGAAACAACATTGATTCTCAGAATCATATTTTAAACAAAACTCAAAGTAGGTGAACAAGGATAAACGCGCTCCACTGTTATGAGACATGTAAAAACAAAATCCCCACCAGTGATGACAGAAACTATTAGAAAATAAACATAAAAACAGAAATGTGTTGACCGAATTTAGCTATAAGATGTGCGAGCTAAAATGGGCTTAAATAAAAGTTGGTTGAGGTGGCGGGAGGGGGAGGGAAGGAGGTCAAAGTGACATGCAATTATAAACTAAACACAACAAGAATTTTATTATTCAATTATCACATGCTATGCCGCTTTTGACGCGTGTTTACATAGTCACAAGTTCATGAAAGGGGAGAAAACCTAGTAAATAATCATCAAATATTGTTCGGTTCGTCACCCTTTTAGTATTCACACTCATGACTGATGTGAAAATGTTTTTTTAAATCTGTTAGTTTGTTACAAAAATATTAATTTTTCAATAAGATTGGGCGCAGACTTCATGATTGATTAATTGTTTACATCAAAAATTTCTAAGTAACAGGAACAGCAACTTGTTGTCACTCACGTTCCTTTCAGCAGCGAAACATGGTGATCCCCCTTTGATCACGGGCTGATTGCACGACACTTGCCACTGAGTGTTAACATTCGTCAGAGCAAATAAAATAACAAACAAATAAAACGATGTTATTAGTTTCTTTTTAAATAATGAGTTTGTGCCCATGTTTTGTTGATGTTGCAGCGATTTTCTAGAAGGGATACTTGGTTAAACATTGGATTTGCTTCTGTTCAAGGATAAATGTGTCGTGTTTTGGGGCGCGGTGGTCTAAGTGGTAGCGCGCTGAACTCCCGAACCACGGCAAGAACTTGAGTCAATAGTTAGAGCCGCGGTACTGGCAAGGCCCCCGGGGCATTGTGCTAACCACACGACGCCCTGCTCGTTAGTGGTCAATAAAACTTGTGAACACTAATTCACTTGCCCCGTAGGCGTCACGGACTGAAAACTGGTTATTATTAATATCATTATTAGTACTGTAAAAGGTGTATGTATCAATCAATCATTGTAAAAAAAAATATCAAACCTATACCTTGAGATAATTTTGTAGAAAGTACTTAATAACAAGGTTCTAACTATATAGGCGTAACTAACCCAATTATCTCAGTTTGAACAAAAGTTAACATAGAAACTTGTTATTCTGTAACACTCAAGATTACGATGGAACACGTCACAGTTCATGTCACAAAGATTGCGACCTTCTCTGAACTCGGGGGGGGGGGGAGAAACCACCCAGAAATTGCACAAAACTGGTATGAGGACAGCTCTTCAATTATTGTCGTGGATCAAAACCATGCAATCTTCAGGACTGTGCAACACCATCAGATGATAAAATAAACAGATGAAAGTTACTTAAATCGAAAAGATTCATCACTTCAGATATGGAGATATTATTGGCTGATCAAAGCTAAAATTCATATCACCAGATACAATTAAAGTAAGAGACGTTGCTCGCTAAGGATCTATAGTTTTCGGGAATTCTTCATGAAATATGGCGCTGGAAATGTGGAGGGTGCGCTGAATGCACTAAAGTGAACGTCCCATGGGGCTTGTCATTTCTAAGACCGGAAAACGTCATAACTCGTTGTGTAATGTTCTATTTTTAGTTTTTTGGACAATATTTTAAGCTTAAATACAGAAGAACCAATAAGTTCTCAAAATTGTTGACATATTAAAATTACGAAACTGCTTTTTCTTCTTCAAGTACAATGAGCTGTCTCAAATTAACAAATAGCCGATAATATTATAAGATACTCTTTCCAATACACCTACATTTACATCATGATTCGTATCTTATATTGAATTTGTCCACCTAAAATCCCCGGATATTTCTATTTATAGATTTTCGCCAATATATGACAAGACATTGTGTATCAAGTGAAAAATGGGAGGTAGAGGGGAGGGGGATATTTTTAAATTGTCCTCCTCTTGTCAAGATCGTCTAATTCTTGACTTTTATCTTCAGGTAAAAAGCTCGGAACTGAATACTCCTAATGATATTAGCCCAGTGGTCAGTATTTATCTGGAGTAACCTCCTCTAAATGGTAACACGCGTCAATCACAATCCTCTTGTCATCGTCACCGATATCATGGAGGTCTAAGTTGTTATCAACACCACTGCCAACTCCCAATCTTAACTTTGTCTGTTAAAAACTGTTCTGTGGAGTCCGTCTTCTATATTGTATTTAGTTTGTTACATGAAACTTATTCGTGCAACCTGAATTAAGTTTTTAGCGCATTTTCGAGAAGTCGAATGCGCTATTGCACCCGTTTTGTCCGTCCGTCCGTCATCACCCTAGATCTCAGCAACCATAAGTCCTAGACCCATGATGTATATATGTTTTTTGTATGTCCTGACCTGCCATTTGTGCATCAACACTCAGTTACTCGATCCGTTTAAAAACCCCGTTAAAACTACCAAAAAACATTGCGAATCGAGAGATAACACTGGCGCAGACAACGGCCGCCATTGCCGGAAGTCGAATACATCGTTTTTCAAGCATTGAAGAGTTTTTACTTTCTGTTGTTTTTTTTGTTTTTTTGTTGACGTCATTAGAATATGTGTAAAAGTTTAGAGAGTTTTACGTCATCATTTGTGGTGACTTCAATCAAGATCTTAGCGGCCCAGGGGCAGAAATTGAAAACTTTTTCGAAACAAACTTCAACATTCAACTACTTTCAACAAGATTGGCAACCACGATCTATCAAACAACAATTGACGGAGTATTTGGGCGATTAGATGATTACAATTTAGAATGTTTCATTTATGAGTCCTATTTCAGTGACCACAAACCACTTGTAGTTAGATTAAAGAGAAAATATAAAAAAATTAAATGTAAAGAAATGACTTTTAAATTAAAAAAATTTCAAGTATATTCATTACACAAGAAAATTCATTAAAATATGTCTAAAATCTAAACACAATTACTGATAACTACATAATGCTGATATCTAACATAAGTACTGATACATAATACGAAAATGCGCTAACACGTCCTGAGTCCAAAAAGGGACCAGGCTTAACATGATTTTTTTTTCTTTGCCTGTCATCGTCACACCTTCAATCATGCCATTTGAAATGGTCCTAATGGGTGACCCGTCAAAACAACCCTAGGCTAAACGGCCTTTTCAAATGCCAAAAGGGCCCCAGTCAAAACATCTGCTAGCCACAACACTCTTATATTATAATCAGTCATTTAACTTCAATGATTTCTCAATTAAGATTTAAGTTCCTTGTTTAAAAAAAAATGATTAACTACGTAACTTAATCCGATTAAAAATTGACGGTGAGGTAAGACCTAGATCTCTACCAAACGATTTCTCTTCCTCAACATTTACCTGAGAACCTCCAAAAAGCCAAAGCGAGTGTGCACATAACGTGCTGTGGTTTGTTTGGTTTAATTTCTAGCCAATCGCAGGTGGAATAATTCATACGTAAACTAATTTTTACGTGACCTAACACCAGCAGTCTGCCTGTTGCAAAAATTCCCATTGGTGGTGAGACCAACAGCCGACGGATCAACCACTCATCCACAGCAAATCCATCTGGCACCACGAACGACCGGCGATATCGTTGTAAAGTGCGTCATAAAATGCGTAAGCTCTCGAAGGACCAATCCATCGCTAGCGCGTAACCTAGCAACACTGCTGATGACGTGGCAGAACTTAATATGGGATAAATGTATTGCTGAAACCACGCCCCCTTGTCAATAATTCAATGTGGAACTCACACACACGGACATAAAATGTTCTTTCCCTTACCAGCAAATATTACCGAAGAACTACAAGTGTATTAGGCCTCGTTTTAAAAAAGCTAATGATTTCAGACCTTCGTTATGTCTAGCTAGAGTCTGGTGTGACAGATCGGAGAAAACATCTTAGTCTTGGCTATTTAACAAGTCATAATTGTCGTTTGTAAATAAAGGGAAAAGATGGGAATAGCATACATGTTGGTGTTTGGAGATGACGACTATGACTGATGTCTTTGTCTGATGATTATAACAGATGACTGTGACGAACGACCGTGACTGATGACTGTCGCTCACTTTTGTCACCAGTGGAAGAACTCCATCCTAATGGTGGAATTTAATCACCAGACGGAAATGGTTGAGTTCTCCATGTGCCAGTCACCATAATGCTGGTGTCAAACTTACGGGCCAGCTAGTCAAGAAGTGGTAACGTAGAGCAATATGTCCGATGTACTACCATGGAAATAACGATGTATATCTATGTTAATAAGTATCTTCTGTTCATTTGAAGGTGTTAGAAGGGGAATCGTATGTGTATTTGCTATGTGGATTTTTTATGCGTTTTGTGTTTTAAGTGTTTGTAACTAACAAATTGCAAATTTATTTATTTTTAAAAACATGATGACATTTCCCAATCTTCCATTTTACTTTGGGTGGGTCAGCTGACTCACGGCACAACAGATCGCCTCTCTCTCTCTCCTCTCTCTCTCTCTCTCTCTCTCTCTCGATCTCTCTCTCTCCCTCTCTCTCTCGCTCTCGCTCTCACGACGGATCAGTTGTATCACGTGTTGATAGCACTACCCGGCTACAGTTTTAAAATCTTCTGGTTTGGCATTTTAATTTACCTGGTTTGATATATATATATCCAAACCATTTAAGGTTAACAAATTCCTTCCTCCCTCCTCCCACCCCAGGGTGCAACAAGTGAAAACATCTGAGAGTGTCTTTGCCTACCTTGGGATAAGCTTGGGATAAAACATAAGTCCAGAATCTTAGGGAATGAATCTTCCCCCGAGAACGTACAGATGTGTAAAATGTCTACTAATTTGTTTCTGTGGCATTTTGGATTCAATTTAGATTTTTAGCGCATTTTCGAGAAGTCGAAATGCGCTATTGTATCCGTTTTGTCCGTCTGTCCGTCCGTCCGTCTGTCATCACCCTAGATCTCAGCATCCATAAGTCCTAGACCCATGATGTATATATGTTTTTTGTATGTCCTGACCTGCCATTTGTGCATCAACACTCAGTTACTCAATCCTCTTGTAGTGGCAGTAGAGCTCCTGGAAGTATGAAAGTCCTAGACCCATGATGTATATCACAAGAGTTCCTACCACCTCCAACACACAAGAATTCCTACCACCACCAACACACAAGAGTTTCTACCACCACCAACACACAAGAGTTCCTAAAAATTCATAAAAATATGTCTAAAATCTAAACACAATTACTGATAACTACATAATGATGATATCTAACATAAGTACTGATACATAATGCGAAAATGCGCTAACACGTCCTGAGTCCAAAAAGGGACCAGGCTTAACATGATTTTTTTTTTAATCAATTTTGAACATTTACTTGAAACCTCAAGTACGGCAGGTATAATAACTTAAGTTTATAATATAAAGTATATACAATATGATAGCCTGACTTCATTGGCATTTGTCTTAGTATGTGTCTCAGTATATTTTGTCTCAGTATGTGTTTGTCTCAGTATTTGTTTGTCTCAGTATGTGTTTGTCTCAGAATGTGTTTGTTTAAGTATGTGTTTGTCTCAGTATGTGTTTGTCTCAGCATGTGTCTCAGTATGTGTTTGTCTCAGTATGTGTTTGTCTCAGCATGTGTCTCAGTATGTTTTTGTATCAGTATGTGTTTTGTCTCAGTTTGTGTTTCACTCAGTGGGTGTTTGTCTCAGTATGTGTTTGTCTCGGTATGTGTTTGTCTCTGTATGTGATAATCTCAGTATCTGTTTGTCTCAGTATCTGTTTGTCTCAGTATGTGTTTGTCTCTATGTGATTGTCTCAGCATGTGTTTGTCTCAGTATGTTTTTGTCTCTATGTGATTGTCTCAGTATGTGTTTGTCTCAGTATGTGTTTGTCTCAGTATGTGTTTGTCTCACTATGTGTTTGTCTGAGTCTGCAGTTGTGTGCGTGTATGTGTTTGTTTCGATGTCCCATTCACTCTCTATATCTTTGATGAGTCTGGATGTAGCTCAGTGTATTGCCATGACTGCCGGCTATTTCAAATATTCTTACAAACTCTTCCTCTCAGAGGTCAAACATACCTTTGCCGTAAAGTCTCCATGTTTTCGAGCGCCAAACATCTAAGAGACAAAATATGCAATCCCTACCCTTCCCCCACTCCCATCCCTGCCACCCTTCCCGGTCATCACCCATCCTGCTGCTCCCTATCTCAAGCCGTCACAACAATGGGCAATAAAACCCTTGCAGACGTCCGTGTGTGCCATGAAAGTCTTTGTGTGTAGATGCACAGTGGGTAGGTGTGTGCGTGTGCTGGGGGTGGGGTGTGCTTGTGCTGGGGGTGGGGTGTGCGTGTGCTGGGGTGGGGTGTGCGTTACCTGGAGGTGTGGCCAGTGTGCTGGGGGTGGTGTGTGCGT
>MUZC01000257.1:746807-792782 GCA_002072015.1 Radix auricularia
TGCGTTACCTGGAGGTGGGGCCAGTGTGCTGGGGGTGGGGTGTGCATGTGCTGGGGTGGGACCAGTGTGCCATTGTCACTCTTTTTTAAAAAAGTAGGTATTCACAAAATGTAATTGTTACTTGTTAATCAAATGTAGGTGTTGCCGGTTAAAAAAGTGTAGGTGCTAACTGTACACGCATTGTATCACAAGTGCTTATATTTTAATACAGTGGGGCTAATAACATGGCTCGTTAAAACGCGGCACGCAACACAAGACAAACGGTAAATGACAATGTGCAGTGAAATAACAAAACGATCATTAAAAGAACTTAAACTTCAAAGAATGGGAAGAACAATTATCTTATCTGTTACTGACGCTCCTTCTACACAGAAGATTATTGCGAATATTACAAGAAATAATATTTTGTTAACTAAGCGATCTCTCTCATCTTATCCACAGGAGAAAGATCAAACAACTCACATGAAAAATGAGCTGCTTGCCAATATGTCCGCCATACAGAAACTCTCTATTTAATCGTGTATCCGTATTTATAGACACTAATATATATAAGTAACTAAGTCCGTCCTTCCGTTTGTAAAGCAATTAATTTTAGAAAGCAGCGCTTTAAAAAAAAAAAAAATTATTTTAAAAAATAAATTTAAAAAAGCATTCATTAAAAAAAGTAGATCTACTGCACCAAACATAGATTAACTCTTTTCGAATGTCGGCATAAAATTGTTCAGTATGGAAATACATGAATAAAATAAAAATTAATGAAGGTTCTGTATTACATTATTTATATTTGATCTTTTGTTTTTCAAAATTAGTAGATTTCAGCTGAAATATATTTATTTTGAAAACTTCCGTCATTTTTATTTAAAGAATCTTCGACTATTTCCAGAAGGAGCGGCAATAAACGGTGTTCTTACTCTTCACAATTAGTTGTGTCAACTGACAAACTTTTGAACCTTCTTGAATGAGCTCTTAATTTCTAGTAGTGACCAGGGTGTGGCAACGATGCCAAATGTGTGGCTTAAGATAATATTGATAGCCTACAGCTGGCTGGCTTAGCTATACACAATACTTAGCCTTGAAAAAGAGAATGAGATTTTTTTAAACATTGAAATTTGTTTCCCATCTCAGATCTAAATCATCAGATCTAAATATCTCACATAGAGCTAATAATAAATCTTTAAAACATTTTTTTTTTAGATTTCATGTATTTATCAACGTTTAAGGTACAACAAAATGATCACACACACAATCTAATATAACATTTAAAAAATAGTAAATACAAATATTTTTAAACGGCATTGTCATTATCCCAATCATAACAATACCACAGACCGGCAACTGAGGGCATGCTTCAAGGTGGCCAATATTTTATATTTTAATATGATGTATTTCTTTCTTGAAAAGAATAATGATGACAGTATGTTTAGACATGATTCACGAAGTGTGAAACCTAAGAACACGTAGAAATGTAAAAGATACATGGCGGCCTTGAACTTGCGCCTTCTCGCTAGTGTCAACCCGCGACACATTTATTCCTGCGTTCCCTGATCTTAACTAGCTTTGATAAAAACTCCTAGCGTATACTTAGGTGTTTGAAGAAGCATTTTAAACAATCCCAGTGAATGACACATATATTATCAACATTGTTTCGATACAATTTTACGTTTTTTGTTTCAAAGCTTGATGGTTCGTTGGTCGGACATTTCCTCTTTCGGGAGAATTACCGGTGTTCTAAACTGAGTCGATTATGTGATGAATTTAGAGTTTTGTCATTTTAAAGAATAATTGGAAATTTCGAACTGCGTGGAAACACTCATAACAGGCAGCTAATACTGTTGAAATTATTCTGTTTTGGCAGAAGTGCCCCATAGGATTTGAATGCTTTACTTGAATAAATAAGAGCTGCTGGTATATTCTTGATACTTTTTTCCAAGAAATTAGGTTGTGCTTTCTTGGAAATCCTTTTTTTTTTAAATTTCATCATTTTATCTAAAAAAAGTTCTTTAAAAAAATTTCTATACATGTTTTAATTTTTTTTTTAACCTGCCACTTCAAAATTAAATGTAAAGAACGCTATTCGCATCTCTATTTCTTGGTTGATTTCCTAGATTTATTGGTAATTACGACATTTTTTTCAAAGATCTCCTTGATGAAAGTGCATTTGTTTAGAGAAGTTTTGAATCTGTGAACTGAGATGTTGCGCCCAAATGCAGTATTTCAACAAGTAAAGTATACGTAAAAGATATAACTAGTGTGAAGCTCCTGTGTCTCGTGATAACTTCATTGATATTAGGTTGCAAGTATCACCTTCAAATGACAAAAATCCTCAATATGAGATGACTCAAATCTTGAATAACATAAAGCAGAACGAGCAACTTCTGATCTTTTTTTTTTAATGTGAAAAAAAAACGTTTTGCGAGTATGATTATCTACACTAAAGTCTTTCAGTTGGTTATTTGGTTTATATAGCATTTATAAAGAAACAAAAACACTTACAACTGTAGGAAAGCTATTGTTTGAAGCACTTACAACTAAATAATGGTAAATGCAGGGGCGGATTAAGACTGCACGGGGCCCCGGGCTGCAATGAAACAGGGGCCCTATCCAGCCAGCATTCTTAAAATAAAATGATTGTTAACAGCTAATATAAGACTGTAACTAAATTTTAATAATGAAAAAAAACGAACACGAAGAAATAACTGTTTGATGTGTTCGCGGTATTTATAATTGAGTGTGAAAAGAACAAAAAATATTGGCCCTTGTTGGGAATGGAACCCGACACCGGGAGCCTGTACTATCTCCACACGGCCAGCGGAACTTCACGAAATTGGGAAATTTTAAAAATATAAACTATATTTTATATCATGCGACGTGAATCAATTAAAGTTTTTCGATTATTAAGTACTATCAATACTATCACGTCTGAACGCGATAAGTTGTATAGATAGTATTTATTAATTTATTATATTTTCAAGAGTTCGTGCAAACATTTGTACACTTTTATTATAAAATATTAAAAGTTTGGGGGCCCCCAAACCGTCGGGGGCCCCTGGCTTTAGCCCGTTAAGACCCCCCCCCTTAATCCACCATAGGGTAAATGATATAATTAAGTGTGAATCTCAAAGTCAGTTACTTGTACGAAAGTTAACACATTCAACGCGTTCACAAAATGGCGATGTAAAAAAAAAACATTACAAGTTTACCGCTTTCATTCTTGACAAAGTATCGGTGTTGTATATCTTGACACAATGTAGGTTTTTATGTATTTTAATAACATGTATGTGTTTCTTTGTTGGCCATGAGTTAGACGTAAGGCTAATTTTTTTTTGAATTTGTATAAGTATTTAAAAAATTGTCTTGACACGTGAGGCGAGGGGGTGGGGGGTGAGTGTGGGTGATGTAATTCCACCAAGAGTTAAAAAGAAATGAAGGTTTACAGAAATGTTAGTCCACGTGAAAGAGAAGCTAACTTTCGATCCAAACAAAGAGGACATTCTCCAAAATAGTTGAGACCCTCTGAATTCAAAAAACAAATCTTAAATCTCAGTTTGTGTTTAGACTCCAACTATCTCATTACTCGACCACTGTTTGGAACTTTGACCGCCGTCCCCTGGCCCCAACCCCCCCCCCCTTGTTTCAAACGTGCAATTAGACTGTGGTCGACCTGTCTCACAGCTTCATTAGACGCCCCAAACACGCCACCACCTTTGGCCCCACCCCCTAAATCTTTATCCCCGACACACACACCTACAAAGCACACAATTGAGTAATTATCTGCGTGCTACCCGCCTCCCCATGACCAAAGAACCGCCAGACACAAAAAACCAAGTCTAACGATGAAGGTGATTGATGGATCTCTTTATTCTGCGCTGTACTTAAAGGGGGGAATTTATTTTTGTTATAAAAAGATGATAAAGGGGAGAAAAATGCTTCTCTAACACAACATGATCTTCTTATTGGGAGGTTCCTCATCCTGCTGGTGAGTGTGTGGTTGAAAGGGTAAAACACTGAATAGTGTTTTGATATGATAGGGTCGAAGGCAGGATATTCTGAGAATCATTGTTATGTTGTTCACACCACTGAGTGTCACCATGCCAGTCTCAGATATGATAGGGTCCAGGGCATGACATTTTGAGAATCTTATTATGTTGTTCACACCAATGAGTGTCACAATCCCAGTCTCAGATATGATAGGGTCCAGGACATGACATTCTGAGAATCTTATTATGTTGTTCACACCACTAAGTGTCACCATTCCAGTCTCAGATATGATAGGGTCCAGGGCATGACATTCTGAGAATCATTGTTATGTTGTTCACACCACTCAGTGTCACCATTCCAGTCTCAGATATGATAGGGTCCAGGGCATGACATTCTGAGAATCATTGTTATGTTGTTCACACCACTAAGTGTCACCATTCCAGTCTCAGATATGATAGGGTCCAGGGCATGACATTCTGAGAATCTTATTATGTTGTTCACACCAATGAGTGTCACCATTCCAGTCTCAGATATGATAGGGTCCAGGGCATGACATTCTGAGAATCATTGTTATGTTGTTCACACCACTGAGCGTCACCATTCCAGTCTCAGATATGATAGGGTCCAGGGCATGACATTCTGAGAATCAGTGTTATGTTGTTCACACCACTGAGTGTCACCATTCCAGTCTTCAATAGCATAGGATCCAGGGTATGACATTCTGAGAATCATTGTTATGTTGTTCACACCACTGTGTCACAATCCCAGTCTTTGATAGGATAGGGTCCAGGACATGACATTCTGAGAATCTTGTTATGTTGTTCACACCAATGAGTGTCACAATCCCAGTCTTTGATAGGATAGGGTCCAGGACATGACATTCTGAGAATCATTGTTATGTTGTTCACACCACTGAGTGTCACAATCCCAGTCTTTGATAGGATAGGGTCCAGGACATGACATTCTGAGAATCTTGTTATGTTGTTCACACCAATGAGTGTCACAATCCCAGTCGTCTTTAGATTACATGAATTTTAGAGAGTCGGAACAAGATCTTTCAATGTGTGAGGTGGCGTGGATTGGTGTGTGGGTGGCGTGGATTGGTGTGTGGGTGGCGTGGATTGTTGTGTGGGTTGTCATGGATTGGTGTCTGGTTGGCAGTGGATTTGTGTGTGGGCTATTGTGGATTCGTGGGTGGGTTGCAGTGGATTCGTGGGTGGGTTGCAGTGGATTCGTGGATGGGTTGCAGTGGATTCGTGGGTGGGTTACTGTGGATTCGTGTGTGGGTAGCCCTGGACTGGTGTGTGGGTTGCTGTGGGGTTTCTTTAGTTGTTCGTTGCCGGGTGTAAGTGAATAATGGGGAGTGAGAATAATGCAGATTTTGAGGCATTTCGAAATGAATGGTATCAAACAATTAAATAACTATGGCTCTGAATTTGCGAATCATGAAATCTTTGTGTGAACCAATTTCTGGATTATTTTTTTTAGAGATGAAAGATGTAGAGTTATGTGGTTTTTTTTTTTTTTTTTTTTTTTTTTTTTTANTTTTTTTTAATTATTTTGTTAAGATTAGAAGGGGTAACAAAATGTATTATCTTAAATATTCTCTTTGTTGTGGGAAAGACTTATAAGGGAGTATGTCCTGTGTAGAGAATCTACGAAGTGTAGCAGATGATGAAGAAATTCTAGATCAGCTTATTCCACTTCACCCGGATTATTTGGCCGGGAACAGATCTGTGAGACTTCAGTTTCCGACCGGCACAAGATTAGTCAAGCACCTGCTGGTAGATCGAAGTAACATGTTGAATTTTTTTTTTTAATAACAAAAAAAAATATTTAAAAAATCAAAACACAAAATTAAGATTTCCTTAATTTCTAGACTGGGCGTTGCAATCATCACAAGGAGACAGGGGAGAGATGTCGCCGTTGGCCAGATCCTATTTTAGAGAAATAAGCAGCCAGAAGATTAAAAAGTCATTAGAAACAAGACCAAACCATTTGTAATTTTACTTTATTTTATTTTAATTATTATTATTTTTATTGTTTTTAAAGAAGAATCATAACCTGTAAGGCCAAAAATGTTTCTGTGCAATAAATGGACATTGAAAAAATACAAAAAAACAAAAACATACAAATCATTTAAAAGATTCAACTTGCTGACAACGGAAGAGGAGATTATTATACCATTATTTTCTGCTTTTTCATTGAAGAGGAAGATGTTCGTATTGATTATCTCAAGACACAACAAGAAAGCTATGGTTAAGTCCATTTCGAGCTCCACTTTTGAAAGAGGAGAGGTTACACGGAAAGGAATCATAATTCCTTCATTGAATCCAGGGATGATTTCAATTTGCTGGATTCGTTTTTTGATCTGGCTGATATCAAGTGTTGAAGATGGTTTTGAAAATGTTACGGTTATAAATTGGTGGGGGTTTTTCAATGCCTATTTTTTACGCCAGAGATGTAATGGAATATGTTTCACTTCATGAGTTTATCCTTTTCTTTCCCCCTACTTTATAGTGTATACATAATTTTAGGTAGTTTATCTTTTTTTTCCCTAGTTGTATTTTACTTTTCTCGTGACACTCTTTCTTTTCCAGTAACACCCTTTTCTTTTCTCGTGACACCCTTTATTTTCTAGTAACACCCTTTTCTGTTCTCGTGACACCCTTTATTTTCTAGTAACACCTTTTTCTTTTCTCGTGACACCCTTTATTTTCAAGTAACACGCTTTTCTTTTCTCGTGACACCCTTTATTTTCTAGTAAAACCCTTTCTTTTCTAGTGGAACCTTTTCTTTTCTGGTAACACCCTTTCTTTTCTAGTAACACCCTTTCTTTTCTAGTAACACCCTTTCTTTTCTAGTTACCCCCTTTCTTTTCTAGTAACATCCTTTCTTTTTAGTAACACACTTTCTTTTCTAATAACACCCTTTCTTTTCTAGTAACACCCTTTCTTTTCTAGTGACACCTTTCCTTTTCTAGTAACGAACTTTCTTTTCTAGTAACACCCTTTATTTTCTAGTGACACCTTTTCTTTTCTACTAACAAACTTTCTATTCTGGTGACACCCTTTCTTTCTAGTAACACACTTTCTTTTCTAGTAACACCCTTTCCTTTTAGTAACACACTTTCTTTTCTAGTAACACTTTATTTTCTTGTAACACCTTTTCTTTTCTATTGACATCCTTTCTTTTCAAGTGACACACTGTCTTTTCTAGTAACACCTTTTCTTTTCTAGTGCCACCCTTCCTTTTTTAGTGACACGCTTTCTTTTCTATTGACACCCTCTCTTTTCTAGTGACACCCTTTCTTTTCTAGTGACACCCTTTTCTTTTCTCGTGACACCCTTTATTTTCAAGTAACACCCGTTTCTTTTCTCGTGACACCCTTTCTTTTCTAGTGACACCTTTTCTTTTCTGGTAACACCCTTTCTTTTCTAGTAACACTTTTTTCTTTTCTCGTGACACCCTTTATTTTCTAGTAAAATCCGTTCTTTTCTAGTGACACCTTTTCTTTTCTGGTAACACCCTTTCTTTTCTAGTAACACCCTTTCTTTTCTAGTGACATCCTTTCTTTTCTAATGACACCTTTTCTTTTCTAGTAACACCCTTTCTTTTCTAGTAACACCCTTTCTTTCTAGTAACACACTTTCTTTTCTAGTAAAACCCTTTCCTTTTAGTAACACACTTTCTTTTCTAGTAACACTTTATTTTCTTGTAACACCTTATCTTTTGTAGTGACATTCTTTCTTTTCTAGTGACACCTTTTCTTTTCTAGTGACATCCTTCCTTTTTAGTGACACCCTTTCTTTTCTAGTGACACCCTCTTTTTTCTAGTGACACCCTATGTTTTTTTAGCGACACCCGCTTCCAATGCCACCTTGCCCTTCTCCCGTCATTCTCTTGTGTGTCAAGCTCTTTTCTATTTGTACCTTTACCAAAAAAAGTTTAATCTAAATTGAGCTACATCAATTCTCTGTAACTCGTTGTGAGTTTAGTACGTTATGTGTTATTTAAGTTTAACGAAATTGAATCTTCAGAATGATCCAACCATGCATAAATTAGCATACATTAACCAGCAGTATCGTGTGACGTCTACAACCCCTAATCATCCCTTTATCCTATCAGGTCGCCATTAACAGAAAGCCTATCAGTATCTATTTATAGCACAGTGGGAGTCAGTACGATGTTCATGGCTACAGCAAAGCACGAGTTTCACGCCAAACTGACATTTTCATATGCCTGGTAACAATAAATAAGTCTAGCAAATTATATAAACGCAAACATCAATGAAACACATGAGTCAGAAGACACACGATTCATTGAGACACTTGAGTCAATAAGACACATCTGTCACTGAGACACATGCCAGTGAGACACATGCCAGTGAGACACATGCCAGTGAGACACATGCCAGTGAGACACATGCCAGTGAGACACATGCCAGTGAGACACTTGAGTCAGTGAGACACATGAGTCAGTGAGACACATGCCAATGATACACATCAGTCAGAGAACCATGAGTCAGTGAGGCACATCTGTCAATGAGACACATCTGTCAGTGAGACACATGAGTCAGTGAGACACATGAGTCAGTGAGACACATGCCAGTGAGATGTAACTGACGGGGGGCACCCTCAATGAGTCAGTGAGGCACATGAGTCAGTGAGACACATGCCAGTGAGACACTTGAGTCAGTGAGACACATGAGTCAGTGAGACACATGCCAGTGATACATATCAGTCAGAGAACCATGAGTCAGTGAGACACATCTGTCAATGAGACACATCTGTCAGTGAGACAGCATCAGCAAGACTATCTTTTAAACAGCTAAATGACTGGCGTAGCTGGAATAGCGCAGCATGAATGGGACTAACTATATATATGACATATGAGATGGCATCAATGGCCTTGAGTTACGAAAACTCTTATAGGTCCCTTTGGGGAATCTCCCGGCAAATCCCACCCCTCCACCAAGAGGCGTAACTGACGGGGGCACCCTCAAACCGGTCTGGGCAGGGTTAAGTTCGCTCGAAGCTCACCGTCCTGCCTCTCAAGGGGTTTACCTCGCAAAGGAGGTTGTGGATTTTACCTACTTTGACCCGCCATTGCTGCACAGATTACGGGTCTATTAACCTAGGACTGTCGCAAGAAATAAAAGTATTGATTTTATTCAAACATTTACAGACTAAATGTGACTGAACTCTCTTAGTGTAAAAAGGGGACGGGTGGGGGTGGGGGCGTGGTCACCCATGGCTGGAGTAAACTCCAGCAAACACGTGAATGTCTACAACAGACTACCATACATTTATATAGAGATAAACTAAAAGTGCATTAATTATTTTTACAGTACATTCGATCGATCTGAAATTTTGATACAATTCATTGTTAGGTGACACGAGTCTACGTGAACAATTTCAGCTCGATAGCATGACGAACGTTTGTCATTTTTTACTTTTGTTTTTCCGCCGTACCAACGAACGGACGAATGAGGAGACGACGGAGAAGTTAATATAAAAGATTTTTTAAAAAGAAGCAATCAGTGACACACACCATTTACAGACACATGCCAATCAGTGAGCCGTACCACGCAGAATCACACAGCATACGTTCGTCATAGAAATCACAAATGCATCATGCCTGAGAAGCACACATCAGACACTTACCAATCACTGAGTCGCACAAATCAGAGACACTCACCAATCATTGAGTCGCACCAATCAGAGACACTCGCCGATTAGTAAGTCGCTTCCATCAGTTAGTCGCACCAATCAGTGAGTCGTACCAATCAGACACACTCACCAATCAGTTAGTCGCACCAATCAGTGAGTCGTACCAATCAGACACACTCACCAATCAGTGAGTCGCTTCAATCAGAGACACACGCCAGTCAGTGAGTCGTACCAATCAGAGACTCAAACTTGGTATTGAGTCACACCAATCAGAGACACACGCAGTCAGTGAGTCGCACCAATTAGAGACACACGCCAGTCAGTGAGTCGCACCAATCAGAGACACACGCCAGTCAGTGAGTCGTACTAATCAGAGACACACGCCAGTCAGTGAGTCGCACCAATCAGAGACTCAAACTTGGTATTGAGTCACACCAATCAGAGACACACGCCAGTCAGTGAGTCGCACCAATCAGAGCACACGCCAGTCAGTGAGTCGCACCAATCAGAGACTCAAACTTGGAATTGAGTCACACCAATCAGAGACACACGCCAGTCAGTGAGTCGCACCAATCAGAGACTCAAACTTGGTATTGAGTCACACCAATCAGAGACACACGCAGTCAGTGAGTCGCACCAATCAGAGACACACGCAGTCAGTGAGTCACACCAATCAGAGACACACGCAATCAGTGAGTCACACCAATCAGAGACACACGCCAGTCAGTGAGTCACACCAATTAGAGACACACGCAATCAGTGAGTCACACCAATCAGAGACACACGCCAGTCAGTGAGTCGCACCAATCAGAGACACACGCAGTCAGTGAGTCGCACCAATCAGAGACACACGCCAGTCAGTGAGTCGCACCAATTAGAGACTCAAACTTGGTATTGAGTCACACCAATCAGAGACACACGCCAGTCAGTGAGTCGCACCAATCAGAGACACACGCCAGTCAGTGAGTCGCACCAATCAGAGACACACGCAGTCAGTGAGTCGTACCAATCAGAGACACACGCCAGTCAGTGAGTCGCACCAATCAGAGACACACGCAGTCAGTGAGTCGCACCAATCAGAGATACACGCCAGTCAGTGAGTCGCACCAATCAGAGACACACGCAGTCAGTGAGTCGCACCAATCAGAGACACACGCCAGTCAGTGAGTCGTACCAATCAGAGACACACGCCAGTCAGTGAGTCGTACCAATCAGAGACACACGCAGTCAGTGAGTCGCACCAATTAGAGACACACGCAATCAGTGAGTCGCACCAATTAGAGACACACTCAATCAGTGAGTCGCACCAATTAGAGACACACTCAATCAGTGAGTCGCACCAATCAGAGACACACGCAGTCAGTGAGTTGTACCAATTAGAGACACACTCAATCAGTGAGTCGCACCAATCAGAGACACACGCAGTCAGTGAGTCGTACCAATTAGAGACACACTCAATCAGTGAGTCGCACCAATTAGAGACACACTCAATCAGTGAGTCGCACCAATCAGAGACACACTCAATCAGTGAGTCGCACCAATTAGAGACACACTCAGTCAGTGAGTCGCACCAATCAGAGACACACGCAGTCAGTGAGTCGCACCAATTAGAGACACACTCAATCATTGAGTCGCACCAATCAGAGACACACGCAGTCAGTGAGTCGCACCAATTAGAGACACACGCAGTCAGTGAGTCGCACCAATTAGAGACACACGCAGTCAGTGAGTCGCACCAATCAGAGACACACTCAATCAGTGAGTCGCACCAATCAGAGACACACTCAATCAGTGAGTCACACCAATCAGAGACACACGCAGTCAGTGAGTCGCACCAATTAGAGACACACGCCAGTCAGTGAGTCGTACCAATCAGAGACACACGCAGTCAGTGAGTCGCACCAATTAGAGACACACGCAGTCAGTGAGTAGCACCAATCAGAGACACACGCAGTCAGTGAGTCGTACCAATTAGAGACACACGCCAGTCAGTGAGTCGTACCAATTAGAGACACACGCAGTCAGTGAGTCGCACCAATTAGAGACACACTCAATCAGTGAGTCGCACCAATTAGGGACACACGCAATCAGTGAGTCACACCAATTAGAGACACACGCAATCAGTGAGAAACAAAAGACCTTCAGACACGTGTATTATAAACAAACCCAATCAACCTTTTAAAGTCTTGGAGATTCAAAAAATAAAATAAAAGCCAGCTGTGTACCGCACACGCTGTAATAAAACGTTCTCCAAACAATAACCAGTAATTGAGGAACTCTCTAATCGATATCGCCCGTGAGGATCGATAAGCTTCCTTCCATTGGCTGTTTGATGCCTGTTGGGGGCGGTCCTTTTAGCCCGGGGGGTGGAGCTTTAAGTCGTAGGTCGGAAGTCTCATTTATATTCTTTTTTTTTTCCACTCGAACTTTGAATATATTTCAAACTTTGAGCCTTTCTTTTACACGAAGTTCAAGATTAGTCGTCCGCAACAACCTTGAACTTGAATGTAGTGGTAAAAAAATATTCTATTTTTATTTACGTTTTCTCTTTATTTACTTGTAAGGGGGTGGCTGGGGGAGGGGAGGGGAGTTCCTATATCTGAATATAACTAAGGGGAAGATCATTCACAAGACATACAGGTTTGAACATTGAAACATAAATAAAAAATAATATATAAACGATAAATATTGACACAAAATAATGATAATGTGGGTTTTTTTAAAGCCAATTGCTTCTTCATCTTCTCATCTACGTCTCTTTATACAGACACTCCTACCATACTACATACGATTATTGCGTCTTACGCTTATCAATGGGTTTTGTATAGTCTTTTGCATTTTATCAGAGTTTTAAATGTTGATAAAGTGTTGGTTTTCCTGGTTTCTTAAAGAGACCAATTCCACGTCCAAATTCCTGACGAGAACGAAAATTTATCTGCGTTTGTTCTTACATACAGAATAAGAAAAGTGTTTTTATCTCCATGTCTCTCTGAAATTTGTGTTAGATTATCTTTGTGATGTATTTCCAAGTTAGAGTGAATGACCTTTTATATTGAAAACGTTGCTCTTTGTTCTACCATCCGGCAAGTCTTCCCCTTACTTTGCCAATCTTAAAAACAAAAATGTGTTTGTTGTATGGCATCACGCTATGCGAGCACAGGGAACACTAACCCGTGAACAGCTAGTTAACCAATAGGGTTAAAATTATCTGCTCTAGGTAATTTTAGACTGCTGATGCCATTGGCAAAAAACCATTTGGATTGGAGCACGTCATGTTTAGGTTGTCTATTTATACAAAGAAAAGAACAGCTACGAACAAAGAGTCAACAACAAAACGTTTTTGATATATAATATTGTTTAAAATCAAAGTCAAACGATGTGAGTTTTTAATAGGCCTTGTCTTTCTAAAACCGGAAAACGCTATAACTCAATGAGTATTGTTATATTTTTAGATTACATTTTAGCGGAACAATGTTTTGAAGCATATAAAGTCGAATCGCTATGCTCTCAAAATGGTTAGCATAATATAGTAAAATGAAAATGTTTGTTTCCTTGTTCAAGTCAAATATGCTCTTTAATTTAACGAAGAGGCAGCAAATAGCTGATAAGACACATCCTTCTGAACATACCTTCATTTACATATTGACTCGTATCTTTCATTACTTATTTAGGAAATGTGTCCTTTAAAAAGGAAAGATATAGCCACAATATTTCTATTAATAGATTTTCGCCATATTATGACAAGGCCTATTCTTTTTTTCTTTTTTAATTGCTCACTTTGACGTCATCATTCCATGAGTGGTTGCACGACTAATGCTTGCTGTGTGTTGTGAATTCGAGATTTCAAGAAGTTTGCTTTTCTTTTCGTTTAGTCAAATTAAACTGAGAGTCGTTCTGTGATTAACCGCAAAGCAATCAAGAGTTAAGTTCCTTAGTTTGATTAATTGCATTGTGTCCAATTAAAATTACAGTATTCCCTCGAATATCATGGTAGATAGGGACCGAGACCACCCGTGATATTCGAAAATCCGCGAAGTATGACAAAACCATTATTTTTACCGTATTTAATCTCTTATAGTTCTAGCCTGCCATAATTAGAGATGGATGGTTACTCTCAATGCCAATTTCTTATAGCAGTGATGAGCTTTTACAATGCAAATTCTGGACCCTAAGAACAAGTAACTTATTACAAAAATACTATTCAATACAAAGTTTAACTTATTTTCACTCAACAGAAAACTATTTGAGGTCTATTCATCTGAGATTGTATGTTATAATTTGAATACAATTTATTTTAATTATACATGTTATATTTTTTATTGTGAATAATAGAGTGAAATTTATACCATTTGATCAGCCGTGCAACAAAATAGAAAAGTGGGTCAAGGTCGCGTGAAAAAAAAATCTAACATTGATATCAATGTCTATATCCTAGTATGCATGTATACCAGAGGAAATAATTTTCCAAGCACTAGAACATACTCTGGGCTTTTGAGGGTTAAAACCATACTTGTCATGTTCATAACCAACCCTTTAATATATTCATAATAATAGAAAGATTGTAACACTTGTTAGGTTGTACAGTACACTCATACAGTTCAGTATTGTACATATATACACCTGTCACACTAGAGAATTAAGCAAGTAGGTACATGTAACAAGTTAGTTACTGTGGCAATACATGTACAATATTTTTAAGAATCGATTTCTAAAAAAAAAAATACAAATTAAATAAATAAGTAATCATTAAAATAGCATTTTAAACAAGTGGAGGGAGATAGACAACCTTAGCAGTACGTATGAAAAGTAATATATTGAATATATTGAAAAAACCCGTGAAGTAGCGAATCCGTGACAATCGAACCGTGAAGTAACGAGGGGTTACTGTATATCAATTTTACACTGCTATACAAACATATTAATTATAAATATAATCACCATACCCATTTCCATTACGCAAGTATTTATTCACAACGAATGCCCATAGAGCATAAACAGGAATAGGACAGAGGAGTGACAAGAATGAAGAGAAATTATTTTATTTACGTCTATAGAGTTAAGGAATATTGAGACAGTCAATTCAAGGCATGTCTATTTACATTGATCAACAACAACAACAAAAATCAATCTAATTTTTAATACTGAATTGTATCCGCATTTTAAAAAAAAAGCCTGACAGGAATTTCCAAATTAGTAGAAATTACGCTACATTTTATAACCACTTTTTGTCAGCATAATAGAGGCATGTAGGCGAGAACTGTAAGTCAGTACTTCATGGCAACTTAAACACAAGTTTTCATATGTTAAGTAGGCTAAACAGTTGTCATTTTAAAAAAATTGTGGTTGATGTTCCAAATAGGACGGACGTCGAAATTTCTTTAAATCGTGTTAAAGCGAAAAATAGATTTGAAGCGTGTCATCTTGGCTTGCTGTAGAGCATCCAATGGGCTGATATATTGTTTGGCATTGAGATCTCTAAGATTACTGTTTACACTCAGGGTAACTGGTGCCATCGCATCCTCTTGATTACTCTTTACGAACGGGAGTGCACCACAGTCTTACGGAGAAACTATTTAGATGAGTGGTTCTCACTTAGGACACCCAAGGACTGTACACCTCTCGGCAAAGAGTTTGTTTTGACAACAGCAGGTCTGTACACCTCTCGGCAAACAGTTTGTTTTGACAACCCAAGGTTTGTACACCTCTCGGCAAACAGTTTTTTTTGACAACCCAAGGTTTGTACACCTATCGGCAGAGAGTTTTTTTTGACAACCAAAGGTTTGTACACCTCTCGGCAAACAGTTTGTTTTGACAACCCAAGGTTTGTACACCTATCGGCAAAGAGTTTGTTTTGACAACCCAAGGTTTGTACACCTATCGGCAAAGAATTTGTTATGACAACCCAAGGTTTGTACACCTATCGGCAAAGAGTTTGTTATGACAACCCTGATCATTGCATCGCAGCACGTTGTGCATCAACCTGAACATTGCATCGCAGCACGCTGTGCATCAAACTGAACATTGCATCGCTGCACGTGGTCTATCAAACTGATCATTGCATCGCAGCACGCTTGCATCAAATTGAACATTGCATCGCAGCACGCTGTGCATCAAACTGAACATTGCATCGCTGCACGTGGTCTATCAAACTGATCATTGCATCGCAGCACGCTGTGCATCAAATTGAACATTGCATCACAGCACGCTGTGCATCAAACTGAACATTGCATCACAGCACTCTGTGCATCAAATTGAACATTGCATCACAGCATGCTGTGCATCAAATTGAACATTGCATCACAGCACTCTGTGCATCAAACTGAACATTGCATCACAGCACTCTGTGCATCGAATTGAACATTGCATCACAGCACTCTGTGCATCAAATTGAACATTGCACTGCTGCACGCTGTGCATCAAATTGAACATTGCATCACAGCACGCTGTGCATCAAACTGAACATTGCATCACAGCACGCTATGCGATCCCTCATCTAGACAAAGTTGTAGTTATTTGATGTAACACACACTTCATAGCATTGACACTTTGTATAAATATTCCAATACAATAAACATTTTGAACACATAATTGTTGGCACTCATTTTGTTCCACACCCAGCCATCTTTACTCAATCATACATTCTCAAGACTTTCCTCTAGTTACCGAAGTCTTATTTTAACGTGCATGCCTCTCCCCTCCCTTCTCCCATTTTAAATTATGTTCAATACCTCCAAACAAATCCACCATCTTCTTTCCTTTTCAATACACCTACGTCAGCATAGGCCCTCGCAACAACACGTCCGAATAGGCCCATAATACACCAGAGTCCGAAAAGGCCCTTACAACCGCGTGCTAGAAGACGGCCCTCAGCCCCCCTCCCATCCACGTCCAAACACACCCCGGCTCTAGTACCTCAACTAATCCTAGGCAAACACGTCATTCGTTATTTTCATAAAATTCCCTCTCCACTCACACTTCCACTTACTCGTCTAATATTTCCCCCCACCACCCTTCCCCCTACATGCGACTCCGCCCCTGTCAATCGTTTCATGAACACCAGTGGGCGTGGCCACCGGATGTATGCCACCCAGCGCTCCCATCGAGTAGGTCTGTTAAATTTGAGCTAGGCATCAGGCTGAGTTTAGACGTCGACAAGCCGGAGACAAGAGTGGAGTCACCCAGCTGAGGAAGGCCACTGTGTCTGCCGACCGAGGACCTACTGGCCCCCGACACCCATCTTCATTGATTGCAAAGTGCCGTTGGCTTCTAGCATCACATCACGTAGACTTTTGACCGACGACATTCCACAATTTGTTGGGGAAAGGACAAGACAGCTCCAGGCTCAGATTTGTCTACTCAACCGGACAAGATGGCGTCAGACCACCCCAGTCTCCTAGCATACGGGAAAATGGCCAGGCAGCATGGACGTGAGGGTAGAAACTCTGGTGGCGTCACGTCATCAGGACATCAGGAGAACATCGGGATGTTTAGAGAATTCATCAATCGTCATTCATCGACATCTCTAAATGATCTGGTGTCCGTCGGAGTGAACGCGCACTAAGATATTAGATATCAGTTCAAGGTAAGAATACTGAACATTAAAATAATGACCTTGCTTGCTCGGATCACGAATTACAGTACTATTATAAATGGATGTTAACGCCTAATCCGTTTCAGATGGAGACCAGAAGATATCATTAAAATAATGGCTTTTGGGGTTGGGGCTGAATATCGAGAACATTCGATTGTTATTTGTTGTTTAATAATCTTACATGTTCTCTTATGTTAATTTTATAAAAGATACACACACAAGAAAAATAAACAAAAAACAACAATTCTACAATATCTTAATAATTAAATATGTCTTTCACATATCACTTGCCAATGTTTAATTTACGACAAGCTTTTCTGCGGCGCATACTTTACATGAATAATTAGATCTATTTCGCAAATATCAGTGTAATACTTTTTTTTAAAAAAATAAGAAGTTGAAGCCATTCTTTTTTGCCCTCCTCGCCCCCTTTTTTATGAAGTAAATACTTTAACCTTAGACTTTCATAAAATAATTATAGTCTGGAAAATTTAAAGTGTTCTTGAATAATTTTATAAATATAAATTAATTATAAATTATGTTTTAATGGAGAAAAATATTTTGAGAAACCTTTTCTTGTGGATAAATAGATTAATTGGCATTAACCGCTCTTGCATTTACAAAAAATGTGTTATATTTATATTGGGGGAGGGCCGGATTAAATTTAACGAACTTGATTTTTATTATTTTGAAATGTCTGTTACAAACTCATGTCTTTTTTCTCATTTGCTTCAATGTGTTTTTAAAAATTCTTAATTTTCCTTAACCGCGACGTTATTTGCAAGACTATGGTATTCTTATTATCAGTATGATTGACTTAAAATGTTGGATAAAAATAGTTTGTGTTATCTCTTATCATCAATGCTTGATACTTGCGGACATCTGAACTGTTTCAATCAGAAATAGAAGACGGTGATATTCAAATGTTTATTATATATCTAGCTGCTGGAAAATTTAGAGCTGAGTCCCCTTGAAAACATTGAGAAATAAAACACACGAGCCATCTCCATACAAAATGATCGCTGTTGATGAAATTCTTAACTTGCTTTGTGAAAAGCCAGATTTCAAAGTAAAATATAATACATAAATTATAATATATTTTTTTTAATATTTGGAAACATTCATTAAGAAACATCAACTTATGAAATTAGACGCGACACATTCTGAGTTAAGATGTTGAAGAGATGACATAATGGGTTTAATGAAAGGCCACACAAGAATCACACAGTGATGTCATGGAACTGAATTCAGAACCTGCAGCTGTGTCGCCTCCAGACCGTGACAACAAGAAAAGCTTCACGAATCGACGCATACAAATTAAGGGCCCATTTTATGGATGGAGGGGACCGTATCGAAATAATTGAAGCCCCTAACGTTGATAACTCCTGCTGTGGATGGTGTTGTTGGAATCAAAGAGGCCTGTAAAGTTGACACCTATCTCAACACGTCGCGATAATCGCTCCTTAGTGCGAGGCGACTCTCGGCATAAAATGAACAAAGTTCATGTTCTACTTAGTTGTGTGTATCTATACATCAATGGGAGCCTTTTTTTTAAAAAAGTTATATAATAGTTGAAACTTTCTTCAAACGGCAGCGATTTTGTAGGCAAAGGGGGGCGGCGAAAAACATATTTGTTAGTCTCGGGTGGCACAAAAACTTAGCACGTCTGTAAATAGATCTGTCGCAATGTGTAATGTCTCACTTTATCTCACATTCTACCGCAGAAATACGATACCCCCCACTTACCATCTGATGACATGATTTTCTGATTTTATTTCTGTTTTCAGAAAAACTTCCTGTCAACGATTTCGTTATCATGTCTCTGTCGCTCTTCAAATATTTACCTATCTATACTCATCTCCTTTCGAGATTGTTTGTTTGTTTGTTTTATTTTGTTGCTTTTTTTTTTGTTGTTGTTTTTTTGTTGTTTTTTTTTTTGTTGTTGTTCATTTTTTAAAACACTCTTCCTCGCAGTATCTTGTTCTGAATCTTTCATAAAAACCCATCAAAAGCCGTGCAGGCTGTCAGCTGAGTTATTGTGAGATATAAAGTGTTGTCATAAGAGAGAAAAGACTGAGTGACAGTTTCAAAATAAAAAAAAAACCCACTAAAAATGTCTTTATATCTAGAGGTTAACCACAAGTTTCGCCAAATTCTACAATGCACGTTATAAAACAATCCATGTTTGCAATTTTCAGTCTTTATTGGCACCATGTAAACTATTAGAGTGTTTATTGGCACCATGTATACTATTAGAGTGTTTATTGAAACAAATATAAATGGGGAAAACAGTTTGATTATAATTAGGGCTGCGGAAATAAACGATTAATTTCTCGATTAATCGTTAAAAATATTAACGATTAAATTATTTTTAACGATTAATCGACCAATCCCTTAAAAATTATTGGAAGTAAAATAAAATTGCAGCCTATAAATAATAACAAATTTTCTGGTGATCACAGGAACCTTTTGGTTTTTAACTATTGACTGACGGGAATGTGCAAAATGTTGATAAAGTCTGCCTACCTTGGGTCTAACACTTCTCCTTCCTAATAAAAAAAAAAAGCCTATTAAGCTAATGGCTCAGAGACATAAAAATGACAACAGCTCTTCTGATGAATTGTTGCCTTGCGAAAGAAAATGAAAGCCCTTAAATTATACATTAACCCTCTACAGTGGTGGAAACTTAATGAACACCAATATCCGATAATGTCATTCCCTGCAAAGTCCGTTTTCTGCATACCAGTTACCTAGCGTCCATGGCAATGATTGTTGTGAATGATTGTTCAGCTCGGCTGGTTATATTGTAAAAAAAGACCCACTCATCACTTGAACGTAATAATGACGACACACTTGTCTTGTTGCGGATTTGGTTTTAAGATGTCATATGAAGGGAACATTCCATTGTTATTTAGATGTTCAACAAGAACCTTTAACAAGTGTTTCTAATGAATTCATACATTTTTTTAAAATCGAAATGAACGAGCAATTAATCGTTAATTTTTCAAAAGTTAACGATTAAAATTGAATCAATCGTTAACAGCCCTAATTATAATTAAAGATATTTAATATACCCATGATTTACAGTTCAAAATTTGATTCATTTTAACTTTTGGCGTGTATTTTTATTTTCATTTCAACTCATATTACGACATATTAACACTGTAATTTATTCAGTCTTACTTGAATATATATTGAAAGCTTTTTTGTTTTGTTTTTTTTGAAAATCTTTTTAAACCATACGTCATACGTGTCATATAAATCATATTTCACAAGACTTTCAAATGTTTATCAAAAACTATCATTGCATTGTGATCACAAACAACTTTGACGAGGATTCAGGTTTGAAACACTTCCGAGTCTGTAATGTTTACATTAGCGATTTTCATAGTAAAGGTTACGAGACAATTATTGTTAATTCTCAGAGTTTTGACAAATAAGTAATTGTTAAAGTCACATTTTAATGTTAACTCGCTGAAGTTGGATTTTTACCTGTTACATTTCTATAAGATGTATGAATCCAAGATAGATGTCTTTGTTATTAAGATTTTTAACAAAATAAATATAAAACTAGTCAAATTGTTTATGTTATTTAAAAATTCTCTTAGCTCTCCCCCCCTCCCCCCCATGTTACTTCACCAATCAATGAGTGAGTCTGCCCCTCTTGATGACACTAAACTAATGTTGGTTGGTTTTATTGTTTTTGTGCCCGGTATTTTAGTCTGCCTCAAAAATCCTTTTTTTTAAGACCGCCTATTTCTTACTGACACATACCCTACATTAACATCCGGGTGATTCAATGTATGCAGTTTATAAATAATTATTCACTAATACATTTTAAACTCTAAAATTATTGTACTCTCAAATAATGTTAAATATATAACAATAATTTTTAATATCTAAAAATGACTCAAACCTTGATGCTGTCAGCTATAACCACAATAAATGCCTTGTGATTTTAGTTTTTCCAATCATTGAAACTAAAATGTCCTGGTATTATTATTCTTAGTGAAGGTTTTACTGTTATTAACCCTTTCCATTTCTTAAAAATAAAAGAAATATTCAAGACTATTTATTCTTTAAATTCTAAAATCATGTAGACTACACATTAAATAACATTTTAAAATAATTTTAGGTTTAAATTCTCTCTGACTTTCAACGTCTTTATCTCGGCGTTACACTCGAAATAATCTTTCCCATAATGATCTTGATGTAAATAGTAAGTTTTTTTTTAAAATATCCAGACATCTTATCGGCGATTCAATAGTTAATTTTCTTTTTTTTAATTCATTTATCTGTTTTTCTTATCTTATATAAACACGCTTCTAAGATGCAAAAGATTATTGCGTCTTAAACTTATTCATGGTTTGAATCTAGTCTTGCATTGTTATTATTATTATTATTGGAGTTTTGAATTTTGGCTGTGTGTTAGTTTACTTGGTTCGTCGTGGCAACCAAATTTAATCCAGAATTTCGAATAGAAAACGTGTGTCTTTAATGGGGTTCACCAACAAAACCGCCCCGGACAAAACGGCCCCGACCAACTGGCTCCGACAAAACGGCCCCGGGAAAAATGGCCCCTGTTAAAGCGGCCCCAGTCTAAAAGGCCCCTGACAAAACGACCCAGATAAAACGGCATCAGGCAAATCGGCCCTGGACTAATAGATGATAATGGGATAAAATTTTGTATTATTATTTTTACTCACCGATTCAGTGTCAGTTTTAGTTCACAAAAAAAAATAATTATAACATCACAAGGAATAATTATTTAATAACTAGAATATATATGGTAGCAAGTCACAATTGTTTGTTGAGAAGAAATAATATCAAAATGTCACAAAAAATAATTTTACAATTTGAGCACTTTTTTAAAAGGTAAAAAAGTTGAACAAAGGTTAACATTAGGGATGTGGAAATAAACTATTAGCCCAAGTTAAAATGCAAAATAAAAAATATTTTTAAAAATAATGTCAACAATTTGTATGGGGCCGATTTGACAAGGGCCGTTTTGTCCATGGCTGTTTTGACTGGGGCCGTTATGTCCGGAGCCGTTTTGACGGGTCACCCTTTAATGGGGTACGGGTACATTCTCTTTATTCTTATGTCCACAGTTATACACAGCATTCTTCACAGCTTTAAATATATATTTTTTTTAAAATTAATTAATAAATACACCGTTATTCATTTCTAAAACATTTACACCATCTATTAATTAACAAAAAAAATATTTTTAATGTATATAAAACCAAGCGGGAAAATATTTTTGAAAGCCACATTTCTGAGAAGACCAATTACTGTACTTAATATAACATCAGACGTTTACAATAATTTTATAGCGAATCTAAAGCTATTTAAAATTTAGCTAAGAGATTTCTGAGGTTCGGTTGACTTTAAGCGCTGTAATCGGTATAGTCTGCGTGTAAAGTATTGACGCTAGGTATCAACTTTCTCCAACATATTATTATCGCATCGATAATTTTCTTCCTTTGCGTAAACCTCGTCCCCTTGTGTAATCGCCTGTGAAAGGACAATCGGTGTCTGGGCGACTTTTCTTTAAAACAGCCGTGTTCATGTCAGTCTTGATCGGAAAGAAAGAAGAAAAAAATCCCCAGGCCCCGTCTCCAGCATTAGCATTTCTCTACACACATCTCTCACCAGCCCCCCCATCCAGACGGAGACGGTTTAGATTTCACTGCAAACTGTGGGAGGGGAAATCTCCATGTCTGGCGCGCTGAATCTCCTGGAGACAGTCGTCAGTGAAAGAAAAAAGAGTAGAAAAAAATATTGAAAGAAAACGGCATTTTGCATTCACAGTGTGACTTAATCCTACAAGCATAGGTAGCCCTAATGTATCTATTTATTTGGGGAAAACACCTTTTTTAAATCCCTTATATTAACTTCACTGTCTTGTCGGTTGTTCTGTCGTGATCTCTTGGTCCCACCAGCGGAAAAACAAAAAGTCGAAAAATGACCCACTTGCCATGATCCGATCGATGGAAGCTGAAAATTTTCACATAGACTTGTGTCTACAAAGCATTGTAATTGTATCAAAACTTTAGCTCGATCGAATGTACCGTAATAAAATTTATGAATTTTTAGTTTATCTCTATGTATACCTACGTAGCATGCGTAGCCGTCTTCTATGGTTAACCTCCACGGGTCACTGGAGTTTCCCTCCAGCCCTCGAGATGTTACAGGGGTCCTGCCCCCCAGTGCGTATTATATTGAACATAATCAATAATTTTATTTATGTCTCATATATAAGGGATTTATAGTCGAATTTTTTTTTTTAATGTTGTTTAATTTTCAAGCCAACTTAACTAGTACTAGTACTAGACTATAAAACATGAGTTTTACATTTGAGCCATTTCCAAGACAATCAGTGTCACAAAGGTAGAACTCCAGATTTGCTAAACTGTCTTCTTTTAGGTTTACCTTTAAGGTAACCTTCCTGTAGTAATACAAAAAAATTGAAATTTCAACTATTTTGGATCTATAAAATTTAGATTTCGAATGGACACATTTGTTCTTTGGTCTCCAAATTTACTTGTATTGAAAACAATATCATAGAGCGGCGGTAAACAAGGAAGTTTTAAAACATCGGTATATAATCACCAAACAAGTAATGTAAACGTGGCGTACCCAACAGATACAAATATCTGGACTCACGAAAATCTAACATCTGAAATAATTTAGCAGTCGCTATTCAAAAAAGGAATTTTGTTGTCGTTGGGCATTCACGTACATGAAGGGCATCCACCGATCATCGTCGGCGTCTGCGATTCCTGCAAGGGCATAAGTCACTTACGAGATACCTCTAGGCATCTCTATCCTGGGCCAGTTTCTCCAGGATCTTCCAGTGATGACTAATTCTCTTGATGTCTGCCTCTTATTCTCTTGATGTCTGCCTCTGATTCTCTTGATGTCTGCCTCTAATTCTCTTGATGTCTGCCTCTAATTCTCTTGATGTCTGCCTCTAATTCTCTTGATGTCTGCCTCTAATCCTCTTGATGTCTGCCTCTAATTCTCTTGATGTCTGCCTCTAATTCTCTTGATGTCTGCCTCTAATTCTCGGCGCCAAATGTTCCTTGGACGGCCTCTTTTCCTCTTACCCTGGGAATAAAGTCGGTTGAATTGGCTGATCTTTAGTGTTACACTTTTTAAAATGAAGAGCACAGAAGTTTGAAGCCTGAACTTGTTTGGGCAAAACTATTACAAACCCTCCCCAACAAACATTTCATTTTAATTATAGATGTTTTTCTAATGAAAACTAATTCAGTAAAAGGCAAGCCACTTTGTATCATTACTGTAACGTGTGTGGTTTTGGCCGCGTTATTTTTTGTAGGCGTTAATTAATAGCAAACTCTTTTCATATAGTGAGACTATTGAAGTTCTTGGTAAACATGAATAACTTTAATTCAGCAACTGAACGTTTGTACACATTTTACAAATTAAACTTCATCAGTGACACAAATCAAGAACATCTTCTTGTCCTTACACACTCAAGTGATCTCTTTCAACCAATCACGTGATCTCTTTCAACCAATCACGTCTCATGTGACAACTACCATAACCAACTAGATAAAAAGCGACGTAAATACGAGAAAATTTCATGATTTAACGTTACTTGAAAAGACATGCACTTCTGTAACTCACCTAAAATATTTGAACTCATTCGATTTCTTTAAAAAATAAAAAGAAACAACTTACAATGAATTTTTGTGAACATATAATTAGAATATCGTTGATCACAGTATGAGAGATGTGTTGTGGAATTATCAGGATTACAAACTGAGCAATGTTTTATAGGGCCCTAAGCTATTTGTTATATGGGGGCCCTTTTGACGTTCATATATTCTATGTCAGTACCTAATATAATTCCGGGTGGCCCCAAGTAGGCGGGTTCTTCCCTAAAACTTGTTTAGCAAATAGGTAAATCCCGCGCTGAAACTGAATTGCCCGACTTTTGAACTTTAAGGTGAATAAATGCGATTTGACATTAAAAGAAGGTTTTTTTTCTTTGGAATACAAGTTTCTAAAATACTTGACGCAAATGAAGCGTTCAAAAAAATGTCTTCAATTAGATCTTCTCAAACTAGGAGAGAAATAATCTTTACTGAGTTTTTTTATGCCTCTCACCATCGAAATAAATGTTTTACCGCCCCCCTCCCCACGCCCCGAGACTTCAAATTTAAAAATTTGCAGTTGTCCAAAACTGAATACCCTTAAAAATACAAATGAGAAAAATTAGCTATTTCGGCGTAACCCACTACCCCCATATCTCCGCCTCTGAGGCTGGTGTGGATGAGTGTCATAATTTCTTTTTATTCGTGATGTATTCTTATCGGTTACAGACACTCTATATATAAAGAGGATTATTGCGTACCCCGCTTATCCATGGTATGTGTCTAGCTTTGAATTTTTATTCGAATTTTAAATGATGTCAGTGTTTTTGTTTTCCTGGTTTGATATAGACATTCGGGACCTGTGATAAAGTTTCTTCACCAGCACCTTCTCTGAGTGTAATTGAAGTCATGAAATCTTAAAGCCAAAAATTAACACTTAGATCTGTTTCTACCAAACGGTACTATTCCACTAAGGTGCATGTTGGCTAATGGAAAAAAGAAATGGGGAAAAAAGAGCCCAAATCATTTTTGTTAAAGCTTGAACAATCTAAGAAAAATAATCATTCGAAATTTAGTCTGATATCTCATAGGGTTGAAGTCAATATCTCGTGTAGCAAGACAATACATTGTAAAAAAATGACAAAAAGATTGAATATTTCGTATGCAGAAAATTACAATCGAACAAGATCTTTTCCGCAAAGTTAAAGTTTTTATTCTGTATATTATTTTTAGATTACGATGCCTCGAATTAAAGTTGTATTTCAATTGTCAACATTTTTTTTTTACAACCCCGCCCCCTACAAACACACACATTTTTTTACCATTTTCTTTCTGTTTTAGTTTTAGTTTTATGTGTTTCCTGGCAAGTTCTTTGTCGCCATCTTGTATCTCAAAAATTTCCCTAAGCCCTAGCACTTTACCTCCTCCAATGTCTAGGGGGAAATCCCCATGAGATTGAGGAGAGGGGTGCGAAAGGTGGATAAACCACCCCTGGGGAGTGAGGCTTTCTTGCTGCGAATTTTTTTTTTTAATTTAAAAGGTATTTTTTGTTTGGTTTGGATGCTGGAGGTCCACAATAGAAATGTAGTGGTTGCTGCGTTAGATCAGACCTTGCATTATGTTACGCTCTATAATAAACATGGAAGCTGAAGTTCACGAGCAACTAACTTGCGTTTCAAATGATTCACTCTCTACTGGTGAGTAAGTTTTGTTTAGAAACTTCAAAAAACGATCAGTGAATGTGATGTTAGTTATTGAAGTTTGTGTTAGGGACGTTGTGACAGAATGTGATGTTAGTTATTGAGGTTTTTGTTGGCAAACTGTGA
Source organism: Radix auricularia (assembly GCA_002072015.1). NCBI lineage: Eukaryota > Metazoa > Mollusca > Gastropoda > Lymnaeidae > Radix > Radix auricularia. The sequence continues at coordinate 773,500 of MUZC01000257.1, forward strand.
CAGAATGTGATGTTAGTTATTGAGGTTTGTGTTAGGGACGTTGTGACTGAATGTGATGTTAGTTATTGAGGTTTTTGTTGGCAAACTGTGACAGAATGTGATGTAGTTATTGAGGTTTTTGTTGGCAAACTGTGACAGAATGTGATGTAGTTATTGAGGTTTGTGTTGGGGACGTTGTGACAGAATGTGATGGTAGTTATTGAAGTTTGTATGGGGGACGTTGTGACATAATGTGATGTTAGTTATTTGATTACACGCATCCATCTAATCATGCTGGATGTGTTTCCATCGAACTACCACTGCTGTGTAATGTACTATCAATGGATGTAGGCAGTGGCGTAGCTTTGGTACCAACCCCAACCCAACATATTGTAAAAGGGAAGGACCTCCATCTCCATCAAACCTTCCACCGATTACCAGTGTTCCCTTTAAGCTGCGTGGCTACGCAACAATTTTTATGAGAATAACATTATATCCGTGTTTTGTGGTCTAAAATTGTGCAAACCAAAATGAATGCTGTTCAAATTTGCACACGACTTTGTCATTTTGCACACCACTTTGTTTTTTTTTCACGCGGGCCTTTGAGGGAACCCTTCATCCGTCCGTGCTTTGGGGATCTTCATGGATCTACTTGCCATGGATTGAATTAGATTAATATAATGGTCGGCTGAAATCTATTTGTTAAAAAAAATCTCTGTGCAAACTTGACGTTTTCATCTAGACAAGATGATCAAACTATGCAGTACATGGGCTCACGTCCCCCCCCCCNCCCCCCCCACCCCCAGCCCCCATTCCCTAAGTCTAAACTTCCTGCAAACGTTATTTCCTTGTAGATTGCACCGTTTAACTAAAAACAAGTTGTAAGTCTCTGTATTCCTACTTCTTATGATAGTATTTTTCAACATAGCCAAATTCTTTGTTAATATTAACCAGACAAGAGAAGAATCTAAAAGATGCGAGCAAAATATTGAGTAAGTTATAGAAAAACTTAACAATAAGATCACACAACCGACTTAAAAATTCAAGAAGTAATATATTAATATATTCCCTATAGGATTTGTCCTTTCCGAAACCGGAAAACGTCAAAGCTCAATGAGTAATGTTCTATTTTTATATTACATTTTAGCGGGAAAATGTTTTGAAGCATAAATACAGTCGAATCACTGTGTTCTCAAAATTGTTATCATAGTGGAATTATTAAACTGTTTTTCCTTTTTCAAGTCCAATAAGCAATCTTAAATTAACAAAGAATTAACAAATAGCTGATTACATATTGACTCATGTCTTTAATTAATTTTTAATGCAATTTGTCCTTAAAAAGATATATATAGCCCTAATATTTCTATTATCATGTTTCCGCCATATTATGGCAAGGTCTATAGAAGATAACACAGTGAAAAAGGGTATCGCATTTAAAATTACATTTCGTATTGAATTAGATCCTGAAACAACACGCACGTTTCATTGGAATCTCCCATTTCGATAATATAGACTATAGACTGTATTTATTGGGGAATCTTTTATGATCATGTTTGTATTTTTTAAATTATGCGGCTCGACTCCTTGGTCGTGTTCTCCAATCTCTCGACAAAACCGTTACAGCCACTAATTTCAGAATAGAGTACACCGTTGGTCTATGCGGTGACACAGGAAAACACTACTGTTAATTCTTTAAGTCTTTGTCGATTCGGTTGAGGAATTAGCTCATAAAAATTCCTTTCATGAAAAGAAATAGATGGCTATAAGTGCTGAACAAACAAAAAATCCTACTAAATTAACTCTTTGACATTTTTTCTTTAAGACACGGATTGAGGTTCTTGACGTCAATCATCTGTGTAGTGAATTGGTCGTTGACTTATCTTGTCAAGTGTGGAGAGATGCCGCTTTTGGAATAAGATGATGTGTCAGAAATTAACGAATGTCACAATCACTTATCATATTATTTATAGCGATTTGTAAGTTGTAGTGTCTACGGGAATTAAATCTTGTATTGTTATATTCAACTTGTTAACAATGTTATTTTTGGGAGCTTGAACTGCTCTTTCGCAAATCCACGTGTGATTTTGATAATTGTGTTAAATATTTGGAAACACTTTTAGTGAGAGTTCCTCGGCTGTCTTTAAAACAATACAGAATTCACCAGAAAATGCAATTAGGCCACTATCTATTTCAGTTGAAGCAACTGGCGAGAAAACATCTCAGATGCAGCGTCCTGCTGTAGATCAACTCGCATGTTGGTTGTCAAATATATTTTATTGACATGCTCTCAGAGAATAGATGCTATTAGACATGCATCTAGTTCATCTGCTGGAGTGCACACAGGAATAACCGGAAGAGTCAGTCAAAAGTCACCAGCCAATAAAACCACAGTACCTCCCATGATAAAGTCGTTTTATCACAGGTCTTGTGGTGTCCTGTTTAAGGCTTCCAGTGCCCGTTTGTGAGACATTGTGCATTCGTCCCAAACTATAAGACTGCACTCTTGTAACACTTAAGCCTGTCCAGACCCTTTAGAAATGTTGCATACTGGAAATACTTCGTGGTTTAAATTTAATGGCAATTTGAAAGCGGAATGTGCTGTCCTACCGCCTTCCAATAGTGGTGAAGCAATGCCAGATGATGAGACTGTAACTGCAATCTTCTTTTCATGTCGAACTGTAGCCAGGAGTAGGTTGATGACAAACGTTTTTCCGGTGCCACCCGGGGCGTCGAGAAAATAAAAGCAACCATGACCTTTTCTTATCATTGACATACCCTGATTGTAAGCTACTCGCTGATCAGCAATAAGAAGTGGTTCATTCGCAGCAATATACACTTTTAGATCATCAGCATTGTTAACTAAACTAACACAGATCGTAATTTGAAATAAGAGTGTTGCTATTTCTTTTGGGAGATGGTAATTCACACTTTATGAGGCCTCGTCCAGCATTGACAAACAAATTTAATGTCCTCTAGAAGGATGAGAGCACACCATACATAAAGATTTAGGAAAGCGGGATAGAATAAAAGATTTTAGAAAGCGCACCGCTAAATATAAAGTATATAGGAAAAATAGTGCATCAAAATGAACTGGTTTTGAATGTCCGCATGAGGGTATTTCATTATGAAATAATATATAATGTATTTCTCTTTGTCTCTACATTTTCTGATTTAATTTACGGCCTTTTGGCAAAAGGGGCAATTAGAAAAACTATATTAAATCCTTATGCAGGTTACAAGGAACCGTCTGCCCAATTTCGTGCTTGTCTGTTATTTGGTTTTTAAAAGGAAGCGGGACAGAGAGCGACGCCAAACAAACATACACACACCAACTGAGCTTTGTATATTAGATTAATAGTCAAAAACTGTCTTTTTACGAGGTTGTTTAGTTAGAAGCTCATTTATTTTTAATTTATAGAGAATTAATTTTTTTTTTTTTACCTAATTGAACTCCTACTTTTACTATAATTTATACCTTATTTTTATTGTTACTTTTGTTGACGGTTTCAGTTTTGTTATCATTAATTTGTTGTTGTTATTTACAACAATATCAATAATTTTAGCATGGGGATTTTTCTCCTTATCTATTAGAGTCTATATGCCATTTGATAGAAGTGTTTTCCCAATACAAAATATTACAAATGCATTTCATGTGTATGACTTAATAATATCGTTAATCAGTCTGGTCGAGGAAACTACGTCAACAATAGAATGACTGTGTGGGTTTGGTCCAGTGGCGTACCTTGAACTTTTGCCGCCCGGCGCGGTCTCCATTGTGCCACCCTCTTAGGGGCCGTCTATAAATGACGTCACGCGCCTGGGTGGGGGAGAGGGGAGTCACACATTTGACGTCACAGCAAAACGCGCAATTTTAAATAAAAGTTCAAATTAAAAAATGATTACCGACACTTTATTTAATGACGTTTGACATGACTTCACGCGTGTTTCGGTATTAGAGTGCAGCCTCACGTTAAAAACATATTTAAATGACAAAAATTAATGTGCAACATGCTTATTTTCAAACAGAAAATATGGCTTTTATGGGCGGGGGGGGAAGCTTTGTTACGTTATATTAAAGAAGGGGTCTTCTAAGTTTTTTAACGACTTGTGACGAACGCGGAGGGTGGTGAAAATCAGCAAAAATAACGTGGCATTATTTATGAACGACCCCTTAAGTCAATCACACAATGTTGTTGCTTTTTAAATAAATTAATAAACATGAATAAATAATTGTAATTGAAACGAAGTAAATCTGGGGGAAATTTTAGCATTGCAGGCCTTATTTATGTAAGCAGTATATGCCACATACCATGATATAGTTATCACTATACACATTTAGAAAAATACGAGATACTTTTTTTTAAAGGCCACAAGAGAGTTATTGAGGTCGCATCCCCCCCCCCCCCCCCCCAACCAATGAGTCAAAACATTCCAAATTTACGCACAAAAGCATTATCAATTGATATGCTTTTATTTTTATTTAGAAATATATACTTTTTTTATAAACAAGAAAATAGTTTACATTAGTATGTAAACTTATTGTTAACTTTTGAAAAATTACCGAATCGATAATTTTCATTGAAGCTGAAAATAAGATGTATGACGTCATTAAACTGAAAATTTCATAAAATGCCCATAGCAAAAGTATTTAATATTTAAAAATATATTCTTAGGAGATATATTTAAATATAAGTAGTTCAAATTAATGTCAATGAATTTAAATTTTGTAATTGTTAAATAGTAAAAAAAAAAATTGTTAATATCCTTTTCCTTATAAAAACAGCTTATTTTAAAGTTAACATTTTAAAAATCTTTATTTTTTAATGGAGACGTTTGTACATAAAAAAACTATTTTTAATTATTAATTCTTAAATATTTGTTATTAAATCGAAAAAATTGTTTAAAATATTTTCTTTAATTTTAATTGCTATTTTGTCGATTAAAATTATTTTAATCGATAACACATTTTCCCGATTAATCGAGAAATTAATCGTTAATTTCAGCAGCCCTAATATTTTTTTACATTTTCACACCTAACTCTCATAGTGGAAAATTCGTGTATTATGTTATCAAAATTTAATTTATTTGTAATATCTTGTTCGATGAAAAACATTGCTTGATTTTGTAGTCTTGTATCATTCATTGTGGAATGAAGATATTTTTTTTAACAACTTCAGTTTGGAGAAGCTCATCTCCCAACTAGATACACTGATAGCAGTTGTTGAGAAAATTCTTGGCAACATTACAACGTTGGGTACATAATATTCCAATCTATACCGTTAAATATATTTTAATAGATCAAGAGGGTATTTCTCCCTTTTTTTTTGTTACATATATCTTCTTGTAGTGTAGGTCTTAGGCCACTGCAACCCATGTGGCTGCAGTGGGCCCCGAGATTTCATAGGCCCCACCTAACTTATTTTTTATTTATTATCCTTATCAACACCTTATACCTACCCAAACCGGCCCCGCGCAATCCTTTTTCGCACTTTAAGTTGCATTTGGTCCCACAATAGCTAAGACCGGCCCTGTGTACAGCCAAAGAAACCTGGATTAATCGTCTTTCAATATTGAACAGTTCTTTATCAATGTCAATAAAGAAATGTATTTGATGCTGAAATTCTTCCTTTAATAGGTTACATAGTATTATACAAGAATATTTCTTGCAAGGACATGCAACTCATCAACACGTTCTTTTATTTTCATTTATAATTCAATCCATGGATACAAACATTTCTCGTTGTACCTCTTGCTCTAATGATAGAACCACGTCTACTGAATTTTTCACACTCATATTTTTCTCCTTCTGACTCGGAGTCCAGTTGAGATCTCCATATCTCTATAACAGCGTTCTGTATTAGCACATCTCTTTGTTCCAAGAAATGGGTTTGCATTAATGTTTCTTTTAAAACGGTTTCCCATAAATTGGGATAACATAGAAAAGACAAATATTGCATTGAACTGAGAAAAATTCCAGCATCTGATTTCTTTTTACTAGTTACTTTTTCAAATGTCAATTTTTCCAAGACGCTTTAAAATTTAAAGTATGTCTTTTTTTTAAATGATTTATGCTTCTGTGGTTTTTATTAAAGGAGAAATTTGAATTTTTCATGCTCTTGCCATAAATTTTAATTTTCCATACCACGACGAATTCAAATTCTTTACACTCTAATTTGATTGGCGTAATTTTTTTTATGAGTAACGTATTTTATTGAAAACACAAATTATGTGTACTACTTTTATGCAATAAAAATAGAATAAATTTAAATTTTATTAAGTCACCTTACAATAAATTTCTGAAAAAATTGAAATAGTAATATAAATTACTACTTGCTTGTTAAACACAAATGCGTCATGTAGGCGGTACTTGTTAGCGCATCATTCTGCGCATGTCGAAATTCCACACAAAAACTGTCGGGGTGATATTAATAACAATTTTTTGGCCCAGCGGTGATATTTGTATGTGTGTATGTGGGTGTGTTTGTGTGTGTGTTTGTGTGTGTGTTTGTAAGTGTGTGTGTGTGTGTGTGTGTGTGTGTGTGTGTGTGTGTGTGTGTGTTTGTTTGCAGTTTTATTTTAAAGCTACATCTGTGACGTATACCGCTTAATTTTCCAAACAAATTGATACCTTTTTTAGAATATTGTTAATTTTTGAACAGTTTTGCGTTAGTTATGACAACCACTATGTAATCAAACAAACGTTGCGTGAATCTGTCAAGATCGAAATTAATAATAATTTTGTTTCACCTTTGTTTTCCTCCTTCAAAAGAAAAAGGGCGGTTGTCGGAAATGGCTTTACTCTTTAAATGCCCCCATAAGTCGCCCTCTAAATGTTTGCCTCCGGGGTGGACCGCCCTCACCGCTCCCTCTCTAGCTACGCCATTGGTTTGGTCCATGACACTCAATGCGCATCGACTTGCGCTGTTAATCGCTGCGTCACTTGCATTGCGCTGTATGAAAATTGCTCACAAAAGAAAATAATCTAGATGAATCAATGATTGATTATCCAGAAAAATCTGAATCTGGTCTGAGAGCTTTTAGTCAACTAATGAATACAGAACACAGAACTGCTTAGCTTTTAGCTTGGAGATTATTGTTTTGACAAAGAGAATTCTACGTCTGACGATTCTCTGATGAATTTCATCATTTCTTGCACCTGTCAAGTTTTTAACAAATTCAAGCTTCTCCAAAGGACGCCATTAAAAACTTCATTAGAGTTCACTTCACAAAACGACAGACCGACTTCAATGTGATGTTGTTGGGGAGTGGGGGGGGGGGGATTCATTTATTTATTTTAATTTAAAAAATATTTTTACTTAAAGCTGGAGTGATTATCTTATATTATCTTATCTGTTACAGACGCTCCTTCTATACAGAAGATTTTTGTGTTATATCGAATTACGAGGACTGTAATTTTTTTAGTAGCTTTTCGACCCGACTTTAACTCTGAGTGTTGGAATAAGCCCCTGACATTAGACTGAGTCAATTAAAAAAACGCCGGATGAAAGAGTAAACCACACATTAAACAGGATGCTAGGGAGCTATATAATTGTGTTTATTTTTTCATAATTCGTAGAAATTTAATTAACGCTTAAATGGGGATATTGTATGCGAATGAAATAATGTATTTTTTTAAAAAAAGGGGGGATGAATTCAAAGAAAATTATAAGTATTTTTTTTAACTTAAAAAAAACACCAAAAAAACATAATTACATCACTATTTTTTTCAGAAAGGAACGAACAGAATTGATCAACATGTGACCCATTTCCCCCAAACTTAATAAGATCAGTTATTAACTATCTGCATAGAAGGAGAGTCTGTAACAGATAAGATCAGTTTCCTTTCACAAAAGACAATGTATTTTCATTGTCCGCTGTGGAGATCTTTGAACTCGTTATAGTGCCGATACGTCGTTTGAACACTTGTGGTGCTTTCATTCTGGGATATTCTTTCTAAGATTCTCTGAGAACAATAATTACATCTACGAGTTTTGGATCAATGACAACGAATGATGTAAACCTCACGGATTGGGAACTTTTATCTGATATTTAAACTGTGTTAATCCATACATTTGATGAATGGCTTTTTGGCAGTGTTTTTGTCCTTCTGAAATGGGCCTTAAATGTCTTTTATTTTACCTTTTGAAAGTGGTAGTGTGATTAAAAGATTATCGTACGGGGAATTTTTAGTTAAACTCTTTTTAAAAAGACAGAAAATAAATTGTTCTAGCTTTATGATCAGTCAATCGTTTGATCTTGTGTGAAAGAAATTAAAGTCCATGGAAAAAATTTATTTTTAAATAGTTTTTACCTTCAGCACGCACCCCCTATTTTAAATTTGTTTGAAAATGAACATATTTCTTAAAGCGAGGCAGGTTTAGTTGACATCATGCAGTTAACACTTTGTTCATATATTTCGTTCTTCCAGATGGTTATACTTAACTTGTTTCTTGTCACACCTACTGAAAATTCACTTTTGTGATCACACAAGTCATCGGTCCTATTAAAAAGTAATGGTATCATATTACGGATTGAAGATGTTCGTTAATTTTTTTTATCATAAGCGAACAGTTTTGTAGTTTTTTAATAAATATTACAAATTGTTAAGAAATTTCAACAATCCAAAATAACTTATCCACAAACACAAAATAAGTATCCGACAAATGAATTATCCGACAAATGAATTATCCAACAAATGAGTTAATATCCGAAAAATGAATTATCCGAAAATAAATTATCCGACAAATGAGTTATCCGACAAATGAGTTATCCGAAAATGAATTATCCTACAAATGAGTTATCCGAAACGCTTTGATTTTTACTTCTATGATTATCGTCTTCAGTTTAAGATTTTTATTTTAAAACACCGAGAAACAATTATGAAAATTTGACGAACAATCTGGGTAAACCTCTAGTGACGTGCTCAGTATTTGTTTACAGAACAATCTGGGTAAACCTCTAGTGATGTGCTCTATATTTGTTTAGACCAGATTATTATGATGTGACACTCGGATGTTTATCATAATTACATCGTGGGATGCAGGCAATCGCTAAAAGAATGAAATGAATTCGTATTTTTTTCTAACTGCAGGTTGAATTAAAATATTCTTTGATTCAATTTTTGTTTACAAATAATTTTAAAACATTGTTGTATAAGAAGCTAATCAATTAATATTGGATGTCCATTTTCACCGGTTTTTATTGAATTATGGCTGCCTGTATAAGATTATACTTTGAATAATTCAAGTAATTAGTCTATATTTTACCATCATGTAAAGTGATATCGCAAGCAATGTCATCGAATTTCTTTTGTTTTCATTAATGAAATGCTAGCAAAGTATTATTATCAGGATGAACTAAAACACCGAAGCCGCTAAAAATTGTTTGCATAGAAATTACTTATTTAAAGATATGGAAATTCTAAACTATAGGTAAGTAAAGTATCCCTCTTGTGCTAATATCAATATTGTATATATGTCACTTCTGGTAAAGTTTCAGTTGCCTGATTCCCACCTCCCACACCTTTTATCACATTCAGATGTTTAACTGGGTTATTAAAGACCTTAGCTAATTTATTTTTGACGCCCTTGGCTAATTTATTTTTGGCGCCCTTCATTTAAATAAAATTTTTAAAAATTTAAGATTTAGCGACGCCCTTTTGACATGGCATAGGCCGGCGCCCTTGGCAATAGTGCCAAGCCGATGTTAGGACACTGATCACAGTTCAAAAGTCTGATATGAAAACAACATCCTCGATCCTTACTGTCTCAAACAATGACCTAAAGTATACAGTGTTTTGGTGTTGGATGTGTGGCATTGTTGTTCCCCTTTGGGGAGGGTATGGGGCCACCGCTTGTCCCCTGTTTTGTGACATTGACCCTGGCTGTTCTCAGTTTCGACCACAAAGGTAGATTCCCTTAGCGGAAGAGGCTGGGTTTTATAGTAAAATAAAATAATTATTAGTGGGTGTAGACATCTTTTTAAATATTTTTTTTTTAAATATGTTATTTTGTTTCTAGATCGTCACCGAAGAAGCGACCTTTAACTGGAAACACAAAATAAAATTAATTTTAACATAATCAGATTTTTTTTCAATCACCAAAGTAATAATTTTGTTTTCGAGTTCGTGATATAATTTCTTGTTTAAAATGTGTGATTGAAGATCGATTAAATTTGCTGCCACTTTGAAGAAACATTTCTTTGGTTTCATTATGTTTTGGAAGATCGTAGAACATATGACGCATAATGCAGTTGTTATCGTTTTAGACATATCTTAACAATCATTTAGACAAAAACCCAACGTGAAAGCTGGGACTTTAGAGTTATCGTTTGGTAAATGTGTTACTTCCGTCATCTTCTGGGTGGTGGAAACAGAGGAGTAGCTGGGACCATAAAGTCTGCTTGACAGAGGCGTCCACCCTAGGGGGTGGGGGGAGCAAGCAGTCAAATGTTAGGATACATTTTACCCTACGAAAGAAAATCGTGTCCTGTCAGCAGCCAGGGTCATATCGGAAATTCCACCCCTTCCCCATTCCTTTTTGGAGTAGGTTGGCGGGGGGGGGCGTAGATTGCGAGTCCTGATACCCGGATGGGCCAGTTTTATTTCATTGATTGAGTAAATAAAGTTGTTGTTGTTTTTTTTAATGAAAGTGAAATTCATTTGTTCATGAGGGCTGTAAGAGGTTTCTAAAGATTCCGCAATAAAATGAACGTTTAACCATAATGATGACTTTAAAATACATTAAAAGTGTTTGTGTGGGGGGGGGGGAAGTTTTATCGTTTTTAAGGCGACTCTACAGGTCCGTGTATTCAGCCTTCGAGGTGGTGTTTTTTTAACCCTGTGAGTGACGGTTATTGGACGTTAGTTACTACGGTAACCAGTGCGGTGTCGGGGGTATTTAATGTTACAGTAATTGTTGCTAAATTAATCGTCATTTTTACTTAATGAAGTTATGACGGGTTATTACGGTGATAAACTTGTCAAATAAGAATATACGACATAGAAAAGTATAATTGACCATTCAATATATATTAATCTCTATGAAAATGTAGTGTGCTCTAAACATATACAGTCTTGTATAAGTTCTAAAGCTGTATAGCCATGTAGGTCCAAACCTGACTTGTCTTGTAGGTCTAAATATGTACAGTCTTGTAGGTCTAAATCTGTACAGTCTTGTAGGTCTAAATCTGTACTGGCATGTAGGTCTAGAACTGTACAGTCTTGTAGGTCTAAATCTGTACAGACATGTAGGTCTAAATCTGTACAGTCTTGTAGGTCTAAATCTGTACAGTCTTGTAGGTCTAAATCTGTACAGTCTTGTAGGTCTAAATCTGTACAGACATGTAGGTCCAAACCTGACTTGTCTTGTAGGTCTAAATCTGTACAGTCTTGTAGGTTAAATCTGTACAGACATGTAGGTCTAAATCTGTACAGTCTTGTAGGTCTAAATCTGTACAGTCTTGTAGGTCTAAATCTGTACAGACATGTAGGTCTAAATCTGTACAGTCTTGTAGGTCTAAATCTGTACAGTCTTGTAGGTCTAAAACTGTACAGTCTTGTAGGTCTAAATCTGTAAAATAAACTGTATTATAAGTCGACAGTTGTACCGTCATGTACGTCTAAAACTGTACTGTCATGTAGGTCTAAAGTCTAAAGCTATACAGTCATGTAGGTCTAAAACTGTACTGTCATGTAGGTCTGAAGTCTAAAGCTATACAGTCGTGTAGGTCTAAAACTGTACAGGCTTGTAGGTCTAAAGTCTAAAGCTGTACAGTCATGTAGGTCTAAAACTGTACAGTCATATAAGTCTAAAGTTGAATAGCCTTGCTCAAAACGACTTTTCCGAGCTCATATTCATAACCTGATGACAAACTGTATACGAACCAAATGACAAGAGGAAAAAATAATAAGTCTTCGGGGGGGGGGGGGGTGGTTAATAATAATTATTCTTATTTCTTATATCAAGAGAATGTCATTGCAAATCGATTGTTTTTAACAATCCAATCGATGTTTATTAAATAATAAATTGTCCCTTCCGGGCCGACACCGTTTACCCACAATATTGAATGTTAATAATTTTGTCATCTTTAAAAATGTCCCCCATTGCTCAATATATAATTAGAAACTATTGGGTCTATTTATATCTATATCAAATAAGTTGTACAGTCAACCAAACTTTGACAATGAGAGCATGGCGTCGATGAAACACCCCAAGCAGTGGCGTAAGAACTGGGGAGAGAGGGAATGCCCCTGCCCTCAATATGAAGATCTACCCACCCCCTAAGAACGACAGTAGATAAACGCAATGAATCCAATAAGATGAGTTCGTTTGTTTTAGAGCGTATCGTTCTAAGAATAGTTGTTCCGGATGCGGTATAGCTAGCAAATCGAAGGGTCTCGGGTTCGAGTCTAGGTGTGGGCTGGAACCCGCATCCGGGCAAAACAGCGACTGTCAAAACAGCGACCGTCAAAACAGCGACTGTGTCAAAACAGCGACCGTCAAAATAGCGACTGTATCAAAACAGCGACTGTATCAAAATAGCGACTGTATCAAAACAGCGACTTTTTTCATTTTCTTGGAATAATGCAGGTTTTTTGTAGAGAAGGGACAATATAAAATTAAATACAATCAACTGGAGGTATGTATAAATAAATTTTGGTGTTTTAAAGAGTGCATACACAATGTCAGGTCATACGGGCCCAGCGGCTTGAACGATATTGTCCGCTATGCTGTGATAGTAACTATTTAATATATTAACTTTATATACTGTTTACTGAATTGTTTTGACTATCGCTCACAATTATTTCACAACAACTACTCTCAGTGATTCTCATACCTTGACAACAACTTTGTACATCTTATTACAATTCATTTTTATGCTAGGTAGGTCTACACAAGAAAGAGAAGTGAATTATAGGGCGCAGGTTAGTGGTGGTTTCAGTGCCTGCGAGGTTCGCCATTCATGTCAACACCTTCATAACATTTTTTTTAATTTCATCAATTGATTTTGATTTTACGATGAAAAGCGTAAAACCACTGGGAAAAATTATTTTTTAAAAACCAATGATAAATGTGGTCCTTTCTAATTATGTTTGGCATGGTAGTGGAGAGAAGATTGACTTTTAGGTTATAGTGTAATGTTGTGGTGAGTGTTATGGGAAAGGTAAGTAATGGAATGAGAGGCAGAATGAATTTAGGTACCTTTACAAAGGACTATCTAACCACGTGGCATTTTTTATTGTCCTATTACATCGCCACTTTGATCAGGGTGGAAAGATCGATTGAAGTCTACCGAGACCAGGCACTGTTCGTTGGCTGGCCCATGTTACATCAGGACATGTTACGAGGGCTAGACTAAGCGACGACCACAGGTCAACCTTTGCGAGCGAGATTTATGGGAAATGTAAAAAAAATGACTGGGGTAGAGTGAATCTGCGTACCTTTATCTGACCACGTGACGTTTTTATTGTCCGATTACATCGGATCAGGTGTGCTTAGCTGGACGTTGACAATGATACCGGGTATATATGCATGCTCGCAAACAACAAGCTGTTGATGATTTACTAAATCTGAAGTACCAACCCACATACACACGTCATCATTTCAGTGACTGCTAGCTAACGACAGAAAACTAACTGCATATATCAGTCGTGATCAAACCACAGTTTAGACAATGAAAAGGGGTCTATGTGTCAAAAAAGTTTAGAACCACTGTGTAAGGTTTACGGTTGGACCAGAATAGCTTCGCGGTGAAGTCGCTGTTTTGATACAGTCGCTGTTTTGATACAGTCGCTGTTTTGATACAGTTGCTGTTTTGAAGTCGCTATTATGACGGTCGCTGTTTTGACACAGTCGCTGTTTTGAAGTCGCTGTTTTGACGGTCGCTGTTTTGACAGTCGCTGTTTTGAACCCGTGCCGCTGGAACCAGTTCCAGGGTCGTTTGGAAGCAATCCACCCAACACCTATGGGCACTTGATATAACTTGGGGAAACTATAGGCATCTGTTGTTTTTTTGCATACCCCACAATCCCCTGTATCCCCTAGTATGCCGTGCTACAGTAGATTGTGAACGTTGTTTCACTTGCCTCATAAAACGTCAAGGTCTGAATTAGAACCAAAGAAAAGTAAATTATTTGGATCGCTTTTTCAAAAAAATATTTAACGTTAAACCAAAAACAAATTAAATTTTCTGTAAATTCATGTTTTTATTTGGAAGGGGTTTTTTCAAAAGAGATTATGTATTTTAGTGTTAAATTAAAAACATTTTAAAGGAAATTATTTTTAAAAATGCACCTAAAATTTCGCCAGCAATTCTCAGGACATTAAAATGTCCTAGACCCAATTCAAGCTTTTATTCTCCAAAGTGCTTACATCTAAAACCAGGTTGGGTCTTTGGGGCCGTCCATAAAGTACCTCACGCTCCAGATAGGGGCTGGGGGTGTAAGAAATGTGACAGTTTGTGACAGGGGGTGTCCGGCCATGTGTGACGTCACGGTGTTTTAATCCTAAATTTTAATTATTTTGTTAATTTAAAAATATATATAGTATGACGTACTTTAGAGGGGGTTGTGCGTCCGAGATTTGTGACAGTTTGTGACGGGGGGGGGGAGGGGGAGTTAAAAATGGTCTAAAATAGCGTGATGTACTTTATGGACGGCCCCTTTACTAAAGACTCTTTAGAAACCAAAGGATCATCTGTCCAGTCGATGCGTGACTCGGGGAACGTCAGTGGTTAAGAAGTTTCTAAAAATAATTGGCTCAACCCATTTTACAAATCAAATTACTTCAATTATCAAGAAAACAGCTTGATTGACAGTTTATTTTTTTTTCACAGGCTCAAGACATTTTGCCAATCCCTGGCATTGGAGGTCAACTCAGGTATGTCTAATTTTAATTTCATATCTATTCTACAAATCTGGATAGACATTTTAATCCAAATGATTTTGAACAATTGGAGGTGAAAGATGTACACTATATATAAGCTTAAAATGTGTATGATGTAGTTAGTGGTTAGAGCAACATACACAGGGGAGTTTCTACTATAGCCGGGGATCAAATGATATTGTAATTGATCAATTAAATTTGATTTCTTTTAAATATATGTTTCATTGTTTCTGTGACGTTAAAATATTAAAATATTAAATTGATTATAATCTATTGACCATGTCAACAAGAAAGGCGCTACTCAAATTTTTACAATTGGAGGGCTCTTTTACAATGTTCTATTTAGGACCAGGGATGAATCGAGACGAATGGCTTAATTAAACAGAAATCTTTTATTTTTACCTTAATTTAATTAACAGCAATCACGCTGTGTTTCGGTAACATGTGGCTTTGGGACAACCCTTCGGAGAACACTTTATTGACTAAATTATATATTTTTAATAGATCTGTAGCTCTTGGCATTGATTAATACCATCGCCCGTAACCCTTGACCTAAAGCTTTGGTGTGTAGTTTTTATTAGTTATTTTATTTTTAAATTTGATCTAATTCTTCTTTGTGCTTGTGTGTGTGTGTGTGTGTGTGTGT
Source organism: Radix auricularia (assembly GCA_002072015.1). Lineage (NCBI taxonomy): Eukaryota > Metazoa > Mollusca > Gastropoda > Lymnaeidae > Radix > Radix auricularia. The sequence goes on from MUZC01000257.1 coordinate 789,010, forward strand.
GTGTGTATGTGTGGGTGGGTGCGTGCGTGCGTGCGTGCGTGCGTGCGGGCGTGCGTGTTTTTGTGTTTGAATGTGTGTGTTCAATACTGATTAATCATATCCTAGTTTAAGTCTGACCATGTAAGGTAGCATTTTATTTTATTCGTTTCTTATTACATCTTTATAAGTTACTTCTTATTTCTTATTAAGCCTAAGGATTTTTTTTTAAAATACAGCACTTCTTTGACTTTGGCATCCCATGATATATAGAACAAGGTTCTATGTAGAATTTTTATAATGATTTAAGGCCACTTGGTTCTGGTCCTTGTATCATTCTATCATAGCACACAATATTACAGCTGTGTCGTGAGCTTATTTTTCAGAATAACAAGTCTCTCACTCTTTATAGTACTAACTAACATCAAATTATCAAACACTAATATCTCTGACAGACCAAAAGTTGACATCTTATTATTCTGAGGTGTTGAAAACTTTTTACTTTACATCTTTAAGTTTGAATTCTTTGTTTTCCATGAATGAAATAGTTTGCATTTATTTGTTTCTTTTTCTTTGCCATTCTCTACAATTGACATTTTTTCTGTTCAAAAGCAATTAGCATCTTATTTTTTAATCCATCTGGGTCTTTTTGTTAGATTTTGCTAACTAATTCTGATATTATTGTTCTATAGATTATAAGGGGCCGTCCATAAATGATGGAGGGGTGCATACATTAGTGAGGATGTGTGACGAGGGGGGTCGGTGTGTTTGAGAAATCTGACGTCACATCAAAACTCACACTTTAAATAAAAGTTCAACTTAAATATTTTATTTCTTAAAATTTATTTCATGAAGTTTTACGAGGCTTCACTCGTGTTATGATATTTGAGTGAAGACACACACTAAACACATACTTAAATGCCCACAAAAGTGATTTGAAACATGCTCTTTTTCAAATATAAAAATACAGCTTTTAAGGGGGGGGGGCGTAAAGTTTTGTGATGTCATATTGGAGTGTGTGTGTGGGGGGGGGGGGGTCNTCTAAATTTTTTTGTGACTACGCGTGACGTGGGGGAAGGGAGAGTGAAAAATCGGTCAGAATCGCGTAACGTCATTTATGGACGCCCATATCCAAACTTTTGTTCGTAATGAGAGTTAGGTAAATCATTTATATAATTTATGAAGATTAGTTGGTCCGAGTTAACCGTTATTGATGCTGATTTAGAAACATTAATTATTACAGTTTGCTCTCTGCCTAAAACTAGAAAGATGAATTTTATCAAATATTTTTTTCAGAATTTGAGTAGGCTATTATTGTATTGATTTGATCATTTGTATTATTTAAACCTTTTAAAAATTCTATAAAACAGCGGTTACTAACCTGTGGTTAACGACCCTGCAAACTGTCGACTAAAATATTCACTATAATGCAATTTTTTTTTTTTTTAACTTTATCGAAAACGACTATAAATTTCATGGGGTCGTGGATCACAAGGCTTTTAGGAAATGGGGTCGCCAACAAAAAAAGTTGAGGACTACTGGTCTAAATTTCAAATAATTTGAATCCCCAAGATCTGTTGTATGTGTTCTAGTAATTTAAAAGTGGTAAATTTACTAGTTAATGAAAGATGTCATTAATTACTATAGCTATTTATTTTCTCTTTTTCTTTTTAAAGTGGGGTCGCATTAGTTGGTTTTAAATCTCTTGCATCTTACTTTGGTTTAGAGAGGCTTGGAAATGTACTTCAAGGTTTGGGAACAGATTGTTTAGTTCTTTGAGTAATCTTAGTGGTGTTTTATCCTGACCAGATACTTAGTTTGTTTTTAAGTTTTCTGTAGTTTATTATACACATATTTAATGTACGTTTATGTTACCCATTTTCTTCTGTTTGGTTTACGTTTATTGAGACGTACTTGTAATATGTATATTCGTAATATGTTGACGATGTTAGCTTTACTCTCATTGTCCTTTTGTGTTTTATTGTTTGGGCCTTTTAGTAAATAAGGCTATTTCTGTGGGTTCCAATTTTTAGATTCAATAAAGGAACATATGCATTTTATTTTTGGTTTTAGAAAATATTTTTTTTACACATTCGCTTTGGAGTTTTCTGCAAAGTTTAGGAATTAGACTAATTATTGTTGTTGTTTTTTTTTAATTTTTCTGCGCATTTTTGTGTTCTTTTTACACAAGTAGCTTGAACTCTTCTTTTTTTTTTTTGTAGATCTACTTACTTCTCTTATAAAAAGTTTCTTCAATAAATATTTAACCAGCATTTTAAAATAAAAAAATATTTGATGTTAGTTTGAAACTAGCTTATGCTCTATTTGTTTTATATATTTTTAAATATCTTCTGCTTGGAAATTTGTGTAGTACTCACTTGGTAAGCTTTATTAGAAACTGGCCACTGGTTGATGAAAGGTGTTTGCATTAAATTTATTCCAGGAATATATTAGTCCTTCTGGCTTTTGCATATATTTGTTTACAATTTGATGTTTATTTTGACAAACGGTCAGAGATTCCATCGATCACTTCATATCCTACAGCTTGTTATGGTCTGTTTGCGAGAACCCCAATCAAGTACTTGCTCCAAATTTTATTATGTATTGTAACTGTAACAAGTTCTATGAAGCAGGTGTTCCGTTTTTTGTGTCAGTGTGAATAGTCTCCCTTTATTCAACTTACAACAGTTTTAGGTTTTTGTAAGAGTAATGATTTTAAACATCTTTCTGTAAGAGTCACTGATGTAAGCATCTTTATGTAAGAGTCACTGATGTAAGCATCTTTCTGTAAGAGTCACTGATGTAAGCATTCTTCTGTAAGAGTAATTGACGTAAATAGGCCACTTTGGAATTCAAACGTCCAGTTTATTAGAATAGCTCTGTGGCAGTAATTATGTATTATAGATGAAGAAGGACACAAGCAATAAGATAGAAATCTGATAAATAGGGGAAATACCTTGAGTAATTGAATATTGTACATGGATTCTAGACAACGAAATAAAAAGCTGAGTTTATTGAAAGTTTATCTTTTTGATACTCAGTCTTGTAAACGGACTTCATTCAAACCAAAGATTATGGATACATCTCAAGCGAAGACAGACACGCCTAACGTTCTGATCGTTTAAATAACAGGGCCAGAAGTAATTTTAGGAATTGAAGGCACTTTCAACTCTGCACGTAAAGATAGCAATGTCAACCTTGTTTTCTCAGATGTCAAGAAAGGTCAAGCTATAAAACTAAGAATTCTAGAAATTAAAACCTGTTCTTCACAGACTTTAAATAATTTCCATCAATATTGAGCCGTTTCGAAAAATGTACAATAACTTCAAAACCGGAAGCTTCGGTGACAAAAATAAGCTTTCTAGTTTCTTTGACAGATCCAACCAAACTTTCTGACATCTAAGTTCTCATAAAGATCCAACTAAACATATGACATCAACGTTCTCAGAAAGATCAACAAAATAAATATGACATCCACGTTCTCAGAAAGATCAACAAAATAAATATGACATCCAGGTTCTCAGAAAGATCCAAACAAAAAATATGACATCCACGTTCTCAGAAAGATCCAATCAAAAAATATGACATCCACGTTCTCAGAAAGATCCAAACAAAAAATATGACATCCACGTTCTCAGAAAGATCCAAACAAAAAATATGACATCAACGTTCTCAGAAAGATCCAAACAAAAAATATGACATCCACGTTCTCAGAAAGATCCAAACAAAAAATATGACATCCAGGTTCTCAGAAAGATCCAAACAAAAAATATGACATCCAGGTTCTCAGAAAGATC
>MUZC01000257.1:803083-815440 GCA_002072015.1 Radix auricularia
ATAACGATTGTGTTAAGGAAGCTGTTACAGCTTTTTGCTGTTGCCTTAGTCAGTTGATGTTAGTTATAGTGACTGGGGACTACACAAAGTTATAGTGACTGGGGACAACATAATGTTAATTTTAGTGACTGGGGACAACACAATGTTAGTTATAGTGACTGGGGACTACACAAAGTTATAGTGACTGGGGACAACATAATGTTAATTTTAGTGACTGGGGACAACACAATGTTAGTTATAGTGACTGGGGACTACACAAAGTTATAGTGACTGGGGACAACAAAATGTTAGTTATAGTGACTGGGGACTACACAAAGTTATAGTGACTGGGGACAACACAATGTTAGTTATAGTGACTGGGGACAACACAATGTTAGTTATAGTGACTGGGAACTACACAATGTTAGTTATAGTGACTGGGGACTACACAATGTTAGTTATAGTGACTGGGGACAACACAATGTTAGTTATAGTGAATGGGGACTACACAAAGTTATAATGACTGGGGACAACACAATGTTAGTTATAGTGACTGGGGACTGCACAATGTTAGTTATAGTGACCGGGGACAACACGATGTCAGTTATAGTGACTGGGGACTACACAATGGGAATTACATCTGTTGGATGTACATACGACTGGCGTGTTCTCTTTGTGTTTAACCACACATCACAAACTTTGTTTTGCACAAGTTTAATTCAGGCCGGATTAGGGCCAGGAGCGCCAGCACGGAATAGCAAAAGGTACCGCTAGGAAACGCTTTTGGTCGCCAGCTCCGAGGAAACCTTCCGGTGGGGGTTATACCCTAGGCAGGTCAGTGATGATCCCACGCTTTGCGGCGATCTAACCCATAGAGACTCGTAAGCTTTGCCGTGGTGGCGCCAAAGTGATACTATGTTGATAGCGAGTCACAGTAGGAAATTCCACACCTCCCTCGGGAGGCACACTTTAGTGGGAGGCGTTTTCGACCTAGTGTCCTGGATGCCCAGGCGGCCGCTTGTAGCTGCGACCGCTCCGGGGGGACTTCTCAGTCTTTACGTCCCTTAGGGGCCAGAAGGCTAAGGGGGTTTTCCGGGAAGCCCCATGAAGAGCGCAGGCTCGGGACTGCTGATTTTCTTCCACATGTAGGGAAACAGAAACAACTACTAACAGAAAGCAGAAATTGAGGGAAACAGAAACAACTACTAACAGAATGCAGACATTAATTTTTTTTTAAAGATCCCTTGCAGACTATGAAGGTCCATGGGAGCAAGTGAAGTAGCGTTCACAAGTTTCATTGACCACTAACGAGCATGGGATTGTGTGGTTAGCACAATGCCCCGGGGGCCTTTCCAGACCCACGGTTCGAACTCGCGACTCGAGTTCTTGCAGCGGTTCGGTAGTCCAACTCGCTACAGCTTAAACCACCGCACCCCTTAATGCAGGTAAACAGAAACAACTACTAACAGAATGCAGACCTATCACGACAGATGTCTAATATATATTCTATACATATTTAAAATAAAATGGTAAGACGAGATTGAAAACACCAAATTATGGGAGATGCGTCAACAAGAAATAATCTAAAAACAAACCCTAGAATGAATAATTGAGATTGATAGGACATACTCTAATCAAAGACAACAATCATAATACAAGACAACAACCATAATACAAGACAACAACCATAATACAAGACGACAAGCATAATGCAAGACAACAACCATAATACAAGACAACAACCATAATACAAGACAACAACCATAATACAAGACAACAACCATAATACAAGACAACAACCATAATACAAGACGACAACCATAATACAAGACGACAACCATAATACAAGACAACAACCATAATACAAGACAAGCACTAACATGGGAGTAACGAAGTGAGTTGGTCCCGGGCTGACTTTTGAATTTTCACTTCCTTCACCTTCCTCATTTTTTTTTTTAAAAAGTCTTCAAAAACGTCTTTGTTGTCGTACTCTTTAAAAATTGGAAGACCGTTGAATGTCGCGCACACCAAGGGACTTTCTCTACTGTCCAAACACCACAATAACTTTCAGATTGGACTGCTAAGAGTAACGCAGCCCGTTAGAGATACAGGTTCCGATGTTAACTCCTGTAAATACTACGGTGCTGACCCATTCCATACAGCCCGAAGATAGTGACAGAATCTTATGATCTACATGCATTTGCTTTGTCACAGGAAGTCAGTGTTGATACCTGAGCGCCGTTTGGTTGTGATCTGGCATCTCATCCTCAATACAACGCGCGCTGCAGCGTTTTGAACGTACTGGGACTTATGCAGTTGGATTTGAGGCAATGCCCAGACCACTGTCTCAATAATCCAATAACGATTGTGTTAAGGAAGCTGTTACAGCTTTTTGCTGTTGCCTTAGTCAGTTGAGGAGGCAACAAACTCAGGGCATGAAGATGAGGAGAGAGAGAAAACACCCTCACCACAGAACTAATATAGGAGCTAATATTTTTAGTACACTTGTAAATTAAAATGTGTGATTTTAAGAGATTTTAAAAAAAAATTTTAAAGTTATTATTTAGAAAATTACTGAGCATTTTGCACACGTCTTTTATTTAAATTTCATGAAAGTGAGTTTTTGACGAATAATGTTGGCTTTTGAAAATTTCTAATTAATTTATCTTGAAAATATATTCTGTCAATTTATGAAGAATTCATGAGAACTAAGTTTCGACACACATGTTAAGTCTTCACTATTCAAATAACTAATTTTTGCTTTTGTAAAAGATGAGATGTGTTGTCAACCAATTAAGTGAGTGGTCTTGTGCTACAGATTATAGAGGTAATACAAGAGTCAGGTCATGTGATTTCTGTCAATATTGCCCTAAACACATTTACATTAAATTTACTGTGTGTTTGGTTTGTTGAATGACTTTAGGAGCACAGCTTTCATTTTACAACACGGGTTCCAGAGAACCAAATATTTCCGAGTGCCATCGAGAGGTTCTGCCAGTAAAAACGTTATAAATAACTACTCATATAGTCTGACTCCTAAGCCGAAATTGCTAGCATTATGCGGCAATGACTGATTTAGTTCTTATATTTAACTTTTAAAGAAATTTATTCTTTACAAACTAGTGCTTTATATACATTTCCTTACTGAAAACTGATGCTAGGGTTAGCAATAATAACTATAGCAAGTTCTGGACACATGGATGGTCATTGGACTTGTGCTATGATTCCAGCGTTTCACCAATAGACAATTATCTTTTGAATGTTTTCGTTCATTACAAAGTGTAGAAAATTATTTTTCTATTTTTTACAATAGAAAAAACTCTTGAATCTCATCTCATTATTCCTTGAGCAATCTATATATTTATTGCAATTTTTTTTTATTAAGTCATGATTTGTATCAAAATTGGGTAGGTTTAGGTCAAGTATAATTTATTCCTTTCTAGCCCTAAATTATTCCTATATTTCGGTTTTCAAGGGAATTCCTGTGTGCAAATTGATTTAAGGTGGGATATTTACAAGTTAAAATCTTTCTTCACTTGTATTTCCTGCTGTTATAAGGCGCTCCTAGCGCTGGTACATTCTTGTGATAACGAATACACAAACGCTTCTCAAATCTTTATTTTTTCAGAAATTCAACGCTGTGACTTGAGGCAGGTTCGAGATGTTTGAGACCCGCTGTGAAGACTTTCCTCCCCACACAGGCGGATACAAACCCAAACCACCAACTTGATGTGTGTGGAATGGTCTGCGGGCCCGTCACAAATTCCTAGTGCGGCCCCCTATGGAAGTCGGCAAGGATCAAAGGTCTTTTCGTGTTGCTGCAGGATTATCCAGATGGTGCCAGAGGATTATCCAAGTTTTATCTGATCTAATCCAAATGTGCCGTAGTTTCTACGTTACGAGTGGCGTAACTGTTCTTTGGGACAGATTTTCGCGCATATCAAACAGACTTGGCAGAGCCACCCCAAATATAAGGTCATGCTTCTTAAAGATGTGACATTGCAAGATCAAGTATGCAGTAGTCACTTGCCTGCTGGCCAATGAGACATCTCAAGGTCAAGTATGCAGTAGTCACTTGCCTACTGGCCAATGAGACGGTGTTATCTTTGATTTAACGTGCAAACAGGGAATGAGTGAGCCTGGCAAGACGTCATAAAACAGCACACGTTTCGGCAAAGAGCCTTTTTCCACGAACAAATAGTTCACAAACAAGTAAAACTAAAATCAAGTAATTAAAATCATTTTCCATTGAAATTAGCTGAAAGGAAAAAATTACATTAAGTTAAAAACAATGTTTTATAAATAATTTTTATTTGTTCAAATTTACTTAAATCTTTTCATCAAACTATTCAATTACTCATGCTCAAGGAATAAATATTTGAACTAGCCTTTTAATTAATTAATTAATTAATTTTAGACGGTAGGCGATGATTTCAGATGACACCAGTAAGTCTAGATTGTAATTTGCTAGAGCTGAAAAAATATTTTGAACGTTATATAATGACATGGGAGAACATATTTCCAATAAGTCAAAGAAAAATTTATAATTAGGGAAATAGAGGGACTATTTGTTGTATACTTTGGTAACAAAGAATGAGGGGGGGTCCTTTTAAAAAAAACTGTACTTCCCTAACTTCCTTTAACTTCCTCAATTCCTTAACTTACTAAACCCCGGACAATTTTTTCAATAATAATATTAATTGTCATATGCCGAAGAAATGTTGTTACACCGTTTATCTTAGTTACGTTTTTAATTGATAATAATGTATGTGAAAATATATTTCTACAGGGAAACTTTATTTTTTATGTTGTCTCCAATCAATTTTTGCTTTCAAATTAAACGCACACTGCTACTAATCATATATTTGTGTATTTATACATATTTTATTTACTTATACTCTATACTGATTTTTGTTTACATAAACTCTATTTGGACACATTGTTGTTGACATAAACTCTATTTGTACAGATTGTTGTTGACACAAACTCTATTTGTACAAATTGTTGTTAACAAACTCTATTTGGACAGATTGTTGTTGACATAAACTCTATTTGGACAGATTGTTGTTGACATAAACTCTATTTGGACAGATTGTTGTGTTGTTGACATAAACTCTATTTGGACAGATTGTTGTTGACATAAACTCTATTTGGACAGATTGTTGTTGACATAAAATCTATTTGGATAGAATGTTGTTGACATAAACTCTATTTGGACAGATTGTTGTTGACATAAACTCTACTTGGACAGATTATTGTTTACATAAACTCTATTTGGACAGATTATTGTTGACATAAACTCTATTTGTACAGATTGTTGTTGAAATAAACTCTATTTGGACAGATTGTTGTTGACACAAACTCTATACATGTCTATGCTGTGGCGTAACTAGTGCTCATGAAACAGGTGGACAGATAGTCGCTGCTATCGTTCCCGAAAAACGTTGACATAAAAACCATTACATGTACCGTCATTCTTGCCCAGTCATTACAAAACCAATACCTAGTGGTTCGAAATTCATTTAATAAAACCGCCTTATAAAACATAACACTTTTTACAGTTTAAAAAACATATTAACATTTTATAGTATTTAAACCCCTGAAATCCCCATGGGTATAAGAACGTGTAGTAAATTGTTGTGCAAAAGTTGTTAAAGCTATGTCCCAAGTTCTTGAAACCAGATTTCTTTAAAAAAGTTATCCAAGCTTCAGAAGGAAGATAAATACTTTTAATGGCATCTATTTAAAAATGTTTTAATTAATATTTAGAAAAAGCACCTCAAAATTTAGTGGGTTTTAATTATAGGAAGGTTGTCATTTGCTAGAATTAGTGATGCACAACTTTTGATATTTCGGACATCAGCTTATATTATGATTACGTATCAGTATATGTAAAATTCCTCACCAGAAAAAAATGCTTGTATTTTCAATTAAAATATTGGCACTGCTTTCATTTAATAACTCACACCCAAGAAGTTAATTTGCTATTATTGATGCCAATCTCGTGTTCACGTGAATACATTTGTCTAATAGTTTTCTTCTAAGTCAGGGCTGATAAATGATTGCATTATTTCCCAGAAAGATTGCTTAATATTTCTTCTGGAACCTTAACATAATACATGAATTTGATTTCACGTGGGGTTTTTTCAAGATCATTTTAATGGAAAATACCTTCCAATAGAATTGTCCCTGGTACAGCCTGATTCTTAAAATAACACAATGTAGTCGCTCGCACAGCATGATTATTAAAATAACACTATTTAGTCCCTCGCACAGCATGATTGGTACAATAAAACAATTATGTATTGGTACGGCATGATTAGTACAATAAAAATATATTTCAAGCAAAGATATTAAACGATCGCCAATTTTTTAATTTTTTAAAATTATTTTTGTCTAGATGAATTGATAATGGTTTGTTGTTTTTTTTTAATTAATTTGAACTTTTTTGTTGTCTGGTAATTAAATATTTTACGGATAATCAAGGAAGAACTTCAGTAGCTGGAAATTAGACAGAAATGGAAGTTAGACAGAAATGGAAATTAGACAGAAATGGAAGTTAGACAGAAAGGGAATTTTTGGACAGCAATGGAAATTAGACATAAATGGAAGAATGACAGGAATGGAAGTTAGACACCAATGGAAATTAGACAGAAATTGAAGTTAGACAGAAATGGTAATTAAACTGAAATGGAAGAATTACAGGAATGGAAGTTAGACAGAAATGGAAGTTAGACAGAAATGGAAGTTAGACAGAAATGGTAATTAAACAGAAATGGAAGAATGATAGGAATGGAAGTTAGACAGAAATTGAAATTAAACAGAAATGGAAGTTAGACAGAAAGGGAATTTTTGGACAGAAATGGAAGATAGACAGGAATGGAAGTTAGACATGAATGGAAGTATGACAGAAAATGAAGTTAGACAGCAATAGAAGTAATCCGAAGATAATCGGAAACGGAAGTTAGACGGAAATGTGGTTAATGATTAATAGTTAAGAAAGTAATGTCATCGTAACCAGAGATGACAAGTTCATGGCTGTCAGAACTTACAAATTTAAATGTTACCAAACAGTATAACAAATGTATTTCGATGATCAGTAAATGTTCCCACTGATAAACATAAAGTGAACAAAATAATTATTTTAATCGGCATCAAATGCTAACCAAATGTTTTTGAAAAAAAAGAATATTTTTAAAGATTTGAAATACGCTATATAATATATGAGACTGAAATGGTTCGCTATTTTGTTGTTAAAATTATTTTTTTTAATAATTTTTTTTCAATGAATATTGAGTTAAAATATGAACCGTTCTAAATAATTATCCTCAGAGTAAATCATCTCCCGGCAGACTTCTGAATTATCAAAAGTTTCAACGAAAAATAAGTGTAAAACCTTTTCAAAATTACACCTGAGATTTTATTTTTAAGCTTAACTGAAAATGCTAACATCCAAAAGGCCGATCGGAACGAGTCGTAACAAAATATACTGCTTTTTAAACCATGGAACCAGCCAATCATCATCTGCCATCAAAACGAAGCCCAGCACATGCAGCTGCTTATAAATAATAATTTCTTTAAAAACATTTCTTCAATTATGACAAAAAAGTAATATTAATTTGTTCTGAATGAGAGCTAAAGTGATAGAAAGAAAAAATCATGTTAAGCCTGGTCCCTTTTGGAACTCAGGACGTGTTAGCGCATTTTCGTATTATGTATTAGTACTTATGTTAGATATCAGCATTATGTAGTTATCAGTAATTGTGTTTAGATTTTAGACATATTTTTATGAATTTTCTTGTGTAATGAATATACCTGAAAAAAAAATTATTTAAAAGTCATTTCTTTACATTTTAATTTTTTTTATTTTCTCTTTAATCTAACTACAAGTTGTTTGTGGTCACTGAAATAGGACTCATAAATGAAACATTCTAAATTGTAATCAGCTAATCGCCCAAATACTCCGTCAATTGTTGTTTGATAGATCGTAGTTGCCAATCTTGGTGAAAGTAGTTGAATGTTGAAGCTTGTTTCGAAAAAGTTTTCAATTTCTGCCCCTGGGCCGCTAAGATCTTGATTGAAGTCACAACAAATGATGACGTAAAACTCTCTAAACTTTTACACATATTCTAACGAAGTCAACAAAAAAAAAACTAATACTTTTGATAATACTAAGAATTCCGGCAATGGCGGCCGTTGCCTGCGCCAGTGTTATCTCTTGATTCGCAATGTTTTTTGGTAGTTTTAACGGGGTTTTTTAACGGATCGAGTAACTGAGTGTTGATGCACAAATGGCAGGTCAGGACATACAAAAAACATATATACATCATGGGTCTAGGACTTATGGATGCTGAGATCTAGGATGATGACAGACGGACGGACGGACAAAACGGGTGCAATAGCGCATTCGACTTCTCGAAAATGCGCTAAAAATGTGCCTCTACAACCAATTTGAATCATTTAGCAGTTTGATTTCACTTCCTGGAGCGTGTTTTGGTGTGTACGATGATTAACTTCACATTAAAGCGTAGTCCGTCGTGAAGATGTTTGAATAGATTCAACAGAAGTTATGAGCTGCCCACGCTTTATTTCAAGTCTTAATAAACTGCTAACTTATTCAAATTGGTTGTAGAAGGATGTGATAGGTAATTAAAGTCGATAAAGAAAACAAAGGCTTTTATCTAACATGAGCGCCCTACGCTAGCAGTCACTGGAGGAAGCTTTTTCTCCCTCTACAAATATACTATGGTGAAGTCGAAGCGGATGACTTAAATACCCTTTCCGTGTGGTGTCGTTAACGCTACTTCCTTAACTAATTTAAAATCAACTAATAAAACGAATTTATGTAGTATTTTTATTATTTGTGATAGATGCAGGTATTTTCATTTAAATTGGTTCGTGTTTCAAATATCATCTAAATGGGACCAGTGAAGTGGGAGAAATGTTAAATACACAATTTAGATTAGAACTAACTAAACGAATTGACAGGGCAAGTCAGACAAAAATCTGTTACTGTTTAAATGGGATGTTAGAAGGGACATTACTGAAAGTCTGCACAAACAGTGAGACCACATGAGTTTGCTCCCATTAATACACTAAGACATGTCTTGTTGTTTTCTCTGATATGAGGCTTGTTTGAGGAATATTTTTAAAAGGCGCAGAATGCCTAAAAATTTATAATTGAGATCATAGGGAAGATAAGGCAGGGACTATGTCCCTTGTCATTAAAAAAAACTGTGTCAGTGTCATAAACATATGTCAGTGTCATAAACATATGTCAGTGTCATAAACATATGTCAGTGTCATAAACATATGTCAGTGTCATAAACATATGTCAATGTTATAAACATATCTCAGTGACATAAACATGTGTCCGTGTCATAAAACTGTGTCATAAACCTTTGTCAGTGTCATACAAATATGCTAGTGTCTTTCACATATAAAACTCCTTCGATACAGAAAGCTATTGAGTCCTATGCTCACATATGATTTATGTCTAGCCTTACAAGTTTATTAGAGTTTTGAAAGTTGCTGTGTTGATTCTCGGGGCTTGTTCAGGTACCCAATCCATGCAAATGCCAGAAGAGAAAAAGGAGGATTGGAATGGAACAAGCACCGTGTTGTTATTGGTTTTTTATTCCTTTGTAAATCTGAGTGTTGTTTTCGACTGGTTTTGCCCTTTAATTCCAAGTTAAAATTTAATCTATGATCTCTTATAACCACTTTAGTCTGTGATCATCTATGTTCTATTGTTTTTTTTTTATGTTAAGTAATTTTACTAATGGAGTTAATCTTGTCTGTCTCACTATAAGCATGTGTGACGTAGTCGACTTACCATAACTTTCGTCAACCTCAAGTTAGTGTCTCTATCGATAGCTATTCGTTCTTGTAGTGTTGGGTGAAACAGAAAATCGTTCTTGTAGCGTTGGGTGATGCTGTAAAAACGTGATAAATTCAAATGTGCTTTGTCTACTGCAGCGGCGGATTAAGACTGCAAGGGGCCCCTGACTGCAATCAAACGGGGGCCTTATCCAGCCAGCGTCATTTTAAATAAAATGATCTCTAGCAGCTAAGATAAGACGGTAACTAAATATTGATCATGAAAAAAAAAAACGAACGCGAAGAAATAACTGAACCGTTCGCCGCTATGTTAAAATTGAGTTTGAAAAGAAAAATAAATTTTGACAAAAATATTCCACCACTGGGAATCGATCCTGAGACCGCTTGCACCACAAGCCTGCAGTAAATTTTAAAAATATAAACAATTATTTATAATATGTACTCTTAGTGAGCCATTCAAATCAAGTTTTTCCTTTATTAAGACTATCAGGTCTGAATAGCGATCACTTTAAATAGTTTAATAGATACGATTTATGAATATGTTTAATTTATAATATTTTCAAGTGTTCGTAAAAACAGCACAGTTTTATTATAAAATATAAAAAGTTTAGGGACCCCAAAACCGTCGGAGGCTCCCTAGCTATAGCCCGTCCAGCCCCCCCCTTAATCCGCCATAGGTCTAATATGTCTTTAGCATGCCGGATACCCAGACCGGATATCGAGATTTTCGCCACTATCTGAATTCGGCTGACCCAAATAGTATCCTGATATCAGTGTAGTAGGGATTTTTTTAAAATAATAAATTCAATTAATATTAATAAGTTTATAAACAAATATATAGAAAGTAGAAAGCAACCAGAAATGAGCGGTACGCGTTAATATTTTTAATCAAAAACTTTGGTTTTTCGGGTTATTTATTATAACTACAATGAAAATAATTTTTGACGTGAAGCACGTGACATATATGGCCAGTCGAGACGGCTGTCGGAGGGGAGGTACAACATGCCACCGAAGCTACGGAGGAACGTCCTTGGACGGGCTTTGTTGCTCGTATATATATAACTGACCAGAACAAAACGAGTAGTGTGCAAATAGACATGACAAAACGAATGAGCCTCACTAGGGTCGACCAATCACAGTTTATGGTTGGAAAGCGAAGGTGGTGGAGAGGATAACGATGCTTGTTCCTTTGCAGAAACATATTTCATAGTGTAGCAGTGGCGTAGCGAGGGGGGGCAGGGGGGGCGAATGCCCCCGGGCGCCACGTTAGGGGGGCGCCAAAATGAGTATTAAAACTCATTATTTAATTTCATTTTAATGTAAACTAATGTATCCCAAATACGTTTGCAAGATTGAATATTGGAACTACGAACATATCTTTATTACTATACAGTTGTTAAACATGATTTAGGCGCCCCCATTGAGCTTTAAGGGGCGCCATTCTACTCATAAATAAATGACACATCCTAATGTAGGATGGCTGATGTGTTTTTTTTTTTAATTTAAAAAACTGTGAGTTGATGGTAGTGAGCAGTAAGAGACCAATGCGATTCTTTTAATAGAGCTACCAGAGACGACACTAAAAGCAACCAAAATTACCAAGACAAGAAAAAGGAGTGGCTTAAAGCAGTGGTTCTCACCCTGTGGTCCACGGACCACTAGTGGTCCGCGAAGATTTGCCAGGTGGTCCGTGAGAGAAGCATGAAATTTACGCACTGTAGGATTAATCGAGAAAGACTAGGAAGTAAATGAATTAACGCAGACTTAAATATATTTCTGATCTGGCCATAATGGTTTTTAATTTTATCAAGCTCGTCAATTAAATTCTCGTCTCTTTGATTTCTTATGCTCGAATATGAATCTTGAACGTTAACAGTTACTAATGTATACTGAAGTTCGCTGGTTATCTGACTGTTTTAATTACGCGATGACGTAAGAGATTTTCATGTAGAAATAACTCAAAGCTTGTTGATAGTTTGAACCATGGCTAATGGGTTGCTGTTCTGGCTTACTTGGCTGAAATTTTTGAAAAGCTCAATAAACTTAATTCCACTCGGCAAGGAAAGCAGATACATTATATGACTCTCAGTGACAGAATGTCTGCTTTTACGAAAAAGCTTGATCTTTGAAAAAAAAAATTATTTCAAGGTAACTTTGAGATGTTTGATAAATTGTACGAAATCACCGAAAAACCAGAAAATGCAGAAATAATTTTTAGTAGTGGCCCGTAGTTAAGGCACATATTTTTCAAGTGGTCCTGGAATCTCAAAAGGTTGAAAACCACTGGCTAACAGAATGGTTAATACGCGTCCCTTTGCTGCATGTTGTGACTCTTTAAAAAGATAAATCGTACTTCCCCAATTCTCATGTGGAGGGAGTAAAGTGGGAGAGGGGAGGGAAGGTCTCTCCTCTCACGGGCTTGTATCGGAGTGTCAAAGCAAGTTGGATTCCTTTCATATGAAACATCAGGCACCGCCTTTCTTTCCTGTCCATCGTCGATAAAACTTGTTGCTCAGTAGGATCAACTGTTAGAAAAAA
>MUZC01000257.1:837413-878499 GCA_002072015.1 Radix auricularia
TTTTTTTATAAACAAAGAAGTTAACAGTAATGATTTATAGTCAATGTCTAATTTGTATGCATTGAAATAAAATATAGTCTAAGGATGTTAACACATTTCGTTTTTGAAGGCCCATTAAAAAGTTTTTTTAAAAAAGGAGCGGTCCAATAGGATACCTCATTATTAAAATTATAAAAGTTTATGTTAACATTACTTTTAACCCAAAAGTAGCGGCAGCGGATTCTAGCAAATTTTCTATGCCCACAATGATTCAGCATTACCCCAAGAGTTCCCCTTTACCCCAAATGAGATAATGTATTGCTGTTCACAGTCCAATAACGGTAGCCAATTATTTTTCATAAGTTTATAAATTCCACAAGAGAATGCAACAATTTAAACACGCCTTGTCCATTGGTGACATTATATTTACAACTGTTGTGTGACGTACGTGAAATCCTAAAAAACAAAAACAATAAAATAATTGAAAAAAAAAACAAACAAAAAATACTTGTGAGATTCGGAGTAAAAAAGTGTGATAATATTGGATATTTTAAAAATGTCGTAGTATTTTTTCACTCCTCAACTTGCAAGAATTACTGTATTTTGCGACGCATAAGATGACACCCTACTTTCCTGCACAAATGTGGGGTTCGTACGGTATTGGCTATTTTCCTCTTCCAACGCATACCTAATAATTTTTAGAAAACATGAGATGTGATATCAATGTGATAATTTTCAATCAAATGCCTTCAATGTGCATATACTTAGCAGGAAAACTGTCATTAGAATATCGAAATCAATTTGAGGAATTGTCTTGTATCTATACAAATATTCCAGGTCTATCAATACAATGATCCTTCTAATATCAATAGTCACATTCGCGAGCTTAATTGCGAAGGTTAATCACATCAAATGGTTTTTGACATTACCGCTACATTGTTCGTTAGCTGTCTTGCTATGCATTGGCAACTAAACATTTTTTTTTAAATGTAATATATAAAATACGTAATCTTATAGGGCATAAGCCATGTAGGGGCTCTTTTTGCTATCAAATCAATACAGAGAAAATCATGTCAAAACGGGATAACAATGCAATGGTACCTGGTGAAATGGAAAAATTCTTGCCGGTCGTCTGATACGAAAAAGTTTGAGAATCACTGGCTTACAATTTATTTGATGTCTTTTACATAGCTTCACGCGTGTTACAATATTACAATGTAGACCTACACTAAATAAATACTTAAATGACAAAAAAGTGGTTTGAAACATGCTTATTTTCAAATAGAAAATTCAGTTTTATTTTTTTAGGGGGGGGGGTCAAAGTTTTGTGACGTACTTTTGGAGGGGGGGTCTACGATTTTGTGACGACGCGTGACGTAGGGGGGGAGGGGGTAAAAAATCGGCCAAAATCGTGTGACGTCATTTATGGACGGCCCCCTACTCGTCTATCGAACCACGTAGAGGTCACCCATTCTCGACAGAATATGTCTTACTAAAAAAAGCATTCAAACACAAGAACAGTGGACCCCCGGGATACGGCGTCCCCAGCTCACTTTTTTTTTTTACGATACGATGTGTAATATGATGTTTTTTCGGCCCCTCGTTACATTCTCCCCGCCTTATGGACATACAAAAAAAATAAAATAAAAGCAAATTATATTTTTAATGAGCAATTTTAATTTTAAATGTTAGAATAAATTTACTATTAAGTGTAACATAGTGTAATTAGCATGGCTACGTTTTTATATCTGCTGTCTCCTCTCTCCTTGTCTTCACCCACTACCACCTCAAGTCACGTCACTCCAAAGGTTAAGAAAAAAATTATTAAATGTTCCTTTAATGTATATATTTTTATTGTTATTTAATTATATATATGTAAATTATGCACTGTATACAACTATAGATAGTACAGTTCTGTACTGTCGTACTGCACCACTATACTTACTATACTATTTTGTTAGTATTTGTTAGTAAGTGTATATACAATTTTGATGTCTTTACCTGGGGTTTTTTCACGCATTAGCTAGTTCTATTCCCCACCATACAAGTCGTATCTTATTACGACGATTTCCACCATACGATACCAACTCCAGAACGGATTAATGTCGTATCCCAGGGGTCTACTGTACGTAAATAGTAGAACCTACTGGTTATCCAACCTTAGGTGACAATAACATCTTTTTTGTCTAAAGGGTCTTCAGCATCAAAACTTAAGGCGAAATATTTATATCATGTGAATTTTGTTGAGCAAAGCAGCAAATTAAAGACACTATTTCAATTACTTATGCTGCTGTGCAGATGTGATTTTAATTTATTTTTTGTTTTGCCACTTTCACTCTTTCGTTTTGTATTGCTTAAAGGTAAAGGTTCAATTAGCTATAAAGTTTACATAGTAAAAGCATATATTTTTACACTTATGAGATATTAAGATTTTATGTTCAAACACAATAAACCACTAACAATACCAATTCATGTTAAGTCCATTAAGTAATGTATTGGAATAATATTAAACACTTACATAACAACATAATATAATCATTTTTTGTTTAAGATTCCAAAACGATATTTTTTTTTAATATATCAGACACACTTAAGTTACCAGTCCCCTTTACCCAAAAAAGGTATTACTACTCTGTGAGTGAAACAGTCCAATATCACTGGTCTAGAACAATGTTCACCAAATATTTTAAATCAGAGCCCTCTATCTAAATGGTGATACATATTTAAGCCCCATCTCTAGCCAAAGAGAGAAAAAAAATAGCCCCACCCCTTTTACTTTTAGTGTGCAGTGCACTCTGATAAATTTAATCTAGAAAACATTTAATACAAAACTTTGCTATGAAGAATGGTTAGAAATGTTGAATTCATGTAAAGTTGCACCATTAAGATGCATGCCTATTATTGCTTAAAAGAAATAAATCCTAGCTGCCATGTCCTATCATTCCAAGTCTTGAAGATTATCTAATGTTTTGCTTATCCCGTCAGACAATCATGATAACAAGGCATTCCATTCTATGCAGCTAGCTTTTACTATTGATTTTCATTCAACTCTGTTTGAGGTTAGTTCTTTCTGGCCCTCTGAAAAAATTGAGAACATGGTGAAATCTTTTTCTGCCAGTTGAAGTTGAAGAACACATGATTAAAAGTACAAACTTTGTTAGAAGAAAACAAGGTCACTAAAGGACTGGTTTCCAGGGTTCCTACATTTTTTTTAGCAACAAAATTCAAGACTCATTTCAAGACTCAGTTCAAGACTATATCTGAAAAATTCAAGACTGGTAAACGCAACGACGCGACATAAAACAAAACAAACATTTGTATTATAGTTACAACATGTAATGATAAAACATTTTTTAAATTTTGAAATACAAATAAAGAAAATTTACTAACCATTAGCTTTGTCGTGAAAATCTTGGCTTGCCTTATTTTAACATATATTCATTCAGAAAGTTCTTATTCAAATAGCAAACAATATGTACACTATTTACATTTTAAGGATAAGGGCAGCTAAAGTTGTTCAAAGACTTTCAGCTTGTCACATATTTCAATATTAAGTTTTGACAACTGCTGAGTTTTATCCTTGGTCCTAACTCTCATGGCATTAGCTTTAGCCAGGTTTCAGTATAACAAGCTGTAATGACATGAAATAAAAAACCAGTTATTATTAGATCACTTTCCAGGAAAACATTTTTTTCCATCACAACTTTGTATCAGGTCAAACACAATGAGGTTTTAAAAAGAAAAAAATCGAAATAATATATATTTTTAAAATCTTTATTAAGACATTGATGTAAAATCTTTGCAGGTAGACACTTTGATTAAAATAACTTGCAGTAAGTAATGGAACCGTGACACTTGGCATGAAATAGTGCGCAGCTCAAAATGGTGCCCCAACGACCCAGCGTCGGGTAAAGGGATAGTTCAAGTTCAAGTAATGGAATTATTGCTTCCTACATACCTTTATTCTGTACTTGTAACCAGTATATTCAAGTGGTATAAATTATGAATGAATAAAATTTCAGCCAACATTAATTTAGCTTCTTATTCTTATAAATCATATTCATCATTATTTTTAAAAATATTTCTTAGATCAGAACAAATGATTTTCAAAATTGTACTTCTATTTGTACCACTCAAATATTGATAATCCCTTGCTAATGTATATAAAATGATTAAGCTTTTAATCATTTTGTTTATCCATATTGCTTACACTACGAGGCAAAACAGCATAAAATTAAACCAGGACAATAAAAAAAAATATGTCAAAAATTAAATAGCATATTTTTAGCGCCATTGAGAAATATTTAGAATCTAGAATGAAAATTTAAATTTTGTAATACTAAGTTTCAATCAAAAACAGTGATTGTTCTTTCTGTGATCTTGAGTGAACTCACCAAAATGTTTTCACCTAATAACCAGATATTAAGCAGTTGAATCACCTACGATTTTTCTGGCACAGCGCTTTCTACAGGGGGTATAGCCATAGGTGATCTATAGCTGTGGCAATTAACCAGGGCATTGGTGACTCAGGTTGTGGCATTTAACCAGGGCATTGGTGACTCAGCTTGTGGCATTTAACCAGGGCATTGGTAATCTAAAATTGTGGCTATAAACCTGGGCATTAGTAATCTTAATCTGTGGCAATAAACCTGGGCATTTCAGTCTGTGGCATATGCTGTGGCAATTAACCAGGGCATTGGTGACTCAGGTTGTGGCATTTAACCAGGGCATTGGTGACTCAGCTTATGGCATTTAACCAGGGCATTGGTAATCTAAAATTGTGGCTATAAACCTGGGCATTAGTAATCTTAATCTGTGGCAATAAACCTGGGCATTTCAGTCTGTGGCATTTAACCTGGGCATTGGTAATCTAAGATGGTGGCTATAAACCAGGGCATTGGTGGTCTCAGCTTGTGACATGTGGTGATCTCAGCTTGTGACATGTAGTGATCTCAGCTTGTGACATGTGGTGATCTCAGCTTGTGACAGTTAACCATGGTATTGGTGATCTCAGCTTGTGACAGTTAACCAGGGCATTGGTGATCTCAGCTTGTGACAGTTAACCATGGCATTGGTGATCTCAGCTTGTGACATGTGGTGATCTCAGCTTGTGACAGTTAACCATGGCATTGGTGATCTCAGCTTGTGACAGTTAACCAGGGCATTGGTGATCTCAGCTTGTGACAGTTAACAAGGGCATTGGTGATCTCAGCATGTGACAGTTAACCATGGCATTGGTGATCTCAGCTTGTGACATGTGGTGATCTCAGCTTGTGACATGTGATCTCAGCTTGTGACATGTGGTGATCTCAGCTTGTGACATGTGGTGATCCCAGCTTGTGACATGTGGTGATCTCAGCTTGTGACATGTGGTGATCTCAGCTTGTGACATGTGGTGATCTCAGCTTGTGACAGTTAACCATGGCATTGGTGATCTCAGCTTGTGACATGTGGTGATCTCAGCTTGTGACAGTTAACCATGGCATGGTGATCTCAGCTTTGACAGTTAACCAGGGCATTGGTGATCTCAGCTTGTGACATGTGGTGATCTCAGCTTGAGACAGTTAACAATGGCATGGTGATCTCAGCTTTGACAGTTAACCAGGGCATTGGTGATCTCAGCTTGTGACATGTGGTGATCTCAGCATGTGACAGTTAACCATGGCATTGGTGATCTCAGCTTGTGACAGTTAACCATGGCATTGGACATCTCGGCCTGTAATTGTTTACAAAATGCCTGCCCATCTCAAGGCAACTGCCTAACACTTTATTGTGGTAAGAGAAAAAAAAAACCATAAAAAAACAAAGTTTTTGTCTATAAATCCTATATGTATGAGATTAACTAAAAGTATGCTCATATTAATATGCACAGCGCGACAGATTTGAATAAAATAGGGATAGTCTAAAAAGGCATTCTTTTACTTACAGTACATTCGATAAATGTGAAATTAGGAAAGATCATTTTTATTGTCTCCATGAGTCTGCCTGCAAAATTTCAGCTCGATAGGATTCCGGAAAGTGGGTTAAAAATCGATCCACAGTATTTGCGACAGACAAGTACATGCTAGGAGTTAATATAAAGGATTTTAAAAGTGTTAACCATGATGAACATTTCAACTCAAGTCAACACATCACATTGAGTAGCCTATTTTGTCATAACACAACTTAATCTATAGATTAACATTCAGTTAATCACACACAAACAATAGTACCAACAGAAAGGAAAAGTAAAAGTAACAGAGTTTAAATAAATGTATTTATTCTCGTGAAATGATGAAAATATACAAAAATAACATGGGTTTTTGTAAGGATGATGGCTGACAGTTTGGAGCCAGCATGTAGAACTCATGTATTAAAAAAAATTGTGCATCATTAACATTGATAATAGTACCTTACTGCTATGAACATCAAAATTATCCAGGTAAGAATAATACATTTTTCAACATCATCCTACATAGTAGGCAAAGGGGGAGAAACTCAAGTAAACCTGAAACAACAAGTCATTATGAGTTAAAGTTCCTAGATCAAAAATAAAGGCTGTGACAGGATACTGATAATAACATAGAAATTAGATTTCCCAAATTTTGAGCAAAATGAAATCACTCCTGGTTATAAATGATAATTCTAATAAACTATCTCACAGCTAAAATATTGCTATCATCTTTTCATAAATTAAATTTGTCAAAATTAAACATTCAGGAAATGTGTCCACAACAACAACAAAAAATGCTAGTGACTTTCAATGGTTTGCACAAATATTCAGTGATGATGGGTGTGAGATGTGATTTTAAAAAATAACTAAAATAATCCTCACAGCTGCAACTGTCTTGCTCTCAATCCAGTATACGACAATACACAGCAAAACTTTATTGTTACCATAATAACATTTTACATAACTGTGGACCATAAGCAATTTCACCTGAATGTCAAAATAAAGAACTAAGAAAAATATTTACATAACTAACATCTCACTTGAATCCTAACTTTTGGCAACACAAATGTGAGGTGAAAGCCTCTAAACCAAATAATGTATTTCGTCAACCAATAATTTCACCAATTGAAGTCTAATGTACTCCTTGGTTAGTTTCAGTTCAAATAATTACATTCTAATAATTACATGTACTGAAGACTTTTTGTAATTTAATATATACACAGCCCACCATGTGCCTTTTACCTCACTTCCCTTTTCAAACAAAAAATAATAATAATAATTTTAAAGCAAATTTTCAAGCAAACAGAACTTGTAACGTATGCTACAAAATGAACACATTTATCTTACATCTAAATCTTTGTAAATAACAATCACAAGTAATTTATTTGCCAGCTGATGTAGCATGTCTATTAATTGTTTCGTTTTCATAACAAAACTTTTGTTTCCAAAACAAGGCACCACTCTTCACAACCCACCCATCCCAAATTATATTTAATTTTTTTTTTTAGCAAGTCCATACCATTTGACAATTTTCAGAAATTGTACAAACACTCTTATGAACCAAACAACACATACTGAATTTCATCCAAAGTCCTCTTTCATACTGCATTAATTATACATAACTAAAATTGATAGAATTTTCTACAACAAAGCACAACTATGAGATTTTTTTAATCATCACTGAAGCTTGGACTTTTTTCTGGCAATTGCATCTTCAACAGCCTTGAGCTGTTTGAGCAGCTCTTCTCTACGAGAAGACATACTTTTCTTGGCTTTAGCCCCAGTCGCAGTAGCTGTTGGTGCACTTGCAGTCGGAACTTTAGGTACAGATTTAGCAACGACTGGTTCTGGAGCCCGTGATTTGGTGCTGCTTGGTTGTTTCTGAGGGGAAACTGTTGGCTTTGCCCTCGGCATGCCAGTAGGTGGTAGTGGCTGAGGTAAAGATGCTGGCGTAGGGGACTTGACTTTCTCTTGCCTCAATTGTATCTTTGCAGCTTTTTCTATTTGAAAAAAAAACAAAATTGAATAAAATATTAAATATATATGCCATGAATTTAAATTGAAGGCAAACTTATAATGTTTAACGCCCCATACGGTTTTCTGTAATCTTTCGACTCATTCTTGTAAAGATTTCCTGTTTATTGCTTCCATCTGATTATGAATTTTTTTAAATAGCAGAAAATTTACTTATACACTGACTTTTTCTTTTAGGATAAGCATGGTTATTTTATGTTTTCAAAAGACCATCTTGAGTTTAATACTATTTTTACCTGTAGTTTAGTACTATTACTTATATTTTTACAAAAAAAATATAGCAAAATCAAATCTTCAACAAAAAAAACCCATAACTAACTCATAACTACACGAAAGCAACACTGCCTTTTCCAGAAGTCACTAAATGAAGAGTTTCCACTTGCTCTGATTTCTATACTGAAGAGAGCACTAAGGAGGCAAGATTTACAGCTCTTTGGGATTAGAGACAAGGCACGCTTCACCGTGCTTTGGGGCATTAAACGTTTATTGAGGTTTTGAAATTTATTGAATAATTTTTCAAATTTAAGAGTTTCTGAAAAAAATTAAAAACATACCAGTTGCTATTCTTAATGCAGAGGCTTGTGGTAATGGGATATTGAGACGTTTGGGAGCAGGCCCTGAAGGTGGTGATGAATCTCTTTCAGACAGTCGTCTTTTGTTATTGTGTGGAGGAGAGTCAAGTGGGTTTGGTCTATTACCCAAAGAGGACTGCTGTTGCTGCAACATTTTAGAATATAGATTGGTAGGGCATTAATTATTGAATAAAAAGTATTTCTATATTATAACTTAAATCTCTAGAGCTCCAATTAATATCTTCCTAAAAAGAACTTTATAAATAATTGATGCTACTGACTTGTTTTCACAAGTAATTACACCATATTGTCATTGTTATAAGTTATGTTTCATCATTAATCATCATGCAGGAATCTCTTCAATCAATGGATTGTTGCAAAATAAAGTGGCAGAAAAAATAATGCTCATATAAAATTAAAATTTCAAAGGCTTATTTGTGCAAGTCCAGTAGCTATCTCTTGTGTTAAACACTATAAATATCCACAACACCAGATTGGTTTTTCCATAACATTGACATGACACGGCTAAAACATAGCAAAGAATAAATTTCTCGGTTTGCACTTAGCATAAGTTTCAAAGTAGTTTTTGCTCAAATAATTACAGGTACAATTGCAATTACTGCCAATACACAAATACCTGGGCCTAGACAATTAAATTTTATAAATCAAATATTTAGAGTTACAAAAATGTCAAATGCCACTGGCTTTACAGATTAGTTTGACAGACAGGCAGATTTGAGGTACATAAGTTCCTTCCAGATCAATAATCAATCATAAAAATTTATCGGAATGATGGATGCTCAAGGACTGCTTTTCAATATCATTGGAACAAATCATTAGTCAAAATAGTGCATGGGTCATATTTTACCCTGGAAATTCTTATTTTACCAGTGTTATTGCTAATGTAAAGGAGTGCATTTCAAACCTCTAAAATATTATTTTAAACACACTAAATAATATTTACAAATTACATAACAGTTTCTACTACCGTACACAAATATATGTTGTCTGCAACTTATTGCTATAATTAATTCAACTCATTAGCTCCTTATGCGACTTTATAGGGTCTGTAGGGATGCATCCAAATGTGTCTTCTCACATAGCAATGCACTCTTGCAATTTTAGTTAAAATAGCATCAAATTTTGGCCCCCTCGAGACTATGGGCTATTGTGTGATTCTAAGAGATTTCAATAAAAATTACTGGATGTTTTTAACTTGATTCACTTTTGATCCATGTGGGATTTAGTTTGACGCGACTCTATCAAGTATGTATTCACCCAAGGTGCCAAAAATCGGGTTTTTTGTCTTTAATCATTTTTTTGCAGTGCATGATATATTATCATGAAACTTAAATCATTTCTTCATGCATTAATCATTTTATTTTCTTATGATAAACCAATATCTTTAGAAACGAAAAGCATTTTTGTTATGGAATCAAAAACTTAACAAAAGTTGCTTCCCTTTTGTTTGGAATATGAAATAGAAACGGAAGTGTTTCTTCAGCAGCTATTGAGTTAAACTACTAAATAAAAAGTTACTAAATTAAGTCAAAATAGCAGTAATGGTCAATACTTCAAAAAGCAGATCTTCACCAGAACAAGAAATTAAACAGGTCACATCACCAACCAACCAAAAAACCAATCCCTCTCTTTAACTTTAAATATAAATTTATATAAAGCCTATTTATTCTCAACCCTTGCATTCTAATATTTTTTTTTAACTTTCATTTACTTTTTTATATTTTGATATATATTCCTAACAAATCTGTGGATTGGCCTCTGTTGACTTAGTAAATTGTGACTAATTGCATTAATTTTGTAATATATTTACCTAACTGGTGAAAATAATCATCCTGCCCAAAATAGATACAAGGTGTTAGGGTTAAGGTTAAAGTTTTAAAGTTAAGTATCAAAGCTTTTATTGAAAACTTGTTGACATTTACCTTAGGTAGCAAAGTAAGTTTGATATTTGACTTCTGTCCCACAACTTTCAACGGGTCTTTTGCTTTCACAGGTGGTTGAGGTGCATTGCGACTAGCATATTTTGAATCATTTCTACCCGGTGGAGGACCAGGCTGAGAGATCTTTGGGTCACGTGGATGAGGTATGCGATCTAGATTTATTGGGGAATGGGGTGGGAGTGGTTGACCTCTTTGTGTTGAAGACTGAGGTTGAATCTGGAGACCTTTAGAATGATCTTTGTGACTGTTGGCTAGTTGGTGGGGAAAAAAAGACATTTAAAAAACCTTAAATAGTACCAACTACAGGGGGTGCTCAGGTGATCAGCTCTTAAGAAACGTCAGCCGAATTTCAATGTAACTCGGAACATTAATATATATATNATAAGTAAAAAAAAAAAAAAAAAAACGTTAAAAAAAAGTTTTTAACTATACATCTTTTATATTCGAGACATAACTATAAGGATGTTTATTATAATATGCAGCGCAAGCGCAAGACAATCTGAAAATACAAAATTTTAGTTATGTCTCGTAAAACATGTTTAATATAATGCGCACTGATCGTGAGTATATTTTAAAAAAGTATTGTCCATATAATACGCATCTTATTGCGCGACAGGAAAGGTTGTTCAATATAATACGCACCACTACACTCTATCTCAGAAATTAACATGATGCATAGAGATAAATAAAATAATTTTAAAATTCAATTATTCAATTACAGTACATACAATCGATCTGAAATTTTGATACATCTTTTTTATCATCTGCACAAGTCTGCCTGCAAAATTTCAGCTCACTAGCTTAGAAGGAAGTGGGTTAAAATTCTACCCAAAGTCTTTTCAGCAAGCAAGCAAACAATCAAGGGCTCAAACAGACACCACAAGTTAATGTAAAGGATTTTTAAAAGTATTTTAAAAAAGAGAGAACAATTTCTACCACATGAATTAAAGAAAACGTTATGTGTAACTTACTGTCATTTATGTGGTTATTATGATATGAATGGTTATTTAATTATTATATGCATATAATTATCTCCATGTAACGCTCTGTGAGCCCGGTCCCTTGCTGTGATATAGCGCTCTATCAATTATCAATTTATTATTATATTATTCAGAATGACACGTAGTATAAATTTTATAATTTTTTTGGGCGCATTTGTAACCACGAAACACCGCAAGTCAAGACCTGCATAACCTGAGGACTCCCTGTATTTCTATATAAGACAGGAGAATATATATATTAAAGCAGTTTTTTTATTTTGTTAATTTGTAACAATGAATTAAACTAAGGTTGTTAACGGTTAACCGGTTATTCGGTTAACCGGTCCTCAGACCAGGACCGGTCATCTTTATTCGGGACCGTAGGACCGTGTAACCCAAAAGAAAACAACAACAAACTAACAAAAACTAGCGTTAACGCAGTGAAAAAAACTAGTGAAAAAAACAACACAAGCGGTAACGCGCCTCGCCTCTCCCTCTCGCTTTGTCGCGGTGAGTTAAAGCGATACCAAGATCCAGCCGATTAATCGCCCGATATCTTTGCTACGTCTTTCAAATACCTCTCGTAATATAGGTACATGTACTTCACTAAGCGGCCGGTCATCTTTATTCATGACCGTAGGACCGCCTAACCCAAAAGAAAACAACAAACCTAGCGATAACGTAGTGAAAAAAAAACAACACAAGCGGTAACGCCTCTCCTCGCTTTGTCGCGGTGACTGTACTAGACTAACACAGTGCGCGTTAGATGTCAACAACGGTCAAGGCCGAGGCTGTTTCTATTTATATTAATTATAGTCTGTTTCTTATAAAGACAAAGAAAGCTATAAGAGCATATGACCCCGTGACCTATCCGCATTTTCTGATCACCGGTTTATAGTCTGTTTCAGTTCAGGCATTCAAAAACTTATCGGCGCACGCCGCTTAGTGAAGTACATGTACCTATATTACGAGAGGTATTTGAAAGACGTAGCAAAGATACCGGGCGATTAATCGGCCCACAAATTCGAGTTCGGTCTTTTAGTGACAGTTTTCCTGCTAGTCAAAGGCATTTGATTACCACATTAATACTAGTAATAGTACGCCGAGTGTAGCTCAAACCCTATTTGAACAGAAAAAAACGGGGAGGGGGAACATGTGCGTCGCAAAATTCAATTATTCTGGCGAGTTGACGATCGAAAAATAATGTTTTTTAAAATAAATTCCATTCTATCGTAGCTTTATAATTTTATTATATTATTAATTTTAATATGCGAGTTGATCGGCATCACACACAAGAGAGGTAAACATGACGTCACAAAGGACGGGGCGAGGCGTTGGTTTTTTGAAACTAATGAAAAAACCTTGCTAACTTTAACGAACTATTGAACCTGTCCTCTTATTTAGACCGGTGAACTACGAGTACCCAAAATAAAATATTAAAAAGACAATTAACCATCACTGTTTAGTTAATTTTTTGGATTAAAAAAAATGCTTTGAATTGAGGGGCATGCGGAAAGAGCTGAACGCAAGCGGGGGGAAGCGGGCTTTGATGCCATCAGACGATGCCAGGCGACAACATTCTCTTGTTAGTTCTCAAATGGGTCTCAAAACATTAGGGATATAAGGACGAGCGGTTAACCTGTCTTTTTTTGAACGGTTAGTCGGTCCTCAAAAACGAGCGGTCTTAACAACCTTAAATTAAACTTTGCCTTAAAGCAATTTGTACAACAATATGACTCCATTTGTAAGATAAAAAAAAAGACATCATGATCATAGCTTAAAATTCTCTTGTAAAGACAGAAATTTTAAGTTGCACATACTTCTTTTCTTTTTAGCTGCAGCTGGTCCTCTGGGATTTTTCGTTGGAGGTCCAAGGTCACGGTACAAGTGCTCAGAATCAGCACTTCCAGCAGATGAGCTGGAGGAGCTGCTGGATCGAGAGCTGCCAGAAGTAGATCTTGAGTGTGAAGATAGGAATCTTCTACGACTCCTTGATCGAGATCTACTGGAACTGGATCCACTGCTTGCACTCTTCGCTCTTGGTCTTAAAAAATTGAGAATCAAAAATAATATTTAATAAACAAATAAAAATTTCTTTAATGACATTGTGTATAATATGTAAATATCTTGGTAAATATTCCAGTTGAGGAAATATGCTCTACTAATTTTAAGTATGAAAAATTAGCTGAACACATTATGAAAACAATAATTGATAATATTAACAACCATTAACTTTTCAATGCAATGAACAGTATTATAAATTATAAGATTTTAAAAATTTTAAACCGTTTAATAAGAAAAATTACTCCATCCTGAAATAAATATCTATCAGATGAACCAAATATTTTATGGGTGTGTAGTATTTTCTATGAAAACAAAAAATTATAAAAAATGCCAATATGTATAAAAACAAAATCCATTTTACAAGCATTTATAAATTTAAATAATTAACATCCCCTCTTCAGTTATACATCTGAGCATAAAATAGCTAATCACAACAATCCAACACAGTTTCAGGTTTTTATGTGAGTGCAAATTATGATATGTCAACACTTTTTGTAGACAAAATCCTGAAAAGCTTAAAAAATAATAATAATAATAATAATGCAGTACAGCGAGCAACCATTTAAACTTTTTCTGGTGGAATCCTCCATAAATCAAAAGGTAACATTGATATGAAAATCAAAATGGGATACTGACTTTCAAGTAGGAAGATGTGCGATACTTTTATATCTATGCACTGCTAGGACTTTTTCTATTAATAGAGAAATGGCAGTCCGCAACAGATTAGCAAAGAACAGAGCATTCTCTATTTTATTTGAGAGACGGTTCCTAGGCAAGAACCATATGCCTCCCTGGAAAAAGTTTTCTTTTATTCTGTTCAGGTTAATGTTTTGTATTTACCTCACATAAGGCAGAGGTCTGTCTGGTGGAGATCGCATTCGATTTCTGCCTTGCCTGTCATCCCTGCCTCGATCTCTCATATCTCTTCCCATCTCTCTTTCGGGGTAGCCTCCACCATAATTGTTATAGTAGCCTCCATTACCACCCCCACCACGGTAATTTCCTCGTTGATGGTAACCACCACCACCAACACCACCACCCCGAGAGCGGTCATAGCCTCGACTTCCCCTGCGGTAGCTCTGATCATAGTTATTGTAGCCTCCTCGCCCTCTCACTGACACAGAACTTCTGGGTTGGTCTCTAAATTTGAAAAATTTTAATTATATAATGCTATAAATAAAATTAAGGCAATCAAAAATAAAAGATTTTTTGTTAATTTTTCAATAAAGGTAACAAAATGAAATTGTACAAATATTAAACAAATGTTTAGTTTAAAAAAAAATAACTACATTTTTTAAGATAATTAGCAAATTAAAAAAATATTAAATATAAATGTATATATATATATATATATATATATATATATTCATTGTCTATGAATATATTTTACCTAGTTGGTGACATATATCGGTCATGACGATCTACACCAGGAGGTGCAGGCTCTGGTGATCTAGAGCGGCTGAAATAGAAAACACACATTTCATAATTTGAAAAAGGGAAAAAGGGATACATTGCTTTTTGCATTACAATATTCATGGTCAAATTATTGTTTGGGACTATTGTCAATTTTTTTTTAAAAACTTTCCATGTTAATAAGTTTTATCTAATAATGTTTGTTAAAATAAACTTAATCGTCCTGCAATAAATACAGAAACTTGTATAGAAACAATTTTTTTTTAAAATTACACGAATTCTAATACCTCCAACACTAAAATACAAAATTTAAAAAGCTCATTTTAAAATTGAAAATTATTTTGTTTCTGAAATCAAAGCTATCAAATTTGACAAACTAAAATCAATTCAATGAGAAAAACAATACATTCAAAGGAACAAGTTTGTTTGAAAACCAAAAGTCAACGCTTGTTATTTGTATTGTCTAGGAAATACCGTATTTTCTTCGGCACAATTGTAACGACTTTAGAAATGTTTTGTTTCCATATTCTGTATGAATAAAAGACATTATTGGAAGCTTAACAAAAAAGTTCAGTTCATTAAGACTGTTATGGTGTCTAATTTCAACCACCATTACCAGTTGAACACTTGAAGCTTTGTAAAAAGAATTTAACACTTATTTATTTTAAGCAAAGGAACTAATAACAAATTTTCTGGTTTTATAATATAACGTTTTTGCCCATCTTATTTGAAACAGTTATTTATTAAATGTCTTATTTTTTTCCATACTTTTAAAGTACTTTAAAAAAATGATCAAGAATAAGTGTAGCTTAACATCTAGCTGTTCAACTTATCTGGATTTTAAAAACAAAGTGACCCAGTTTCTTAAATAAGTGACAGATAGTTAAATCTAAATATTTGACATATTTTAACAATTATTTTTACTTGGAAGAGTAGAGAAAAAACTTGACTTGTCAAAACCTATATTTTATACATAAAGCACTACATTTAAAATCATTTAACCATATAGAGAAACAATGATTATGAAAATGTGTGGTAAATAGTAAGACCCCATTTTACCATGCCAGTTATTAGCAGGTAATGTCTTGGCAAAATTCTCAAATTTTTTTTAATTTTAAAGAATACCATAAAACATATCTCAGAAATAACAACCCATTCACTTAAAATCATTTTGCTATTCACAATTAGCTGAAATATTAAATATTCATTTTTTTATTAAGTATTTTTAATGTCCAGATAATATTTGACAGATCTTGTGTGTCCTGATTATCAACATATTACTGAAATTTTATCAAAGTTCTTACCTGGAGCTGCCAGATGAGCCACTGAAAGACTGACTACTGCGTGAAGACCCAGAAGATGAGCCTGAACTAGACCTGCAGCATAGATGTTTAAACTTAAAATTCATTTGTCTTATTTCGTGTCATTGCACTGTCTTCAGGGTCAGTCACACATCAATAAAATTTGGTATCATAAATATACCATACAATGACACAACTGCACTCAAAAGACACTTAAAGCACCTTTGTCAGTCAAATTATATATCCTCAAAATTATATGTAATGAGTGTAATAATATTAGCACTAGAAAATAAACTTATTGACTCAATGTCCAAGTCAAGAATACCTCAAATTTCCATTAAATTAGACACTTAAATATACCTGGACGAATCACTGACAGATCTATGTGTTCTTCTACCTCTTGAGTGATTTCTAGGTTTTATCTTTTGCATTTGGGGAGATTTGGACCTATAACATATTATGTGTGTAATTTTATTTAACTGTCTAGTAAATTTAAGTGAAAGAAAGAAATATAAACAAATATTATTACTCATTTTTTTCATAATATAAAATATAAAGACTATGATTGTTACATTCAAACAAAAATTAGCAAGATTTTTTTAAATGACGAAAATATATCATTATAAAATTTCTGATTATTTACGGGTTAAAATAAAATAATGTGATGAGTGATTAAATTGAGAGTTATATTAACAATCACTAAAGCTTCTATACACCTCTTAAAGAAAAAATGTCAACTATATTTATTAATATAAATTTCATGGAAATGTATTTCAAAAATATAGCAGTAACAAGAATTTTCCTACCTTCTCCAAGGATCTGTCCATTCATCTGGCCGTTTCACAGGAGATGGATATTCATGTGATATTGGTGGTGTTGGGGGTTCTGCTCTAAAAGGTTCTCTCCTTTCAACTCTGTCTCGACCAAATCTGAAAAATATAGTAATTTAAATATGGCTCTTTTTTTTTTCTTTCCACAGAACACATGAATCATTTATTACTACACAATTAGCATGACTTTAAAAAAAAAACATCTTTCCAATAAGTCTTTTGAAAGCAATGAAAATAAGGTAGCAGTCATTAACTCTTAATGTGTTAAAACGTTATAATGCGTCCCTGACCGCTATTACCCAAGTGACGTAAAGCGTCCCTAGATAGCACTCTTATTAGAAATAAGATCACGGAAAATGAAAGCCCTTCAATGCTTAAAATGATGTATTCGACTTCCGGCAATGGCGGCTGTTTCCCTCACTTGTGTTATTACTCGATTTGTGAAGTTTTTTGGTAGTTTTTACTTTTTTTTTTTTTCGAAGATGCGAATTTGCTATACTTTATTACTAAAATAATAGTACTAAACTACAGGTAAAAATAGATTAAAACTCAAAATGGTCTTTCGGATACATAAAATAGTCATTCTTATCCTAAAAGATGAAGTCAGCATGACAGTAATGATATAAATGGATTTTACGCATTTTTAAAAATTTCATAAGCGGTTGATCGCTATGGAAATTCTAAGGCACTGAGCCGGAAGTTTTCTGAAACCTTATGGTACAAGAAGAGTTACAACCTTAAATTGTATAACATACAACTCACTTATCAATAGGTGGGCTGAATGGGCGACTGAATCTAGAGGGTGGCATCATGAGAGGTTTATCCTAATATGAAAGAATAACAATAAAGAGGTAAGATTAAATAGAATCATAACAAATCAAATATCCAATAGTCACTAAACATCCTTACATTTAGATTGAGCAATATTTAGAAGCTTTCAAAAGCAGAAACAACATCAAGACGCATAATTCTCTAACTGAGTGTGTTTCAAATAAATGATAACCGTGCAAAAATGCCTGTTGAATGGAGTGTCACAACCACATTTATTATATATTTTCTAGATGTACAAAAATGTAAACATTCATCTAATAAATCTGGAGCTTTAAGTTTGGGATATTAATATATTTGAGAGGCATAAAAGTGTAGCACTGTGTAGAAGGCATGGCCACATTTATAGTACTAGACGGAGTCTGAGTCCATATAAGTGTAAGCATTATAATAAATGATTTCCCTACCCGGTAAGGGGGTGAAAAGGAATTTTCTCTGTTGTATCGTACTTCAAAGTTCTCATAATGTCCAGTCTGCCAAGGATCTCTTGGTATTTTGTAATACTCATCTTCTTCGTAGCTTTAAAAAAATAAAAGTTATGTTAACCACAAACATGAAGAGAATAATAATTATTTTGACCATGTCCAAAACGCAGAAAAACTAATGAATTTAATTATTTTATTTACTTGGACATCTACTAAATTAAAACTTACGCTTGCTGATCATAATAGGGATCTTTGGGAATGATTTTTGGCATTCTTTCATTTTCTTTATTAAGCTCTCTCTCTTCATCAACTGATAAATTTAATCGCTTTTCTTCAAAGTCAGGCTCAAGTTCTTTCCTCTCATTAGCTTTTTTTCTTTGCTGAAATAGAAAGAGAAATTTGATATTATCCCTTTCCTCCATTAGATATTTTTGGTTGTTTTGCTGCAGAGCACAATCCAAATTATTAAGTAATCAATATAAAATTTCTTTAACTCTCAAATAAAAAAGCTATTAACTGTTTGTTTAATAATTTTTGTACAAGTGTTGTGTTTTTGGCAAAATTTTAAAATGAGTGTTGTTCTTGTGAAATTTTTATTTTCAAATGTATGATGCTCTGTGGATGTTTAGGGTAGTTAAAAGGTATGATTATTACAAGAATAAATAAAATTTAGGGGGTAATACTGAATATGATGAAGATGAAATTGATTTAATGTTCAAATTTAACATTTTGACCTTAGTGACTGTGATATGGATATCTGATAACAAGTCTGATGATGATTGAGGCTTGCACAACAAAGATAGGTCCAAACATCAAAGGCCAGTAGAATAACACCACTTGTATTTCGAAATTAAGGAACTGATTGCAGATAATGTCACTGAACATGAATTAGGGTACATCAATAACCATGAATTAGGGCCATAAGTAGGACACGTGGGGTTGTTTATGGATGTAATTTGTGCCCAGTTAGACTTTGAAGAAGAAAATGTTTCTCAATGTCCTATGCAAAATTGATGTTAACTTCTGTTTTTTTATAAAGCTTTTTTCTAATAAATTTTACGTAATATTAAAGCTTGTTCATTTTTCCCCCATAAATTGACTACAATTGCTTAATTATTTTAATTTTTTGAATTAAAACAAAATCTATGTTCCAAATTGTACAGAGTTATGCTACTTTTTTTTCAAGGAAAGACTGTGACTCGGTATTTGCCCAGGTCAAAAGGTTTTTTTAAAAATATGTATCTCAAATTTTAATACAGTAAGCATGAAGACTGTTACTGTAATAACATACCTCTTTAGCTATACGCAGTCCCCTTTCCCAAGCTGTCTCAACTGGTGGAATGTCTGGTACTGGAGGAGGTGGTAGTTCTATGGGCTCTTCAGGCTGCTGAAAAATGATCAAGTTTAAAAAACACTTTATTTAGAAATGCAAATAGCTAATTGACCTGTTTACATACTTAGTGAATCTAAATGATCTTTTTAAAGTTATGACTTTTAAGACCCTTAAAAGACATTTTAAAAAATTGGAATGCATAATTTAAACACAAACCTCTGGCCATTGTCCAGGAAGTCCTATTCTGGCCCTTACTCCTGTAGGCTTAAACCCTGGAATTTCTATCATCTGATAATTCCCTAATAGGATTAAAAAGAAATTAGTTTTTAAAAATGTATATCAACCAAGAAATTTGCTGCTACACTTAATTTTTTTTAAAAACACAAAATATAACAAAAACAGAAGTCCCATTCAGTTTGTTGTTAATTAATTTTAAAGGGTGGTCAATGAATTCAGACATGGACAAAACAAACCTAGGGGTATCAACCCCATCAAACTACCACATCTCTCTACTTATGTCCCAATTAAATATTTTCTTGGACTTACACTTCCTCAACACTTCCTCAAGAAGTGTATCGATGGAAAGGCAACTACCAGTTTTTCACTAAAATCAGCAAGAAATCTTTCAAAAACTAAAAACCCAGTCCACATCTTATCTCTACTCTACAGACATTCCTGCTAAGTAGATGTTGCATCTTGCATTTTATATGAGTTTTAAATTAAATGTTGACAGCGTGTTGGTTTGTTTGCCTGGTTTGTTCAGGCAACCTATTCTACCCCAAAATGCCACATTCTAGTCATTTCTTTTAAAGAAGCTTTTAAGAATAAACCACCATAATTACTAGTAACTCACAATTTTATTAAAAAGCAAGATGAAACCCTAACCCCCCCCCCCAGTCATTCTAATTAGTGCAGCTGTAGGTAACCCTATTGTTGGGTCTCAGTGTGAAGAATCACTTTTAACTTGCAGTTTGTCGGGGTTGCATTGATGGGATATAAACATGTACTATAGTTTAAGTTAACTAAATTAAGTATTCAATTATTTATAGAAGTTGACAGGAGGTATACAATATATACTAACATAGTGTCAAATAAAGCAAATGATTACCTTTATCATTCACACCAGGATGTAAAAACCTACAATTGATGCCCCACGTACAGTTGCCCCTCTGGAAAAATCTACACATAGGTTTTACAAAAGGTTTCTTGCTTCCTGGCTCTTTAATTTCCCCTTCCTCACAATCGTCATCCTACACAATTTAATTTTTTTAAATGTATCATGATAACATCTAGTTTTTTAAGTAAAAGTTATGTTATGTAAATTAACATGTTTTAGATTAAGTTTTGTGAGTAAAATTAACAAACAGTAATAAATAATATGGCTTATCATCAAGAAAAAATTAATATTTATACATCTGAAGCAATAATGTTTCTTTAATAAATTAATTTAAACTTACGCTTAATTCTCCTTCATCTTTATCAGAATGACCACCCTGAAATTGAGTTATTTATAATTCATTTTCTCACATCAAAGTTAAATATGCATGTTATTAAATATATTTCCATTACTAAACATTTCCAAATATTATGTCTTTCAAATTAAACTATTTAATTAGTTGCCAGAAAATTTTATAAAATTATTATTCTTATTTGGAATTTTTCCAAATTTGTAGTTAATAGGAATGAGAAATTAAATTATCAGAATAGTTAAAAGGTGTATATAAAAATCAATAATGTTTGGTGTAAGGGGGAGGGGGGGGGGATTGGCTATGATTTGAGTAGATGGGAATTTCCGTCATTGCAACAGCCATATACTAATTTATTATTGCTCTATGCCAGTAACGGTGAACCTCTGTTGGGCTGAGTGCCCAAAATTCAACCAAAACCCATTAATTTATAACAAAGTGCTGATGAAACCCAAAATCAGAGGTTTGGCCTGGCTGGTTTGATTAAGGAAGTAACCTTTTAGTCACATGCGGGCCAATGAGGCTCTGCATGCTAACTGTGGCAAGCATGCCATAGGTTTGCCATCACTGCTCTTTACACTTTTTAATGTTACAAATGTTTAATTTTTATAGAATCTGTTTTTAGTCTTTAAAAAAAGTGAGGGAAAAGTTGCTAAACTGAGAATTCAGCACAATTAAACAAGTTTTAGGTACCTACTCTTACTAGAGGCACAAATACTAGAATTAGAACACCCTCTAATGCATATAATATTCAAAATACTTATTCCTGGTGCTAGGAAAATGATGCAGAGAACACAAATTTGCTCATTCTATAAAATATGTTGGCTTTTTTTTCTCTCTAAATATTGATGGCAAACATTTGTAACTAAACACAAAGACTAAAGACGAACAGTAACCACCAGGCCATGATTTCAATATTATATATATTTTCTTTACTGAAATGTATTGACCATGATTTCTATTTTCTGTTAAATAATATTTGTAAAGAAAAAATATTACAAAAATTGAGTTGTAAAACTTTTAGAAAATTCCTAAGTAATTTATGGATAAATAAGAATATTGATGGTCTACTGTTTAGCCTTCACATAGCTTTTTTTTTACTTTACATAACTTTTTTATACTTAAGGAGTTATTTCAGGTTACAAACAAACAAAAAAAAAAGAAAATTGAAATTACCTCATCTAGCTCTCCCTCCTCACCATCATCCTTAAGTTTTGGTTCCGCCAAGAGCTCCTCGGATTTACCTTCTCCATCTTCGCCTTCATTTTCTTCATAATCAAGTTCTACCTGATGTTCATTAAAATTTGTTGCAACTTTCTTTTTATCAGACTCGGCATCTCTAGGAACAGAACTAGTACATGAGTTTGATTCATGTGAGAGTTTTAGAGACTGCCTGTCAGGCTTAAATTGAATATTGGAAGCAAGTCCCCCATGCTCCATATTTTCTTCATCAGAAATTGTTTCCATGTAATCCCCACTTGATTTTTTAAGGCCTTGATTCAATTCTAAATGCAACATATTTTTATGAGAAGGTTCTACCCCCATCTCTCCTTCTTCATCTGAGTCTATAGATTCAAAGTTATTGCCAGATTTAACCCCACTGTCACCTGGTTTTGAGTCATCATCCCCGCTTGGCAGTTCTCCATCTGTGTCACTGCCTTCATCAGCTGAAATTGGTTCAACCTCACCCAAGAGCCCTCCTTGTTCTGAAACAGGTGATGAGATGTTAACAGGACTTTGAATTTCTCCAGCCTCTCCTTCACCATCAAGTCCTAATGCATTGCACTCTCCTTGGTCTATGTCCTCCTCATCTGATATTGGTTCAGCCTCTAAAGGAGGTAAATTTGTAATTCCCTCAACATGAGATAAAGAATCATCCCTATCTGTTACCCTGTGAACATCAGATGAGCTATGATAGCCATTGGAAATGTCTAGAATTGGGTCAACTTCATGCTGGGCACTAAATTCATCCACACAGGATGGACCATCTTCTTCTGAGCTGACTTCCTCCCCTACTATAGTTAAGTGGGATGGTAGAGCAGCTGAAGATGCACACTGTGAAGCATCAGGTAACAATTCATCATCAGAGACAGCCTCTAAATCTTCACTAGGCCCTTTGGATTCACGGTTAGTATCTTCATCATCCCCCTCACTTTTACCACCAGCATCCTCTAATTTCAGATCAATTATTTCCCTGTCATCACTGGACAGGGTGCCTCTGGATTCCTCATTTACCAACTGGGAATCAGGCACAGATGGAGCTTCCTGGTTTGAATGAGGTGATTCCATGAAAATGTCTCCACTAGTTGGACCTGTATTTTTAAATGCATTGGAGGGACACATGGAAAGTTCAGTGGGCTCCTCCACACTTTCGCCAGAATCAATATCTAACTCATCATCACTAATATCTTCTCTACCATCAGATGGTGCAGGTAAAGGATTTACAGAATTAGCATCCTCACTGATGCTTGTCACAGATTTTTCATCAGTGTTCTCGAGTGAAGACTTTTTACTGTCGAGATCAGTAGTTGACTCTGGATTAGTGGCTACTGATAGAATAGGTGATTGGTCAACTTCTACTGCAGATTCCTCTGCAGTTGGAGATAGAGGTTCAAGAATTATTTCTCTTTCAGAACACTCACTATTTGTATCAGTGATTGGTGAAAGCTTGGTGGTGATGACATCCTCAGTACTTTCATATTTTAAATTATTATCTATCTGTGTATTTGCACAGCTATTTTTAACTAAATCAACATCTTTTTTATGCTTAACACCAATATCAATAAGTTTGGAAGCATTTATAGATTCAATTATTGGCTTGTCAAAGTCTGCCTTTTCATTGTCATCATTATTTTCAGTAATTAATCTAGTTTCACAAAGAGAAATGTCAGGTAACACATTATGAGCTTCATCCTGGCTGGTTGCACTTGAATCAATTTCTTTTAAAGGAGTTGAAACTTCTTCTTTGTCACCTCCATCTTCAGTGCTAGCCACTTCTTTACCACTGTTCTCTTCAAACTCCATTAAGAGCCTGAAATAATAATTGTTTGTATTGGTCAATAGTTAAATATTTTATACATGGACTATGCTAGGCAGAACAGAAAGTTTTTTATAGCCTATTCCCAGTATTTATTGGTGGCATATCCACAATTTAAAAAAAGTAATTGTAAGTAAGCAAAGTTTTTCAAATATAATAAAATTGGACCACAAAAAATATAAAGCAATATAAAATATAGAGTTGTATTATTGATTAAAAAAATATGATCATGTCACCTGTGGCATTAGACTGGACTAATATCCCAGTTGATTAATTTGACACTTTTGAGAAAATATAAAATTTCCAATCTTTTGTTATTACATTATATTAAAAGCAAATCAGATTTTTTTTTAAAGTGTTTTAAAATAGATATCCATAGTAGCTGAGTTGTCCTGACACATAAGACCCACACACAGCTTGCACCTTTTCAGTGTGAACTATAGGTTTGAAAAAAGTCTTTATTATTTGGATATTTTAAAAATATATGATGAAAGTTAATGGCAATTTAGATTTAATTATTGTACACAAAGGAGTAATTCACAAAAACTGGTCAAATTTATAGGTTTTCATCCTGGCACCTCAAAAAGTAGCACCTGTGCCACTAGACATAATGCCAAGGGGAGGTAAGAGTAATACTCGGGCAATGTTAATGACAGTGGTACCCAAAAATTGTATCGAACTGAACCGGGGTTTGATAATTTTATCACGTCTAGGTTGATTATTTATACAGGTATTTTATTCTGTTTTGATTTTCTAGTTTTACTTTAATTGTACTTTTTAAATGCCTTTAAAAATAAAATACAATCACATCAAAAATGAATTTAAAATGGTTTAATTATAGGGATTTAATTGCTATTCCACACTGACTTTCTTCTGGAAGAGTTGGTTTACTCGAAAGTAATAAACAGTGGCTGTCAATCTCGTGTACTTGCACACAGATATGCAAGACTCGCCTGGTCTTTTGACAATGGCTCAAATATCTATTCCATACCAGTTTGTGGGTCTTTTGTGGTTGGGAAGTAGCACTCAAATTCTTCTCAATGCAAAGTCAGGTGATTGTACACCAACTGGGACAATGAATGCTCAGGTCAGTCTCGCTAGAATGTTCAATAATGACAACAGTTGTCAATTTCCATTTGAAAGGATATATTGAATTCTTTGAGCTTGCTGAATATGTCTTACAGGTAAGCCAGTTTCACAACACATTCCTTGTCACTGAAATGTGCTGCCAGCAGGGACTTCTTTTCTTAGAGAAATCCTAGCAATGGCTCTTGTGATTCAAATACTCTGGTTAGCGTTTTTCTCTGGATAACCATCTTATTTCTGTGTTTAAAAGAAGGCATCTGTGCACTTTGTCAATTTCCTCAAAAGAAGCTACTCAAACATGTGTTAGATAAGGGCGTGTGCTTTGATGTGGTTAATAACTTTAACATCAATTATTATAGTTTTTATTACCGGAGACATTTTTGGCTTGCAATTTCCCTGTGAATTATACAATGAGTAGATTCATGTTCAGGTCCAAAAGCATGCATAACAAAAGAACGCCAAAATAAGAGCGTGCAAAAACTGATTGCAGATTATCTTGTAACGGAGTGCAGCCAAAACAGGTTACAAGCTATTGCCTCTGGTATGGAAGTTGCACAATCCAGAAAGAAAGTCACCACTGTAAATAAAATTTTAATAATTAAATGTTCCTTTGGCGGCCTGGTACCATTCGTTTCAAGGCCTGGGGGTTGAGGACAACCGTTTCAAAGCACTCCTCAAAAGATGGTAAATAGTACTAAATAGTAAACTAAATAGTACTATTTAAAAAATTAATTTAAGGAATACCTTTAGAATTATCAAAGGTCTATTTTCATAATTCCTCGCACACGCAGATAACCCCCATGTGCACATACCCCCGCAGAATTTTTAGATCCTGTAAAAAATTGCGGTATAAACCACCCACACTTAAACCCCGCACTATATATTTCAGATTCATGTTTTGCAAGTTAATAGTGAAATGTATGCATTATTCAGGAAAAAAAATTCAGATACCCCACCCACGAAGATACCCCGCGGGGTTGGTGCGGGGCTTGTGAAATCTGGTAAAACCCATGGGGAATATGCGTAAAAATATGGTATACATACAGTCTTTAAATTTAAAGTAAAAAGCACTGACCATGCACAATATATGGGGGGGCAATATATGGGGGGGGGGGGTGGTTGTGTGTGCTAATAATACTTTATTTTAAAAAATGACATTACTCAACTGAGTGTGAGCTGATGCCTATGTATTTGATTTGTTATTGGGAGATATCTCCGAATAAAGCTGGGCATTATTGGGAGATATCTCCGAATAAAGCTGGGCATTATTGGGAGATATCTCCATATAAACCTCTCATAAATTTTACTGATTTACTGTTATACAAAGTAAAGTAAAATGATTTATAAAATTTATTAATGAATATAATTTTTAAAACAATATAAAGAAATCATTATTTTATTTATAGCATTGATCCTGAAAATAAAATAATTAACAAAACGAGAGATTCTCAGAGATAATAAAGTGCAACACGATCAGCAGAATTGAGGTCACAAAATGTGGGGGTGGGGGTAAGAGTAAAATGCATTAGGCATTGAGCGGCATTGGGGCAAATTGAACCACACTTTAAAAATTCATAAAACTTTTAAAATTTAAAATGTAAATCCTAAAATTACACTTTTCTTGTTAAAATTTACTTTAAAATCATCTCTATCAAAACTAACTATACTAATATACTATGCCTATGCCATTCGTCGTCATTCGTTATTTATATTTTTTAAGTTAAATAATTTTTTGGACCAATTTTTTTAACCAAAAGTGCCTACTTGTCAAGCCTTGCTGAATCCCTAAGGCTTGCTTTACTTAACCAAATAAAATATTTTCGTCTTGGCTAATTGAGATTGGGTTGATTGGCTGCATTTTTGCTGCAGTGTATTGGCATTGCAGCAGATCATTGCAATATTCAATATCATTGCTTATATTTATATATCATATAGATAATGATGTATACTTGAATTCGGTTTCTTGTGACAAACGGAAAGTTAAGGAAATAGATCTTCTTTATATCATTTTTAGAATCCTACGCATGTATTTCACAAATGTCCTCATTTTAATTTCTTGCATGTTTTTTTCCTTAAATATTGTGTAACTTGACATGATTTTTTAATATTTTAACTTATACATTTAAGTTAGTATTTAATTTGTTGTATGTCGACGAATTAAATTGACACATTTCCATATATGAAGCACAATATTTTTTGTGTTAAGCATACCTTCAAAGTTCACCTGATAAAATTTATTTGTTAGCAGCCGTTAACCGTTGTACAAAAACAAATTAACTAAGAAAAATTAACACCTTTCCATTCTATGTAGAGGCAGCCATTGCGTGCATAGGATTGGTTCCAACGAATGTCATGTGACCAACAGGAAGTATCAATAGGAAAAAAATACCACGATGGCCTTAGATAGAAAGTCAGATTAAAAGTTTTTGAAATTCAAGAAGTTTTAATGCCCATATATTTGCTCCCTTTATCCATAATAAAACTAATCATTTATATTTCAATTATTTCTTAATGCTGAAAATTTTAAACTAAACGTATATCATGATTCTATTTATTTCAAGTAATAATTAGAAATGTCTGGAAAAAAGTTTACCTGGTAGCTTTATTAATATCGTTTGTCAACATGGATGTCGAAGAGCTACTTTCGTTTAAGGTGCTTTATAACTTACATTTAGTCTACATGTAGTTTATAGCTGTAACTGTAAACTATCCTTGAACTTTAATGCGTTATTTTTAAAAAACACAGCTTATGCTAGGCCAGGGATGTCCAAACTTTTACTAAAGAGAGCCGGATACCATGAATTAAAATTATGCAGGGGCCAAATTAAGTTTTCACTTTTCTGTTTTCACTTAGAGTTAGTCTTAATTAGTAAGTTACTAGTAAGGTCAGGGGCGGATTAAGACTGCACGGGGCCCCGGGCTGCAATCAAACGGGGGCCCTATCCAGCCAGCATCCCTTAAAATAAAATGATTGCTAACATTTACTAACAGCTAATATAAGACTAACTCAATATTAATAATGAATGAACAAAATACGAACACAAAGAAATAACTGTTTGAAGACAAGTTGAAGTGTTCGCCGGTATGTGGGACGTGGTGGTCGAGAGGTAGCGCTCTCGACTGTCATACCTATGGTCACGGGTTCGAATCCACAC
Source organism: Radix auricularia (assembly GCA_002072015.1). NCBI lineage: Eukaryota > Metazoa > Mollusca > Gastropoda > Lymnaeidae > Radix > Radix auricularia. The sequence continues at coordinate 865,810 of MUZC01000257.1, forward strand.
GAAGGTGAGGATTTGTTCTCGCGGCCTGAGGAGTCCCCGAGTCACCCAGCTCCGAATGGGTACCTAACTAGACAATAGTTAGGCGGCTGGGGTAATGCGTGGAACCCCTATAGCCGTGGCCTGTGACCGCTGCATCACTTGCCAACAGATCATCTCTCATGGTCTGTGGACGCAATTATCTTCTGCATAGAAGGAGCGTCTGTATATCTAAGATAAGATAAGATGTTACAATTACAATTGAGTGTGAAAAGCAAATTTACATTCCACCTCTGGGAATCGATCCCGACACCGCTTGCATCACAAGCCTATGCTCTTTGCACACAGCCAGCGGAGCTTGTTTAAATTGAGAAATTTTTAAATTATAAACTATTAGGATTATCAGTATCAGGTCTGAATCGTGATCAGTTAAAAATAGATCATATTTATATATTATTTAATTTATTTTATTTTCAAGGGTTTGTGCAAACACTTGTACACTTTTATTATAAAATATAAAAAGCTTGGGGGCCCCAAACCGTTCAGCCCCCCCCCTTAATCTTAGGCTTTATAAAAAGAAACTTTTACAAATGTAACAAAGATATAAAACTAAAATGCTACCTCACCCTGGTGAGACCTATACTAGAATATGCATCTTCTGTATGGGACCCATCCACCAAAGAAAATATTGATAAGTTAGAACAAATCCAAAAAAGAGCTGCCAGATTCATTACTGGAGAATATTCAAAACTGACAAGAGTAACACCATTAGTTAAATCATTAAACCTTGAAACACTGGAGGATAGAAGAACCAAAAGTAAATTAGTCATTATACATAAGGCAATTAATTCTAATTTAGAAATACAACACAAAGATAACTTAATACAACCCTCAAATAGACATAAAGATAAAAACACCTTTCTTATTCCATATGCAAGAACAAACACATACAAGTTTTCTTTCTTTCCATCCGGTATTCGGGCGTGGAATGGGTTGCCTGAAGAAACCAGGAAAGCCAACACTTTATCATCATTTAAAACTCTAGTAAGAATACAGGACTAAACACAAACCATAGAAATACGTAGGACGCAATAATCTTCTGTACAGAAGGAGCGTCTGTAACATATAAAATAAGATCCGCCATAGAGTAAGGTCCACTATAAATCACTATTTATAAATAAAATAAATAAGTATTAATAAATAGTATTAAGTCAAGAAATATTAGATAATTTTTTGATAGAAGCCGAAAAGCCTAAACTATACTAAAAATAACAAAAAAGAATCAGAATGTTTAAAATTACTAATGACTAATGTAAATAAAAATTAGATTTAGAAATAGAGGATTTGATTAATTAGGAGTAGGAGCCATCCATATTTTTTTTAATATTAAAAAATACTAAAAAGTTAATTCTCATACTCTTGCCGTGTCAATAGCCAATAATTGTTAGAACAATGTTATGTACGGTATGTGTATGACATGTCATATATTGACAATAGGCTAAAGTGAAGTATGTAGACCGGGACGTCACGACGCTACCGGTTGCTGGAAAAGAAAGTTCTATAAATTCTAAAAGGATTATAAAAAATGGAAGATTTTAGGGTTTGGGTTAGATATAGCTTTAGAATTTTTGGAAAATTGAAGGTTTTAGGGTTTGGGTTAGGTATAGCTATACATAAGAGAAAGCTCAACCATGGGTCTAAGAAATAACTAGGACTTATTACAATTAGCAACGGATCGTCGCAAATGGAAATCCATGACCTCTGCCCTATGTGCCGTCTTCGGCCCGAGAGGAAATAACTAACTAACTAATAGCTATAGAATTTTAATTTTAAAGCTTTTTAAAGGACGTGCTATAACAACAGAGAAGGCCGCCATGACCGTGACGTCACGTTCGACATACTACACTTTTACCTGACAATATTGTACTTATTTTATGAGTATAATGATTGGAATGTTGCCAATAAATCTAAAGATTTACATACTCTGAAAAATTAAGGGGTTTAAAAGTTAAAAGGTCTCACTTAGTTATGTTACTATTGTTACAATGCCATCAAAAACATACAATTTTCCATTACATTTATACCCAGTTTTACATTTATATAAACATGTATACTATATTATATATACTCAAGCACTGTTTTAATTTGACTGAAAAAACAATATAGCAGGAAAAAAAAACATGAATTCTTACTATGCAAAATATCTAATTCTAGCCAATTAATTACTTAAATGGAAATCTAAAGATTTATTGTTGATGAACCCTAATTGCCAGACCATGGAAGTCTCCATGATGATTAAAACTTTGTTTACAATTATCTTGACTTACTTATAACCATTAGCTCTTATTAAATATTTTTCTTAAACATCACATTATTTAGATATTCTGAAATGTTTCACCTACAAGTTTTTATGATTTCTTAGCCTGAGAAGCCAACATTCGAATCTAAGCATAAAAGAGCCAAAGAAGACGATGGAGAGGAATATAGAAGGAAGAGACCTCGAAATGAGGCCAACAATACTTCATCAATTGATAAAGTCCAAATGTCAGAAGAAGAAAAAGAAAAAATTAGACAAATGATTGAAGCAGAGCCAGATGTAAGTTTATCAACAGCTTCTTAAAGATTTTTTATAGAAAACATTTGTGAATTTAATCAATGCCAATTTGCTAACGTAACAAAAAGTAGTCACAAAAAATTTTTGTGTAACTAATCATATTTCATATTTAAACCTTTTTTTTCCTTAGGCCGAAGCAATGGATGAAACCAGTTTCAAAAAATTGTTGTTGCAGTTTGAGAAGCGTGTTTACAAGAACCAAGAAATGAGAATCAAATTTCCAGATTTACCAGAAAAGTATGACTTATTAAAAATTGCTTTAGCTATTCATGAGTACTCCATCAATGAAGACATACAGAGTTGTGATATCAGCCTGCTTATTTTCCCTCCTTCATTTGTTTTGACACAACTTTTCCTCTAATTTAAACTTTCTCTTTTAAAATAATTTTTCTTTGATTTAATGTTAATAATAAAAATGGAAAACTAATTTGAGTTTGTCTTTCCATTGGAGTATCAAAGAAAAAGAGACAAAAGGATATAAATTATTTCCTTTAACATTCAACAACTAATCCAAACTAAAGATGCAAAATAATTAGGAGTAATAATAAATGAGAAATTAGCATTTAGTCTAATACAACTTTTAGACGGACATAAGGCTAAGGATAAAAAACACTTTTCTTATTCTGTAAGCAAGAACAAACAAAAACAAATTCTCTTTCATCCTGTTTGGAATTTCATGCGTGGAATGGGTTGCCTGATCAAACTAGGAAAACCAAAACTCTATCAACATTAAAAACTCAGTTTAACTCTTTTTCTCCGAAACAACGCTCCCATCGTCGATTTCAAAATGACGTGTCTGCCAGATCGACAATGGGAGCATTGATTTATTAAAATTGAATAGTTTCGTTTCTTTTCATAGTTATTTAACTAAAATTAGTTTTAATGTATTCTAGAATGATTTCCCTTGAATTAAAAAGTCAGAAATCCTTTGTTTGAACGTGTTTTCACCACGAAAGAAACGTTTGAATGGCTTGTTTTCATTTTGTTTACAAACAAGGATATTGAACTAGCCCATCTGGTTATTGATCTAATATTATTCTAAATACTACGATGATAAACAAGAACAAGGTATAGTTTTTTAAAATGATTATTGAGATATTAATTTTAAATTGCCGATGAAACATACGCTTAGTCTTAGTGCTAGTACTAGTTGTTTATAAAAATAATAAGTTGACAATTCATCTGTTGATGAACATCATGTCCCACCCAGGTCTCAAATCTTGATGAATTGATAATATTTATACTACAAATAATAATATTGACTATATGTAGTGTAATTTGAAAGCTGCTAAGCTTTTCACTAAAACTAAGTGCAGTTTTAGATATTATTTAAAACAATTTCTAGTTACAATACATCTTATAGCTTTAAGTTCCAATGAAAACAGTTCAATTTTTTGTATAATTCTCCAGTGTGGGTGACCATGGATAATGAGCTCTAATATTATATTTATTTGCTTATTTGAAGTGAGATTGTTTCTATTTGGTGTAAAAATGAATATAGTTTCTAAAAAACACTACTTTATTACATTCTAGATAAAAATCTAAATTTTAGTGACTTTGAATGAGGTTTTGTAAAAAAAAAAATAATTTTTTTAAAATAAAACTTTATTTTCATTACAACAAAATCATATTATTTTATGGAAATAAGGTCAGGAGTCTGTGTTGCCTAAAAACATTATTCATTTCCCTTTAATTCAATACCAAATATATCATTATCTGTTAAAAAATAAAAAGGTTATTAACATTTTAAGATGGCATGGTAGCACGCGACAAATTTTCAAAATAGATAATTCCGTCAAAACGGGGAAAATAATTACGGAGAAAAAGAGTTAAAATCCAGGACTAGGGCGCAATAATCTTCAAATACATGAAAATCAATATTTCAGAAATTTTCTGGATGGTGTTAAAAATTTTTTAGCTGCAGTGGAGGCATTAAATTCAAATACTTGCTATTTTTTACCACTCCATAATCAACATTCATGATATGAAAACAATATCTGTTCATACTGCAAAATACCTTGTCCAATTAAATTAAGAGAACATAGACTTGTAAATACTTGTTATGATGTCTGCATTCATTTAGAGTGAGATTGTGTCATTTCTTCAATACTGTAGAATAGTTTAAGAATTAAAAACTGAAATATTATAAACTGTTTTATAAATCACTTAAGCTTAAATGACGTCTCTATTTTGGCTAGTTTTTATTTGTACTTCTCATGGTATTTTTGCTCTTATTTCTTTTAAGAAAAGTCCTTTTGTAAGAATACTTTTTTTTTTTAATTGCAAATTTATTTAATACTCATCTTACTTTGTAAATAAAAACACATCCTTATCACTGTTTCAAAATTCTTTCGCAGGTTCATGGAGTCAGAAATAGAATTAAATGAGATCATTCATGAGATGCATGTCATGGCTACTGTTCCAGAGTACTACCAAATTCTTGTTGATCTAAGATGCATTCAATCTTTATTACAGTTGGTTTCACATGACAACACAGGTCAGTTAAAAAATGGATGTGTCTGCTTTACGAAATGCAAGTCTATAACTCTTTTGCCTAAAACATTGTTATATAGAAATATTGAAGTGTTTTTCAAATGATTTTGAATAAAGATATACATAGGTATTATATATTATGGAGTCAGTAAGTTAATGTTTTGTTAAATTAGGATATGAATGTTTTAATTGATATGTATATAAATAAATAAATAATCCCTTACAGACCATGAAGGTCCATGGGAGCAAGTGAAGTAACATTCACAAGATTCATTGTCCACTAACGTGCAGGGGATTGTGTGGTTAGCACAATGCCCCGGGGGCCTTGCCAGTACCACGGCTCGAACTCGCACCTCAAGTTCTTGCAGCGGTTCGGTAGTCCAGCTCGCTACTACTTAGACCACCGCGCCCCCTAAATAAATATCCCTTACAGACCATGAAGGTCCATGGGAGCAAGTGAAGTAGCGTTCACAAGTTTCATTGACCACTAACAAGCATGGGATTGTGTGGTTAGCACAATGCCCCGGGGGCCTTGCCAGTACCTCGGCTTGAACTCGCAACTCGAGTTCTTGCAGCTGTTGGGTAGTCCAGCTCTCTACAGCTTAGACCACCGCGCCCCTATTTATATGTATTTTTTTTACTATTTTTATGGAAAGCACGTTCAACTCTGTACAAGTTCCCTAATTATTATTTTTATTAATCTCTTCAGTATAATTTACTAGCTTATTTTTTTCCAGATATCTCTATTGCTGTGATTGACTTGCTGCAAGAACTTACAGATCCTGATATTCTCAATGAAAATGAAGATACTGCAACTGTCCTAGTTGATGCACTAGTAAGTTTACCTGCAGAACAATAGTAATACATAAATTTAAATAGAAACCGTATGATTCTACCTAATGTCATACAAATGGTGGTTGGAATATTTTTGTTTGCATGTCTTAGCTGAATAATTATTAATGTGCTATACAAAACTCAAGTGATTACTTTAAAAATAAAATTGAGATATATATTTACAGATTCGAATAAAATATATGCTTAAGTTTCTTTGACATTAAAAAAAAAAACACCATGAATTTTCAATTTTGTTAACAGGGAACTACATAGATGTAATGAAAGGTCAGGATCAACTAGAAAAACCTGAATCAATCGCTAAAATTGAAGCTTGTACCATAGCAATTAAAAAGTGTGCATTTAAAAAAAAGAAATTTACTCAACCTTTCTCTTAAATGGTTATCCTCACCCCACCCACACAAACACTATGCATAATACCACCCACTCCCTTGCTACCATCTAAATTAAGGTTGTTAAGACCGCTCCTTTTTGAGTACCGTTTAACTGTTCAAAAAAAGACAGGTTAACCGTTGGTCCCAAGTTTGACTATGTTTTGTGAACCAACAACAAAAAGCATCCCCGTGTTGTCTGATTTTACATCAAAGCGCCTATTATGTGCTGACGCTAGTGTTCACCTCTGCTGCACTACCATCAAAACAGTGATTTTTTTTTTTTAATAATATTTTTTTTTAAAAATCGTTCCAACAAAGAAGTACACTGTAATGATTAATTTTATGTATTAAATGTATTAAAAAGAAGTAAGTTCATTTGTGAGGACTGGTTAACCCTTTAAAAAAAAGACAGTTTTACTGTCCGGTCTGTATTTTTCCTTAATTTTTTGAGAACCAACAAAGAGAGTGTGTACAGCATCAATTTTTCACCTGCGCCATCTGATGGTGACTTCAAAAAAATGTGATGCCACCGCCCGCTTGTGTTCAGCTCTGATGCGCTGTGCTCCTTATTCCATGCACATGAAATAAATACATGTATTTAGAAAACGTCAAATGTTATATCGATGTTATAATTTTAAGTCAAATGCCTTTGAAAACTGTCAGTAAAAGACCTGAACTCGAATTTGAGGATAGATTTAGATTATCGCCCGGTATCTTTGTGTCTTCCAAATGACTTGTAATATAGGTACTTCACAAAGCGGCGAGCGCTATCATTTTTTTTTGGATGCTGGGAAACAGAACAGACTATAAACGGGTGACCAGAGAATGCTGATAGGTCACGGGGTCATATGCTTTAATATTTTCCTTGTCTTTATAAGAAACAGACTATAATTACATTGTTGTCTATTTTGTGAGCACATGGACTACTATCATTGCCATTCATTGTGATCTTGAATTTTTAGCGCATTTTCGAGAAGTCGAATGCGCTATTGCACCCGTTTTGTCCGTCCGTCCGTCTGTCATCACCCTTGATCTCAGCATCCATAAGTCCTAGACCCATGAGTTATATATGTTTTTTGTATGTCCTGACCTGCCATTTGTGCATCAACACTCAGTTACTCGATCCGTTAAAAAACCCCGTTAAAACTACCAAAAAATATTTCGAATCGAGAGATAACACTAGCGCAGGGAACGGCCGCCATTGCCGGAAGTCGTATACATAGTTTATCAAGCATTGAAGAGTCGTGCGAAAGCGTGCAAAAGAATTAGTTTTTTTTTTTTTAGTTGACGTCATTAGAATATGTGTAAAAGTTTAGAGAGTTTTACGTCATCATTTGTGGTGACTTGTAGTTAGATTAAAGAGAAAATAAAATTTTTTAAAATGTAAAGAAATGACTTTTAAATTAAAAAAATGTCAGGTATATTCATTACACAAGAAAATTCATAAAAATATGTCTAAAATCTAAACACAATTACTGATAACTACATAATGCTGATATCTATCATAAGTACTGATACATAATACAAAAATGCGCTAACACGTCCTGAGTTCCAATAGGGACCAGGCTTAACAAGATTTTTTTTTTAAATATGGTATTTAGTGTTTGTAGTTTGTAGTAGAAATTCTTTGTTTATAATCATTTTCTTTTACAAACAAAAAGTTTTGTCAGATTACTTTTTTTTTTTTCATGATAAAGTCTTTTCATTTAACTGATTGTCAAGTATTATAAATAGTAACAGTCGGCGAAGAAGCGTTCACTGTGTGCTAGCTCTCGTACATTGCCTAGACAACTAAGTAAATTAAAATTTAAAAGCATCATTCCTTAGTCGTAGGCAAAGTAAATTAATAGTGATGACGTGTATATTATTTATATATCGAAATATGGAGAAAGCAATTTGAAGTCACCTTCGCTCACGTTAGACTATTAGTCTTGTATGCTGTCCTGCATCTGAACCATAACACAACAAAAACGAAGTCCGGGTAATAAGCTTATACTGGCTTATTGAATTAGCAGTTAACCAATCTTGATTAAATAGGACCGATCTTGAGGACCTGTTAAGCGTTCCAACTTTAACCTAAATCAGGGGTCTCCAAACTACGGGCCGCATGGGGCTTGCGTGGCCCTCTTAACCAGCCCCTGGAGACCTTTTAATCTATTAAAAAATACTATTTTTATTTGTTTTGTAGCTAACTACAAAACTTAGTAGTTGAGAGTTTAGCAGTTGGCCCCTTAACGGCTGTTACATGTGATAGTCATTATGGCCCTTCAGCAGAAAAGTTTGGAGATCCCTGATCTAAATCATATTTGTATAAAAGGCCTGTCTACCAAAGTTTTTTTCAATTTGTGGTTATGCTTTTACCACACCAAATCTTACAAAATATTTGTCTTGCATAGGAACCTACAATTACCTCTAGGATTGTAATAATTAGTGGGTTTTTTTGGTGTTTTTTTTTTAAATTACAGAATCTATATGTAACCTGTTACCAAACATGATTTCTGTGACTAATTACCATTTAATTTTACAATGCATATCTAAAAAATACTTATAAAAATCCAAACTTATAGTATGCTTCATATTAACTGTGAACAATTAAGCACAATAATCATTTGGCTCAGCTTTTAATTTAAATTCTTACATTATTTTCACTACAAAAGAACTTTACACTTATTAATCGTTTTATATTATAAATAGAATTGTTTATTAAAAATTTACAGCTTGATGGTCAAGTGGTTGCTGTTCTTGTCAATAATCTGGAACGTTTAGATGAGAATGTCAAAGAAGAATTTGAAGGAGTACATAACAGCTTAGGTAACTATCTTTTTTCATTTTAGTTCACAAGATTTAATTGTTAAATATGGCTTTCCTAGCTCTTCCAATTTAAGCTTTATCTGCCTTTTGTTTTATATTTTTGTTTTATTATTGAAATGGTATTCATTTTATAAATCAGTTTGCAAGTGATTTTTTTTCGCATTCGGGCAAAACAGCGACTGTGTCAAAACAGCGACAGTCAAAATAGCGACTGCATCAAAACAGCGACTTTTTTCTTTTGCTTGTGGTAATGCAAGGTTTTTTGTAGAGAAGGGACAATATAAAATTAAATACAATCAACTAAAGGTGTGTATAAATAAATGTTGGTGTTTTAAAGAGTGCATACACAGTGTCAGGTCATACGGGCCCAGCGGCTTGAACGATATTGTCCGCTATGTGGTGTTAGTAACTATTTAATGTATTAACTTTATATACTGACAACTTTGTACATCTTATTACAATTCAGTTTTTATGCTAGGTAGGTCTACACAAGAAAGAGAAGTAAATGATAGGGCGCAGGTTTGTGGTGGTTTCAGTGCCTGCGAGGTTCGCCATTCATATCAACACCTTAATAACAAATTGTTTGGGTTTTTTTATTTCATCAATTGATTTTGATTTTACGATGAAAAGCGTAAAACCACTGGAAAAAAATATTTTAAAAAAACAATGATAAATGTGTTCCTTTCTAAGTATGTTTGGCATGGGAGTGGAGGGAAGATTGACCTTCATGTTATAGTGTAATGTATACCTAGGGTTGTGGCGAGTGTTATGGGAAAGGTTAATAATGGAATGAGAGTCAGAATGAATTTAGGTACCTTTACAAAGGAGTATCTGACCACATGGCATTTTTTATTGTCCTATTACATCGCGACTTTGATCAGGGTGGAGAGATCGATTGAAGTCTACCGAGACCGGGACATATTACGAGGGCTAGTCTAAGCGACGACCACAGGTCAACCTTTGCTGGTGAGATTTATGGGAAATGCAAATAAAATGACTGGGGGTAGAGTGAATCTACGTACCTTTACCTGACCACGTGACGTTTTTTTATTGTCCGATTACATCGGATCGGGTGTGCTTAGCTGGACGTTGACAAGGATACCGGGTATATATGCATGCTCGCAAACAACAGGCTGTTGAAGATTTACTAAATCTGAAGTACCAAGCCACATACACACGTCATCATTTCACTGACTGCTAGCCAACGAGAGAAAACTAACTGCATATATCAATTGTGTTCAAACCACAGTTTAGACAATGAAAAGGGGTGTATGTGTCAAAAAGGTTTAGAACCTCTGTGTTAGGTTTACGGTTGAACCAGAATAGCTTTGTGGTGAAGTCGCTGTTTTGATACAGTCGCTGTTTTGATACAGTCGCTATTATGACGGTCGCTGTTTTGACACAATCGCTGTTTTGATAGTCACTGTTATGAACCAGTGCCATTTTTTTTAGGTGGTTATTTCTGCTATGTACATGAGAAAGAGTTTACATTAACACTAGAATACTTGGGTGTGAGTCATATTAAAATATACCTTACTTAATCTTTGAAACTAACAATAATTATAAAGTTTGTTTAACAAATGAGTCCATACTTTTTTCATATAAGCCATCATTGAAAATATGTCTGATTTCAAGCCTGAAATGTGTGTAGATGCTGCCCAACAAGGGTTGTTGCAGTGGTTGTTGAAAAGATTACGGGTGAGGTTTTATCGAAATTTATTATAGTTGCTTTTTTAAAAGATCAGAAAATTGACATTATCTTTTCTAAAAATATGGACTGATTTAAAAAGAGTACTTAATAAAAAATGAGTTTATTATAAAAAATTATTTTATGGGCAGATTTAAGTTGATTGAAAATGCATTGTTGTTTTTTTTCAATAATTTTTTTCTTTAGATGAAAAGACCATTTGATCAAAATAAATTATACAGTAGTGAAGTACTAGCTATTTTACTACAAGACTCAGAAGGTTAGTTAAAATATGAAACATTTTTCTAGATTCGCTGTAGTGATATTATGCAATAATAATTTAAGGTATGCAATTAAAAGGTATTGTTTGTTAAATGTTCATATTATTATGAGTGTCTGAATTCTAAGGACCAACATATTCATAATAAGACTTTCAGGGCTTTAAAAAATTATGTTTACCTTACCAATATTTTGTTTAACAGAAAACAGACAACAGCTTGGTGAACTTGATGGCATTGATATTTTGCTACAACAACTTGCAGTAAGTTTATACTTGGGAATAAGAAATCCTGAACTGAGTTTTTAAAATTTATTTAACTTTTAAATTATTTTCAAGTTAGCAAATATGTATATTGGGATTCTAAAGAATAAAAAATATGAAGAAGAATCATTTTATTTGCCATCAACAGAGCTTTAAGAAACACGACCCTGTAAGTAAAGATGAAATGGAACTCATGGAGAACCTCTTCAATGCCATGTGCTCAGCACTAGCATATCCAGCCAACAGAGCCAGGTTTCTCAGAGGAGAGGGCTTACAGCTGATGAACCTAATGTTAAGGTTGGATATAATTTATATACAATGAATTTTACATGATAAAAGTTTATAAAGTTGCCTTAATTTTTTTTTAAATTATAATGTTGTGTTGTGAAATTTATTAGTCAGACTATAATTATGTTTTAATTTTCAGAGAAAAGAAACTGTCCCGCAACAGTGCAATAAAAGTGTTAAACCATGCTATGACAGGCATTGAGGGTCAAGACAACTGTCAGAAATTTATAGAAATTTTGGGCCTTCGTAGTATTTTCCCCTTGTTTATGAAAACTCCAAAACAAACAAAGACTGGACCATCCCCTGATGAGCTTGAAGGTTTGTTAAATTTTCAGTTTACAATCAACATAGGTTACATTTGTATCTACCAGTACTTTGTGATTTCAACTAAAGCAAGAGTAAACCAAGTTTCTTGTAGCTGATCAATATTTCCTTGCTCTAACTCTAAGGTTCAATGTTATAAAAGATTTTTTTTTAAAGTTGTTATAAGTTTTTGAATGACATTAAATTATAGAAAAATGTATAAAACCCAGCTGATCCAACAGTTACTTCTTGGTTATGGCTATAAACATTTACTTCTAACAAAATATAAAGTGAAAATATTTGGTGGGGGGGGGGAGGCTATTTCTAGAAAATCAAAATTTATACAACCCTATTATAAATTATTGAATTTTAAAAACAAAGATTTTCTTGCAATGTAGCTTTAGCAAAAAAAAATACTTCAGGAGCCTGATATAAAGCATACAAAGTAGTTATTTCATAATATTTTTTACAAAAATATTTATTGGTTTAATTCTGTTTTAAGATCTATAACAATGAATACATTTGCAGAGCATATTTGTTCTATAATTGCATCAATGATGAGAAATAGTCAAGGTACCCCAAGACAGAGGCTGCTTTTAAAATTTACTGAAAATGATCATGAAAAGGTGTGTAGTATGCTCACAAATGATATTCTTTATGACTGATAAAATGGACTTACTTGAAAAATATTCACAAGATGACCTTGCTCATCATAGACAGTGCAAAGGAAAGTGGGGGGGGGGGGGGGGGG
>MUZC01000257.1:878517-888890 GCA_002072015.1 Radix auricularia
GGGAGTGTGAGAAAACGGACACCACACAACAGCGGCACAAGTAATTATTCATGAATTCTTGTAAAAATGGTGTTTTTATTATTATTATTTTGACAATGATTAAGAGTCATGTTGAGAAATTGATTTTAAAAATTGCCAGCAATAATCCTCAACAGGTTGAAAGATTATTAGAGTTGCATTTCAAGTACTTGGATAAAGTCAGACAATGTGATGACCAGATTGAGAGAGAGAAAATGGTAATTATTGCAAATAATTTTATTATGGTGATGTATTTCTTTTGTGATTTGAGAAGCTTTATATAGCATTTTAATAAATTATTTCTGTTTCATAGTACTTATTACACAGACTCTATGACCTCTTTTATTGCATTGCAATTAAACTGTTCATTCTTAAAAAGTAAATCTTTATCAGTTATAATAATTATTTGTTATAATACTTATAAATACCCTTTTTGTGCTTCTATCATATTTATTTGGCCAGCATATGTTAATATTTGAATTTGAAGTAAAGATTATTTAGTATTTGATTATAAGATCATGTTTGTTAGATTTTACTTATAATTACTACATCTCATAAAGCAATTTTACCAATAAAATAAATAAGTACTTAATGTCTCAAACTTACACATAACTTTTTTCCTGATGGTACTCTAATGTTACATAAAACACAACATATAATTACCTTCACCTGGCCAGAGAAGGTGAAATGAACCTCTAATGTACATGAATATTCAGTATCAGATTTTAAATCTGAATTTATTGGTTTACTTTATTTTAGAGATTGAAGCAAAGTGGCGACAATTTAGATGAAGACATGGAGGATGAGTTTTATCTAAGGCGGTTGGACTCAGGATTGTTTACTCTTCAACTTATAGATTACATCATGTTGGAGGCTTGTGCCAGTGGAGCTCCATCGGTAAAAACAAACTTCAAATAAATTATGATGATTAAATTAATTTGAGAAGCATGTTTTACATGTAAGGGTTATATGATGGCTGTCACAACAGAGAAAGTTCAAATTCAAATGATGTTTTTTTCAAAATGCAATGTTGGTTTGTAAGCAAGAAAAGTTTAGGTTTATTATTTATTGTTGTATGTTTAAAATTGTTGGGTTTTTTAAAATTTAAATTGTTTTTTTTGTTTTTTAAAGCATTGACATTTTTATCTGCTTTCAGATTCGTGCCAGGGTAATGCAGATATTGAACATGCGGGGTGGTTCAGTAAAAGTTATTAGAGGTATTATGAGAGGTAAGGTAAAATTTTAAATAATTCAATTCAGTTGTGTTTAATTATTTAAAATTTCAATTCCTCAAAATGTATTTATGAACATCTTTGAATTGAAATTTTATAATAAATAAACTTTTTTAAAATGAAAGGTATGCCAAAGGCAAGCTAAAATGCACTTAAGTCTGTAATAGACAGAATTTGCTGAATTGGATAGGAGCAGCAAATATATGAATTCATGTTGAAAAAGTCTCATTTATAAAATAAGTAAGTTTTGTAAACCGCTAAGTAACGTGTTAAATAACTTGGAAGAGTTAATGTTTATCCGTTTTCAAACTATAAATTGTAAACAACTCATAATATTGCATTAATTTTTATCATTAATCATGTCTTTTCAGAATATGCTGGTAATATTGGAGATGCTAAGGATCCCATAGCTAAAGAAGCAGAACAAGACAGAATTCTAGCACTAGTTGACAAATTCTAGTTCATATGCCTTCTCAAATATTGTATTAAATATTATTTGTAATTGTATATTCCTTTTAATTTTTTTTAATTGTATGTTTATGGACCTTATTATAAATAAATCAACTATAATGAATTAATTTTCTTAGTCTAATTAATAATCACATGATTGGCAATAATCAATTTTGCTTTTTTGCTTATGAATTTCACTTTTTGCCACTTAATGTATTACAACTAATCTATACATCAGGCTTAGCCCACAGCAGCATTAGGAAAAATAAGTCCAAATCCTAAATTCATCAATGGCCAATGTTTAAAATTGCATTTATAATTATAATGCTAATATCAATATAAGAAAGAAAAAAAAAATTAAATGACATAATGAATGGGCCCCCAGCCTCAAACAGTACATAACAAGTGTTGTAATGTTCAAAATATCTATACATTTCATAAGTTAGTGAAGAATCATTAGTCCTTTTAGAAATGAAGACACTATATACCGTGTTTAACAGCGTAAAACACACACCTTCATTTTAAGAGGGAAATTTCAGGAAAAAACACATTATATCGGCATGTAACACGCATACATTATTTGCTCCCAATTTTTATGGGAAATTAGTGCGTGTTACTGTTATACGCCGATAAATGTGGTAAGTGTTTGTATCATGCAATTCCTATTTCTAAGTACCAGTATAATTAATCAGACTTCGCAGTTTCATATCAAGCACACAATTTTAAAGGGAAAATGTTGGATTTTTTCATCAATTTATTTGGAGCTTTACAGAACATATAAATAAGAAAACATAACAGGCCAAAATTAAAGGTCTTCCTTTTTAATGTCACCATTTAGACCATTTTTAAATAAAATTTATTTGTAAATTTACAGAACATATAAATAAGTAATCTTAACAAGCCAAAATTTAATTCTTCCTATTTTAATATTTAATTCCACAACTGAATAAAAACTACCATTTTACAGTTTCTAATAATATAAAATATGTTCAACAAGTAGAAATCGTTAAGCTGTTTTTTAAATTTCACATAATAAATAGAAACCAACAACTAAATATTATTTTATACCCTATCTCTCATTACACTCATTAAAGTTAAAGTGGAAATTTTATATTTATATTTATACTTTGATAAAAAAATTAATTTTCATTAGAAAATTTAAGAAATCAGCTATTTTGGTTTATTTTCCATTTACTTTTACTAAATATCAACCTACAACTACAGTGTTATCATCAATGAATTCATAATTGGGAACTTCTAGGTTAAGTGGAGCAGGTCCTTTCCTGATCCTCCCAGAGCCATCATAGTGAGAGCCATGGCATGGACAGAAGTATCCTCCAGCAAAGTCCCCTGCATCCGCAATGGGGACACAGCCTGTAATAAGAAGGAAAATAGGTTAATCTATAAACAGAGGTGCCATGCACCGGAAGCTGTAAAATTTCCTGAAACCTAAAACTTAATACGTTATTTCCAAATTTTTCAAACCCTGAAACTTTAAACAAAGTGCCGCTGTCATTTTCCAAACACTGAGATTACATTGTCACTTGTTTATAACAATTTCAACAATATTTTCTATCACAAAAAGCATTTTGAGAATGTTATTTTTTTTAAATATATATATATGTTGGCCCATATACAATACCACAGAAACAACCCTATTTAGAGCATCTATTTATTTTATGGAATACCCTTACAGTTGCTTCACTGATAATTCATATTATTATTATTATTTGATAATTAAAATAATAAATTGTTTTGAGTTTTATTCAGTTAATTAAGTCATTTGGTGGGCTCATATTTATTTATTTTTAGCAATGTTGAAATTAACTCAAAATATTTATTAAATGCATTATGGTTTATACTCAATTTATAGTAGGTTATTATAACTTTTGTCTATAAACTACACTTAAATATCAGTAAAAATGTAGAAGCCAAATGAATAATATAATTAGGCATTATTTATAATTAAAATTATTACTACTATTTAAACTATTGGACTAATATTTAATTAAAAGAAGTAGCCGTCAAAATGATTATTCTTTATTGTTGTTATGTTATGCCCAAACCAAAGTTCTTAATTTTGGTAATGAATTCTTTTTTTTCCTCAAGATGCCCTTATTTTAAAAATGCAAAATTATTAATGAAAAATAAGTATCACGTATTAACACGCAAAACATTTAATTGACAATGCCAATGTTAATGTATTTCAGCCAAACCAGTTTTAGATGCCTACACCAATGATTTTTTATAAGTTTTAATAATTTATGCTTGCTAACAAATTTAGTTAAGACATTTGCAGCGAACTTAACAGTAAAACGTTTACTAATAGTAAGAAGACTAAAATTCTTAATGCCGTGTGACATTTAATATCCACCTTACAATAAGAAAGCACCTAAAGTACGTCTGACATAACCAATGACAAAATTAAAATATTATTATAGGGAAACCGGAGAGCAATCTGTTAAATATTTTCAATATGCACTAAAGGATGCAGGAATGCGACAAGATGAAGCTGCTTACAAAAGAAAGGGAGAGGTCATAGCAACAATTCAATTTATAGCAAATCTGCTTCTCACTGAAGAGACCTTAGTGTGTTCTTCCTTTTTTTTAAAAAATTATTTATTTAAAGCTTGAAATCCATATTTTAATAAATTTATCCGACTGATCCAGAATGAGAGAAACATGCCAATACTGGAAATAGAGAAAAGAAAAATATCACAAATTCAGAAGAAACTGGAAAAGTGACACCCTATAAATAACATTTTTCTCCAAAACAATATTTAACATTTTCCCATAAACTGTCCTCAAAATGTTTCATACCTAAATGTGTGCAAACTCCCACAAGGATAAGAAATTTGGGGTTTTTGGCTCTATCTGAATCTAACTGAGGATCTCTTAGTTGGGATACATCCACAGCAGCCTCATTTGCAATTTCTTCCTCTGTTCTGTGCTTGACAAATAAAGGTTTGCCTCTCCATGTTATTGTTACATTTCGACCCTCTGGTATGTCTGCAAGTTTTATTTCAACTTTAGATATGGCCAATGCATCAGCAGAAAAACCCAAATTGGAAACCAGTGCACGAACTATGGCTTTGGCACCATAGACACAAGTGACGGCACCCGCTGTAGAGAAAAGAAGTTAAGTTTATCAAATAGGCACGTTATTATTGAGCTATGTGTTATTGAATAAAAATAAATTATGTTTTTTCATGTACTGTAAGGTCTTTATAAAGTCTTTTAGAAGTCGCTTAATTATTTTTAAACAATTACAGATTCAAAACTAGATCACCTCCTACAACTAAATAAGATGTCAGTTTCCTCTCAGGTCCAGAATCAGCTGATTTAACATCAGGCCTTTTCACTTGATTACGTCTATAATATGAGAAATCTGGAACTTTTAAGTCTGTATGGGCATATCGGACCTGGCTAGAGCCTAAAAAAAAAGACATGGTATCATTACTATTTAAACTTCGGCTATGTTTTTTTGTTGCATTAATATTGTATAAACTATTTTAGAATAAATTTATTTTGAAAAGTTTCAATATTATTAGGGAAAACAAAATAATAGGTAATATTAAAAAACAGCTCATAAAAATTGTATTATTAATGATCCAGTAAAGCACAAGAAATGAATGAGTAATTAATATATGCTGTTGAATTTTAACTTATATACTCATTGAGATTCAACCAAATATCTGTTTCTTGTTCCCACTCTTAAAAAAATAATTTAAAATTAACAGAGTGTTGGTGAATTGATTTCTTCAGCAGACAGTGTTAAACAAGAAAAAAAATTATTGGAAACTGAGAAACTTTAAGTTGTCCCAGATGGAACTGTTCTGCAGTCTCTGGGTAAACAAGGGCCCACAATAAATAAAATGAAGCTTTTTAGATGAAAATGTGCCTTTTATTTTCTGTGATGTATATGGTGAGGGTAATCAAACAAAGTATTACTATACAATCTCTGCGTAGTATTCCGCAAGTTGGTTTTTTATTATCTAGGCCAAGGGTTCCCGCATGCTTTTTATTTTTTGTACCCTTGTCAAATTAATGATTTCCTCTGGCATATGTTAACAAAACTTAAAAAATACTTTTTCAAGAGGTCAATTACATTTTCTAAAATAGATAAATTAATAGGCTTCTCTTGCCCTGGGTCATATCACATAACAGGGTATTCTTATACTGATTATAGGAAACCCCAGGCTATAACTCATGCCCCTGATTTTAGCCCACAACTCATCATAATGTGACTTATTTTTAGAGTGTGAGATGAAAAATGAATTCATGTGGGGAAAATTATAATAAAATAATTAAGCAACAACAAAAAATGTCTACCGTGTACCTGAATTATACATTTCTTAAAATTTCAAAGACTAATCATGTTTAGGACCTGTCAGTCATTCAAATAAAGACTGGTTAAAAGGCAATTAGTAGTTGGTCTCTTCCCTATAACACTAGCCAATAACTCCAGTAACACTCCCTGGTAAGTTCTTAGTAATCTTAGTAAGCCAAACCAAAGAGAAAACAGTGGATAAGTGATTTTTTTTTAAATATGATAATCCTTTAAAATTGTTCCTTCCTCATCTTGCTAGGATTAAGTTTTAATGGGAATTTTATGTTTTTTTTTAAACATATGACTTTTTTTTTTTTAAACTGCAGCCATTACAATAACACAAGCTACTGATGTTACTGTTCCAGTTTAACAGTACTGGTCCTGCTGGTAGGACTGGTTTACCATTAGCTAAGGTTTTTAGGACTGCTTGTTTCTGAGAACTGGTTAACTGCCCTGAGAATGTATCAAATTTTGCCCTCAAGTCATCCAACAGTGACACCAAAGCACCTTTGAAGTCACAGACGCTCGCATTCAGCTCTCTTGCAAGAAATTCCTATCATCTCAGCAGATTTTTATTTGATTTAAAAACTCCAAATAAAAGAGTAAACATTGATGATTAATAGTCAATTAATAATTTGTATGTAAATATAACGGCTTTTAAGAAAAGGTTGTAAAGCTAGTTTGTTCCTTTAGGACCAGTTAACCTTTCTAAAAGAAAGGACAGCTAAGCCATCAGTTTGCGGAGTAAGTTATTTTCCTTTAGAATGTAAAAGTATAAACATGCCTGGTTTATTGATGTCATCATGTTTACCTTTCTTCATTTGATGTCCATCAAACCAGCAATTTTTTTAATAAAAACTGTGAGCTCAAGTGATAATAATATGATATTTTATAAAATTTAATGCCATATTATTTTTTAATCGTCAACTCAACAGAATTACTGTATTTTGCGGCGCATAAGAAAACTCCTTACTTTTCTTGTTCAAATATGGGCTTTGGGCTGCTATAACCCCAGTACTCCTCTTCCAACGCACAACAAATAAATTTCTATTAACATCAGATTTGATTTCAATAAAAAAAATTAATTCTTGTTCAGCAGGTGTATTGGAGGCAAAATGTCACTAAAAGACCAATCACAAATTTGGGGACTGGATACCTTTCCTATATCTACCAAATGACTCTCAAACTTATACTCATCAACTCGAATTGGTAATACTTACTGCCTTTTTCACATAAAAGGCTTTTTGACATCACCACTGTGTGTTAACTCTCATACTTTGCCTTGGTAACTAGGCAAATTTGTTTTATAAATTCAAAAAATTATACATTAGCTGAACGCAACAAGCAGTGATGACATGTATATTTTATAAATATACCTGAGCATTAGAAGACGCGTTGAGGTCATCGTCGTCACTCGCGACGCGAGTCACATGTTAGCTCTCGTATGCTGCCCTGCATCTTTAACGTTAAACAAAAAATTGAATTCTGGGTAATAAGCTAATACTATACAAGCTAATTGAAATTACAGTTAAACTGTCAAGATCAAACATGAACAGTCTTGCTCTTAGGACCAGTTAACCGTTAACAACCTTACCATTAACCATAGCAAACATTAATAGTAAGAGAATAGTAGTAATATGATGCATCATATAAGCCTAGGTCTATAACATATGTTATTATAAGTATATTATAAATTAAGGTTGTTAACGGTTAACCGGTCATCACTATTGGTTTACTTGGCCTACAGCTAAGGAATGATTTTTTTACATTTTAATTTGCTTAGTAATCGAGGCACTGTACAAGAGCTAACACACAGTGGGCGCTTGTTGTGAACAACGGTCAAGGCCGCGACAGTTTGTATTTATGTTAATTATAGTCTGTTTCTTATAAAGACAAAGAAACCTATAAAAGCATATGACCCCGTGATTTATCGGCATTCCATGATCACATTTGTGATTTATATCGTAACTGATATTTTCTTTGAAAAAATGTAAGTACAGCGAGCTTAGCTCAAACCCTATTTGAACAGAAAAAATGGGAGGGGGGGGACGACACATGTGTGTCGCAAAATTCAATTATTCTGGCAAAAATTACCTGGCTAACTTTAACGAACGGTTTAACAGGTTCTATTCTTTGGAACGGTTAATCATGAGTCCTTTAAACTAGAGGGCGAAGCGGGTTTTGATGCTACAATCAGAAACATTCCCCTAACAGTACTACTAACAGAGTGTTTACCAGTCCTCAAATTCGATTTTGGTCTTATATTGACAGTTTTCCAACGCATTTGACTTAAAATTACTAATTACCACATCGATATAAAATTTCTAAAAAATCATTTTGTGTGCGTTGGAAAAGGAGCACAGGGCATCAGAGCTGAACACAAGCAGGCGGTGACGTCACATGTTCTTTGGAGTCACCATCAGACTGCGCAGTTTTGACGGTAGTATAGCAGAGGTTAACACTAGCAGTCGGTACATAATAGGCGTTTGGATGTCAAATAGACAACAAAATTTGGGGCAAAATTTCGATACTTTCTCTTTTTGGTTCACAAAAATTAGTAAAAATTGAACCAACAGTTAACCGGTCTTTTTTTTTAACAGTTAACGGTCTTAACAGCCTTATTATGAATGTAAATTTGTGGGTGGGTATGGTGATAGGATTTATCACCATGTTCCCTGGGAATGTTGGTAGCAGAATGTATAAAAGAATCAATCATTAAAACTAGCAATGATTAGCATCAGAGACATAACTACTAACTATAAGATTTTATTATTTCTTCTAAATAATCCATGATGTTGCTTTTGATCTAGAATCTAGGCCCTATATAAATATATTCTTACCATTCCTGATTAGGAAGTGATAAGATTTAAACTTAGGCCTAGGGCTAGGGCCTACTAAATAATTTGTTAAGACTACTCACAGTCTGACACTACATGAATAATTGAATGTCTTTAATATAGCCTATTCTATAACTATAAGTATAATCGGTAATCCCTTATTTCGACACATTTTATTTTCAAGACATGAAAAAAAAAATTTTAACTTACATCATTGATAATTATTATGAAATCTATTTTAAAATTAAAACTGTATTTTTGTTGAAAGTTGAAAAGTACTATTATACGATTTGTATAGTATAGTATAGCATTAGTATGAACTAAAAAATTGTATATATTCAAAATCTTCTGGCTGGTACTTTCGGCGCCATGATTGTTGGAGGTCTCATTTTAAAAAGCCTTTTTAAGTTAAAAAACACCTTTAAGCTCAACAAAACACACGTAAAAAATAATTGTCAAGCATTAAATACATGTTTATTTCTGATTTACTTGTTTAATAAATAATTTAAACTAGTAAAATAAGTGGTAAAAAGTAAAAGCAAAGTATGTCGATCGTGACGTCACGGTCAAGGCGGGTGTCTTTGTTGTTATAGTATGTCCTTTAAAAAGCTTTAAAATTAAAAATCAATAGCTATAATACCATACTAGGCACTTGGGTGAAAATTTCAAATTAATTGTAAAAATATAAAAGT
This sequence comes from Radix auricularia, assembly GCA_002072015.1. Classification (NCBI taxonomy): domain Eukaryota; kingdom Metazoa; phylum Mollusca; class Gastropoda; family Lymnaeidae; genus Radix; species Radix auricularia. The sequence continues at coordinate 888,077 of MUZC01000257.1, forward strand.
AATATAGCTGTATAGAGCCTTGTAAATGATAAACAAAAACATAATAATCAACTTTGTAGCTCAAGTGGTTCAAAAGTTATGATTTTTTTTCTAAGGCCTCATAATCACTTTTTTTACTATGGCGTTTTCCTCCACATTTTGTGCCCTTTTTTGGGTCATTTTTATAATGCTCATAACTTTAGTTTTTAATAAGCTAAAAATATAATTTTTTTAGGAGATATAATTCAATAGAAGTAGTCCAATATAAAGTCAATGAATTTAAATTTTGTTATTGTTAAGTAAAAAAAAAAATTTAATTTTTTATTTTTTATATATTTTCCTAATAAAACAGCTGATTTTAAAGTTTACACTTTAAAAAAAACGAAGTGATTATTCGCACGGTTTTCCCGTGCATATAATTTATAAAATTATTAGCACGGGTCGGGTCTGGTCGTCGCGCATGCGTACTCCTAGCGGCTGATAACAAAATAATAGCCAATTTCACTCGATTTAGGCTAAATTGTGCAGTTATATGTTAATAGTACTAATATTTATATGTTTATAGTACTAATACTAGTTACAATTTAATGATTGATGTCTAATCAATGATAATTGGATATAACTTTGAATAATCGCATAAACTTTCAAGTTTCTCTAGACTAATGGATAGTCAGCTAAAGAGTTAGTGAGTGTTATTATTGGTTAGGGGATCGAATCCTGATACAGTCTTTTTTTTTTTTTCTGTTGTTTTTTTTCTTTGTTTTTTTTTTTGTGTTGGTTTTTGTTTTACAACCACAGTGACGATGCTTGCAAACACTCAAACAGGCTTTTTTTT
>MUZC01000257.1:889018-916129 GCA_002072015.1 Radix auricularia
TGCAAAAAATGATAATGTTTGATATTTTTTGTTCAAAATCTCATAATCATTGTCATCTTCATAATTTGTAGCCATTGGTCATTGACTCATTGAGTCACAGTCACAGTGACACTGTCTGTCAGTAACTAAATATTGTCGTAAATTATATTTGTTTTATTTGCGCAGGCTATTAAGTCTAATAATATTAATTTGACTCAATTAAACAACAATTAAATCAATTAACAGTAGACAGTGTCCTAAAACTTAAATATCAACTATACTAATACTTTACATTATCTTAATTATTACACTTTGTAGTTAGTAAGTGTAGATTAGCATTTCAAAACCGTGCGAAAAATTATCGGCACGGTCGAACCGTGCGAATAATTTTCAAAATTATCGGCACGGTTATGACATCAAAACCGTGCGAATATCGCTTGCCTTAAAAAAATATTTTTCTTTTAAAATGTTGCTTTTCTTTGGCTATTAAATTTATCATAATTAACTTATAATTAAGCAAATATTTTAACAAATGAAGTTAATATTTTTTAGAAACATTGGGTCAAAAAAGAACATTTAAACGAATAATACAAAGATTAATTTATTTGATAATTGGCGATTAAACTTTTTAATTGACTAATTTCTATATAGGCAATAATATTCCCCTTTAAAATTATTTTTAAATATAGATGATCATATTTTAAACTATTAATAAGTCTTTAACAACTACAGTTTGTTACTCCACTGTGACTTTAATGTGACTTCTTAATTTACGGTTAAAAAACTGCCAAACGTTTTTTTTTAAAAATTCACATCAGGTAAGTATCAATTATTCAATATGTATGCTTGTTCTTAGTTAAGTTTAGTAATATCTTGTGAAATTAATGGATTAAATGTGTTTATAACATGTGAATTCTATGGATTATTGTGATGTGAGTAAATTCTGGAAATTTCATTATTAAAGGTAAGTGCCTTTTTAGTTTCTAGTTTTATCAAATGTAAAAATATTTTATTTCTAAAATTATTTATAACTAAATCATAATATATACTGCATAACTCATAAGCATAGTAGTAGTAGTGGTAGGCCTAAGCCTAAGCCTAAGGCTTACACTTACAAAACTGACTGAATTAGTGAACAAGGCACAATAAGCTAATACATTAAAATAAGATAATAAGTAGGCCTATTCATAATAATAGTAATAGTACTAGTTAATAGACTATTACTAATAATAATAATAAATTCAAATTACAATATCATTATTACTATTACTCATTTAAGATAAAAATAGATTGATTGATACTCATACTCATACACATTTGAAGTTATTTTCACTTGTTTGTTCTAAAAAATAAAATAAGGGATTACCCTATAATCTTATTATTACAGTCAAATTCAGTAAAATGACGTACAAATGTTACTAAATATATTTTTTCAATATTAATACATGCAAGTAAGAGTGAGAAATGGATTGTTATTGTTCACCTGCAATTGATGTGCTAACGGCAATTGCATTTCTAGGCAACAATTGTGAAAGTGAAAAGCTTGAAATCCGTTGTGGTGGCTGTTCGACTGTAACTTTAGAAACAGATGTAATGGTTGGTAGCCCTACGGATGCTGGATTCCCTCTAGGAACAGCTTTTACGATAGCTTGCACCACAGTGCTTTTAGGTAACGAAATCATTTCACTTAAGTTACTTCGGCCACAATGGCTAAGGACGATTGGGGGTCCCTGTAAAGAACGATAATTGCAAGTGTGTAAACTAAATTCATCCAATCACCATTTAAAACCACTAATGTTAAACGAAATAAAATTACACGGATAAAATAGTAAAATACATAAAAACATGTAATTCTCACATACGATTTCCATTTTTAAATATATTTCTTGATAAAGATCCTATTGAATTTTATATTACTAATACATTTTTTAAACCAGCTTTTAATTAATTGATTAATATTTATAAACATGTTAGTTTTAGCAACTTCCAATTGATTTAGTTTATGAATTCTGCATTATAGACATTATAGTTATTTTAAAAAAAATTTAAGTTATGATTATGCAAACTAAAGGAGAACATATTTAAGAAATTTAAGGCTACCAATTTAGAAAGGATACACAAAAAATACTTTAAAATTAAATACTTGACACAAAAACTTAGCCGTAACTTCCAAAATGATTATATAAACAATGTGATAACTAAAGATAACAATAAAAACTTATGGTCCTTTATCAAATCCAAAAAAAATGGAGCCTACAGGTATAGCCACACTAAAAGGCTCAAATAATAAAACCTATAATGATAATGAGACTATAGCTAACATCCTTAACACATATTTTGCATCATCATTTTCTGCCTTAGGCGAAAATGAAATTTCAATAAATTTAAATAAAATGGAAGAAATGGGTAACATAACTGTAGATGAGATAGGTATACATTCACTCCTAAAAAAGAACTTAAAAATAAATAAAGCTACTGGCCCAGATGAATTGCCTGCAATTAAGCAATGAACTGTCCCCAATCTTTTTAGTTCTTTTTCAAGCCTCTCTAAACCAGGGTAAAGTGCCCCAGGATTGGAAATTAGCCAATGTAACGCCACTCTTTAAGAAAGGTGATAAGTCCGACCCTGGTAATTACAGACCTGTATCACTTACTAGTATCACTTGTAAATTACTGGAACACATAATATATAGCAGAATAGTTAACCACCTTGACAAATATAATGCCCTATGCCCACACCAACATGGCTTTAGAAAAAACAGATCATGTGAAACACAATTGATAGGTCTAATAGATGCACTATCAAAAGGCTTAGATAATAATGATCAAATAGATACAGTATTACTAGACTTCTCAAAAGCATTTGACAAAGTTCACCACCTTAGTTTACTTAAAAAACTTAAATACTTTGGAATCTCAGATCCCTTACATTATTGGATCCAAGATTTCCTATTGGATAGGGAGCAAACTGTAATAATTAATGGATCTAAATCTACACCAATAAAGGTTAACTCAGGAGTTCCACAAGGAACTATCTAAGGTCCCCTACTATTTTTAATTTATATAAATGATTTACCCAACAATATCTCAACAGGAACAAAAGTTAGGTTATTTGCTGATGATTGTATAATCTATAGAACAATCAAGTCAGAACAAGATAGCAACATTTTACAAAAAGTCTTAGATGAATTAATAAAATGGGAAACTAACTGGAGTATGTCCTTCCACCCAGAAAAATGTCAACTGCTAAGAGTAACAAAGAAAAAGAAACAAATAAATTCAAAATACTTCATTCATGGAAAAGAACTAACCCAAACTAAAGATGAAAAATACTTAGGAGTCATAATAAAGGAGAAACTATCTTGGAATCCCCATGTCATTTAAATTGTCAATGAAGTTATTAAAAAATAAAGCAAAACCTTAGGCTTTATAAAAATAAACGTTTACAAATGTAACAAAGATATAAAACTAAAATGCTACCTCCCCTGGTGAGACCTATCCTAGAATATGCATCTTCTGTATGGGACCCATCCACCAAAGAAAATACAATGCATTGATAAGTTAGAACAAATCGAAAAAAAAAGAGCTGCCAGATTCATTACTGGAGAATATTCAAAATTGACAAGAGTAACACCATTAGTTAAATCATTAAACCTTGAAACACTAGAGGATAGAAGAACCAAGAGTAAATTAGTAATTATACATAAGGAAATTAATTCTAATTTAGAAATACAACACAAAGATAACTTAATACAACCCTCAGATAGACATAATGATTTTTAAAAAAACCTTTCTTATTCCATATGCAAGAACAAACACATACAAGTTTTCTTTCTTTCCGTCCGGTATTCGGGCGTGGATAGGTTGCCTGAAGAACCCAGGAAAGCCAACACTTTATCATCATTTAAAACTCTAGTAAGAATACAGGACTAAACACAAACCATAGAAATACGTAGGACGCGATAATCTTCTGTACAGAAGGAGCGTCTGTAACATATAAGATAAGATAAGATAAGATAAGATACATAAACTATAAAAATGAAGGGGGGGGGCATCAGCTATTCTTAATGGCATTGATGAACTGTAAAAAATTGTTTCAATTAAAAGCTTATGTAGGCAAATGGAGTTAAAACACAGTTACACTTTAATATCAACATTTTAAACTCTAATAAGAATACAAGACTAAACACAAACCTTATGTAAGCGTAGGAGGAAAAAATCTTCTGTATAGAAGTAGGGTCTGCAACAGATAAAATAAGATAAGATAAGATAAGATCAGTGGCGGATTTAGCTATAGGGCGAGGGGCGGGTTTCCCTCCGCGCCCCAGTTGGGTCTAAAATGGCGCCCCCCTGAGACGCCCTCATGAACATTAAAAAGGTGTAACTAGAGCAGAAAAAAGATTGCTAAACACGAAAATTTTAATCAACACTAAACTGCAATACGAAAATATTGGCTTGCTAAATATCGTATTTCAAAACTGTAATATCTGGTTTGATCAGTCAGGAGCGTCGTCAAGAGGAAAAGGATAGAGAATTATTGAAAGGAATGATAGACGTGACGTTTTTCTTAGCAAAACAAGATTTGCCATTCAGAGTATACAGAAAAATTCTTGCTTTAGACTTTAGTAATGGTAGTTGTAGAAATGCTTGAAATATTTTTTAAATCTTAAGTTTATTAGCCAACTATGATTCCACTTTGGACAGTCATCTAGAGTTTAAAAGAAAAATGAAATTTATTTAAGTCATGATGTGCAGATTGATTTAATTCAATCATTTGCATCTGAATTATCGGCAGTAATTGATAATGAAGTTAATTCTTCACATTTCTTTTCTGTAATTATCGATTAAACCATTGATATATCTAAAATTGATAAGATGTCACATAACGTTCAGTTTCAAAATCGGGTCATGTGGAGAGATTTATAGGCTTTTATACTTTGGTAAGCAGCAATGCTGGATCCGCATTTGCTGAGAAGATTCTAACAGAACTACACATTACAAAAGCGAACAATTGATATCACAATTGATATCTGAGGAGGAAAGGCATATGATGACGCATCAGTGATATCTGGAATTAAGAGTGACCTTCACAATGTCACCCAATGCCATCTTTATCTTAGATATGCAGACGCTCCTTCTATGCAGAAGATAATTGCATCCACAGACCATGAGAGATGATCTGTTGGCAAGTGATGCAGCGGTCACAGGCCACGGCTATAGCGGTTCCACGCATCACCCGAGCCGTCTAACTATTGTCTAGTTAGGTACCCATTCAGAGTTGGGTGACTCGGGGACTCTTCAGGCCCCGGGAACAAATCCTCGCCTTCGCGTGGATTCGAACTCGTGACCATCGGTACGACAGTCGAGCGCGCTACCTCTCGACCACCACATTCATTGTTGTGCCCATGTTTTGAATTTGGTCACTATCGAAGCAATGTCTGTAAACAGTGATGTATACAGTTGTTTTTGGTACAGCTGAAAGGTTGTATGAATTCTTTACGTCTAGTTTACCACGTCTACATACTCTTAAAGAGTATCATAAATCTCAATATGAATCAACAGTAGATACTCTGAAATGACTTTTTGATACAAGATGGGCAAGCCGTAGGCCGTAAGCATGCAGTTGATTCAGTTGTTGGATCATTCTCTGCTGTTCTAGCCACTCTAGAAGATATAAATTCAAGGGCATCAACATAGCATGAAGGAAGTGTCAGAGCAGAAGCCATGAGACTGCCTGTTTCAATAGCAAAATATTCTTTTGTTTTTTCTGATGCCATTTGTACAGAAGTTGGTTGATATCTTCGTGTTATCAAACCATTTGCAGCTCAAGAGTATCAATGTTGCAATTGCAAAACGATTGATCGATGTTGGAAGAAACTAGTTTGTCGAAATGAGAGGCGATCAAGCTTTTTAAAATCTGAAAGTAGATGTGTAATCATTTATTAACGAAAATTGTTCCAAACTAGATGTTAAAAACACAATTTAAAGAAACGTGAATTGCTGAAAATAAAAGTATGGTAGGCGAACTTCGTAGAGACGAACGGGCTAATGATCCAACTAACAATTTTAAATCTGAAACGTACTTCACTATCTTGGATACACTTCTAAAATAAATAGATGGTCGATTTAATGACTTTAGGGGCGCAGCTATTTATTTCTATTGTATTGATCCATCACAAATGTTGGAAGAAAATAAAGATCATCTTCGAAGCTTATGCAAAATTTACTAACACATTAACCCAGAAGAAGCAATCGTTGAATGTTATATTTTCAAAGATTTGTATGCATCACAACGTCCATCACTATCTAGTGAGCTACATCTTAAAAAGTTTCTACCATTCTTGACTGAAAAATAAATGGCATCAGGTCTCTCTAGTTTGTCAATATTCTATAAAAATTTACTTGAATCTTCCTGTTAGCAATGAGTGAAAATCATCAAAAATTATTTGCGCTCAACAATGACAAACGAACGTTAGTATGGATTGGCAATAATTTCAAATGAACGTGATCTAGGTGAGAACGCTGACTTTGAATCAACGATAAATCGTTTCGCTTCACGTGGAAAGGAAATTATACAAGGCTCAGGGCTCTATATAAATTCGCATAAACTAAGATTCTTTATTATATCAATATATATACTATTGAAATAAATATACGTTACTATTTTGAAAACATATCTGTTTATATTGCTTCTTCTGTTTGACTTGTTTGTCAATTTAGAAAATTTACTGAATTAGTAGGCTAATAAATAGTATTGACTAGGGTTGCGGAAATTAACGATTAATTTCTCGACTAATCCTTAAAAAGTTTAAGGATTAAATTATTTTTAACTATTAATTGACCCATCACTTAAAAATAATTGGAAGTCAAAAAGTATTTTTTTTTAAAATAGCGGCTGATAAATAATAAATTTCCTGAAGATTACACGAACATTTTGGTTTTAAAATATTGACTGAGGGCATGTTCAAAATATTGATAAAGTTCACCTACTTATCAAACCAAATGAAAAGCGTATTAGCTAATGGGAGACAGAAATGACGACAGCTCTTCTGGTGAATTACTGCGTTACAAAATGGAGATAAAAGTTCTTGAATCCATTAATCCTGTTCAATGATGGAAAATTAATGAAAACCGATATCCGATAATGTCATTCCTTGCCAAGACCGCTTTGAGCATACCAGTTTGAGTTTACTCAGTTCCATGTCAATGATTGTTCATCACTGACCAATTAATGTCAACACAATTTGCGTAGTTGGTGAAAAGTTGATATATAAAGGAGACATGCCAGTGTTATTTAGATTTTCAACAAGAACGTGAAATTAGTGTTACTTATGACATCATAAATTAAAATTTTTGGCTTTAATCTAAATTGACGATTAATTAATTAATAAATTTTGTGGCGCCCCCTGAAATTCTCCTGGCCCCCCACGCAGACAAAGCTAAATCCGCCACTGGATAAGATAAGATAAGATACTGTAATTATTACTGACTTAGAGTTAAAGTTACTGTGACTGTATGCCTATACTCCGACAAAGTTTACATTACTGCAATCGTGTCAACAATAAATAATAACATCTCTAACCCAAAAATTATCACCGATTCAAGGATTTAACAGATAGTAATGTATACAGAGCATGAAGGAGCACAACGGAGCAAATCTTTAACCTGCGAGTGCTCTGTGGAAAAACATCTCCAACACCAGAGCGACTGTCGGGTATCGTTGTCTAGGGTTTATGGTTCCCGGAGTTCACACCAACACTGTTGTACAATCAATGTAACACAAGTCCTTTTAACAGCAATCTTCTTTATTTACATTCCAAGACGCTTGTCAACTATGTACACTTCTGGTCGTCTCACGAACACCTATCTCCGAGTCTCTCAGTTACCATCTAGCCCCGCTGTCCAGTCCTACAGACTAACACGGCAGCTCTAACAGTTGCGGTAATCTCGTGTTCTGACACCGGTGACTTGTCTACACCTCACCGCTCTCTACAACATAACATCATGTCCGTCTCTGTCTTACACAGCGAGACCCACGAGTTATATACCCGGGGTCTCTGGACATACCTTGCGTGGCCTGAGCAAACGCTCCCCTCGTGACATGAACTCGAGTGAACTCGTTCAGAGTTCAAAACACGAGCCCGTGACCAGGCAATATTCCAAATGACAACCGCAGTGGTTCTCATACCCCTGACAGCGACCTCTATCATGTCTTCATAGACTTTAAAAAGGCGTTCGAGTGTGGCATGCGGCACTGTGGGCATCTATGCACAAATTCAACATAAATGCTAACCTCGTTGCAGTGATCAAGAACCTGTACAACAGAGCAACCAGCGCAGTACTCCACAACAGCAAGCTGGGAGATTGATTCAAGACCACTGTTGGTGTCAGACAAGGGTGTTTACTCTCCCCCATCTTCTTCAAACTCTTCCTTGAAAGAAATATGACAGATGTGCTAGAAAACCACGTCCGAACGGTCAGCATCGGAGGGAGAACTATAACTAAGCTACGCTTCGCCGCTGACAAAGGCGGTCTAGCTGGCAGCGAGGACGAACTAAGAGAATTCCTTGCAAAGCTAGAGAAGACAACAAAAGCTTATGGCATGGAAATCAATGCAGAGAAGACCAAGGTCATGGCAAACAGTAAATTCACAAGTGAAATTCGGATAAACGAGCAAAAACCCGAGGAGGTACCTACCTTTAAATATCTAGGGACTATAATATCCGATGAAGGCTCAAAGCCAGAAACTCTTGCCAGAATGGCCCAAACATCTGCAGAATTAAGCAAACTTAAAAACATCTGGCAAAGCAAGGAGCTATCACTGGAATCAAAGATTCGACTAATGCGCTCTTTGGGGATGTCAGTCTTCTTGTATAGTTGTGAGGCTTGGACGCTCACCGCAGACCTCCAAAGAAGAATTAATGCCCTAGAGATGAGGTTTTTTCGAAAGGTACTAAACATCTCCTACATGGCGCACATCACGAACGAAGCTGTCATTGGCCCTTACGAGGGGTGACACCATGAGCTACCGCCCCGGGTGACACCAACCCTAGTGACGCCTCTGCTTATTTCTATGTTTAAAGTTAATTTATTTGAATTTTATTTAACTCCTATATCTACATTATATATTATTTGTACGATTGATGTGTGTATTTTTGTGAACTAAAAAAATGTGCACACAAAAAATTGAAGTTGTAACTGTATAACTTTGCACACGTACCAACGAAAATTAGTTAGAGGGAACATAAAATGTGTCTGTGCGCGTACTTTGTGCTGAAAAAGTCTGAGCACACATACATTTTTTTTAAAAAGTCTAAACAAAGAAATGACACATTCATCTACATTTCATATCATAAAACTTCGTGAGACATCGAATACGCGTCTAGACTTTTGCAGTGTGCTTTTCCATTGTAAATATTACATCATTTCAAATATGCTTTACTTTTATTGTCTCCCATTAAAACCTTCAACACATTCATCAGTATCAGTATGTTTGTCTAATAAGTCTGAGACTATCTGAATCTCTCTGCCATATTTGGTTTCTAAATAAAGACACTATAGACTATAGAGATAGGAGTTTAAGGGAGAACAATAAAAATCATGTATTTCAGCCTTGAACACCTTTTTACTGAAGCTCACTTTTAATATTGAAATATATTTCGTATTAAGAATCAAGAATTTTAATAAGATTACTCATCGGACTCGTGAGCTAAATTTGGTTGAAATGGTAAAAAACCTAATTAGGACTAGGACTTGTGTTCACTATCTCAGATGTGGCTCAGTCAACAAGAGAATTGATGTTTGAACTCGTCTAAATCTTGTAACATGACTTGTGACAGTTCTGAAACTTTCTTTAAAATGACATTAAACAATCATCTTTTTTTTTTTTCAATCAATAAAATTTTTATTTATGAGTATCATAACAAATCGTTTGAAATTTTCAATTGAAGAGTTTTAAATAAATTACAAATATTGCAAATGTAATTATAGACCTCACAAGCCTTGGAATTATTATTTTTTTGGTGTTATAATTATTAGTCAAAAAACAAACAAAACCAGTCAAAAACACATACTTTAGTCATACACATTGATCAAACAGTAACAAATATTATGGTTTTAACCATTATATTGCTTTATTGACCTTTTTTGTAGACACAAAACATTTGATAATCTACTGATAGTACCACGTAGCAATTTATATGTTTTAAAAACAAACTACTAATTATAGTCAGTAGTCCTAAAGAAAACTATTGACTTAATATGATTGGTAGTTGAATTTTAAATCATAATTTTTGGTCAAATTTCAGTTACATTACTTACATTGGGATCATTTTGCAAAGATCTTGCTATTATGTGTATATTTGGTTATACAGCTAATAGCTTAGCTTCAGAATTTGTTTTTTTTTAAAAAGGTTTAATTGTAGACCACTTCATCTTACCAGCGTGATATGGTTATCCCCCCACCCCCTTTAAAATCAATTAACAGAAAAAGATGTTAAAGAGGCAATTTTTAGAAAATTTTCAAGCTTTGATGTCAAGATTTGACAGTGATCTACTTTCTATATTTTACAAATTTCTTTACTTACAATTTGGTAATCAAACATTAAGCATCCCCCCCTCCCCCAAACAAAAAGTGGACTTCTCCTCACAGTTAGCTTATGACAGTGGTAGATAGTTGTAAACAAATTACATTGGCTGACAAAGAAGAAATCAGTTTACCAGTAGCCAAATTTATAAGAAACGTTGACATATATTCAATTAAAGGATCATACATATTTTTTTAATACAGTTAAATTCCAAAGATAGTGCATTTAATCAAAGATATAATACTTTTTATGTAAGTCTCTGAACTTGAAATCCTTACAAAATTAAAGGTTATCTATGAAGACACAAGTAATCTATCTATTCACCTGCCAGATAAAAATAGAAGAAACAGACAACACTGCTCATTTATTTTAAATCTAAAAATATTGCATCAAATGAGAAAGAAAAAATAATTTAGGTTACAGGTAAACAATTAGAAACCAACAAAGTATGAACAGTATGATTCAATTGTGAGATGGTACACCAATGGCACATATGTATTATCATACATGCACTGGTATTTAAAAATAAGATTTTGAGTCAAACGTCCCATGATGACAGCACCCTGGTCTAAATCTAAGCCATTAATTGAAATAAAATACAATCAAAATATGAACATAAGAATTTTAAAATCTTTTTTTATTCTTTTATTTCCATAATTGAATATATTATACGAATCTTAATGGTCATAAATTATATTTACACAAAAATTTAAACCCATTAAAAATTTGTGTAGCTGTCAAGTTCTATTTCTAAAAGTAATTAAAACTAAAAAGTAAAACTAATGAATAGTAAAAAAAAAAGACAACAATTTAAAAAACCACAGTAAATAAGTTATTCTCTGCTACAAAAGTTACCACTGTATTTTTAATGTCAAAGTTTGTACCACAATATTTATCGTGATGTCATATATTATTATTATAACAAGATAACTTTTAGTCTAAAAAACCAGATTGCACCTTTAGTTAGATTGATAAACATAATTTTTTGGGTAACATTTTGTGTTAATTAAGGCAGTTACAGCTTATGTTGTCAATTATTATTTTTTTAAAACGACAAACTAACTTTTTTTTTTTTAAATTCAAAATTAAAATGAAGTCAATGGTAGACTAAGCAAACAGTGGATGCACAAAAAAAAAAAAAAGTTTTTATTATTCATGCATACTTAACATATGCACGGGTGTGTCTAATCTCCTGAATGTTGACAACACATCAGGAGTCATGTACACTGTAAATCTGGTCTAAGCCACGACCAACTCTTACAAAGCAAACAGTTTTCATTCGGGTTTATAAGACTGATACTAATACAATCATGATGAAAACAATGAAACAGAAATTACTAAGATCAAACGAATTCCGCACTAAGTCTGCGTGTCACACTTCTTAAAGACAAATGTCTTTATACAAATGTGTGAAACCAATGGGATAAAAACATGTGAAAGAGACCAGTCATGAGCAAGTTATTGAATGGAAGTATTTTAATGTATAATAGTAATAGGAAGAATAAATTTTGGTAGTCAATTTAATCAGAGCCTTTGAAGAATAGAAAACATCTCAAGATCACAGAACATTTGAACAAGCAGGTTGGAAAGAATATGGATGCAGCTTTCATTCTTGTACAAGTGAGGAAAAGAAAGGGAGTTTCAATTCAAACACATCTAAAACTGACAATTTCTTAAAATTAAAACCTAAACCCTCATGATCATTCAGGTCAGCTAACACCGCATCAAGTGCCACAGCCTTTACCAAAAAAAACCTTTGTTAAGGTTAAGTAGTAAATTATCCCAGAAGCCATCATATTTGGGTGTTTTGTAAATTTGATCACATTAATTTATCTTAGTTGATTTTGAATACATAAAACAAATGCCTACTTAGCAATATCAAGAAATTAAACATCAGACCTGCTTTTAACACAAAAACAATTTTTGCTTCTTAATGATTTAAACATTATTTTTTGTTTAAAGTTGTTAAAATTTTGACAGAACTGTTATGGTACTAAAATGAAATGTGTTTCCTTTTTAAGCAAATAATAACCATCAGAAAATATCAATATCGCATAAAAAATTATTATCTTTTTTTTAAAATTTAGATTTAAAAATGTTTCAAATAAATAATTCTTTCCTTAACATTGCTTGATTCCTTTTTTTAAAGCACCTCAAAAATCACCTGGAAATCAGCAAATGATCAATTACTGATTCTGAGAACATACCGCAACCACTGATGGCAGTATCACTATCCCTCGACTGTAAGAGAAGTGATTACGATTATAAATCAGGACTAGAGTTGGCTTTGTTAAACATATGATTCAGTCTACAGGTGAGCCTAAACGACGCTGGGTGGCTTTGAGAAGGAGGGCTCTCCTTTTGGACTGCTCATCATCCATATCGACACCGTTGCTCTGACTGAAAGAAGAGCTTTCAGAATCCAATGACTTGTCAACGTCGTCTGAGAGGTTGGAGTCCCACTCAAATTCATTATCTATTGATGAGGTGCTGGCTGAAGAAAGTTTATCTTGATATTTTCTGGAACAGATAAAATAAAATAAATGTGAGATTGTTTAGAGAAGATTTATTGAAGGTGTGGAAAGTTATTGTAAAATTCATATGCCCCAGAGGCAAAGAATAAGGAGCCATACTGATCTAAGCATTGATCATGGGGCTTCAGAAATAGAAGATTGGTATTTGTGATTAGTCTTAAAGACTACAAAAAAATAAATCACCATTAAAATGGTTAGTTAAAACTAATTGTTGCAATTCATTCACTCAAATACAAACCATTTTATAACAGTTTTATTCCCTTTCATCACATATGAAATTGAAACAATATAAAGTCTAAATGCTGTTACTGGACTGTGACAATAAACCATTTAATAAATAATCAATCTTACTTCCTTGCTTGTTCCAACATGACATGTTTTCGACTTTCAAGCATAGTCATTCTCTCTGAGGCTGATTTGGAAAATCTACCACCTAAAGCAGTGCTTGATGGCCCACTTTCTCTGTACATAACAACAATTTTGGTTTATTTATTTTGTATTTATTCATTTTTTATAAATGACAATCGATTCCATAATTTGGTGAGGAAATTGTAATTTATTTGTCATAGACAAGTGAAATAAAATATAATTTCCTCACAAAGGACAATAATGACTTGCTATAAAGTTTTATGAAGTAAAGCTAGTTGGAATCTCGCACTAAGCACTATGTTGCCAAACACAGTTTCATAGACAATCTTTAAGTCATGACTCAAATCAAAGTGCATTACTCAAGTAGATAAGATGGATTAAACACTGACATTGTATTATTTTTCAAACACAAATATTTATACTTAATTCCATTACAACAAAGCCTTGTTATGCACCAATTAAAAATGGCTATAGAACTAAATTTTAGAAATCACTTTTTTAGCGCATTTTCGAGATGTCGAAATCGCTATTGCACCCGTTTTGTCCGTCCGTCCGTCTGTCATCACCCTTGATCACAGCATCCATAAGTCCTAGACCCATGATGTATATATGTTTTTTGTATGTCCTGACCTGCCATTTGTGCATCAACACTCAGTTACTCGATCCGTTTAAAAACCCCGTTAAAACTACAAAAAAATATTTCGAGTCGAGAGGTAACACGAGCGCAGGGAACGGCCGCCATTGCCGGAAGTCGAATGCACAATTCTTCAAGCATTGAAGAGTGTTGCGAAAGGGTGCAAAATAATTAGTTGTTTTTTTTAGTTGACGTCATTAGAATATGTGTAAAAGTTTTACGTCATCATTTGTGGTGACTTGTAGTTGGATTAAAGAGAAAATAATTTTTTTTTAAATGTAAAGAAATGACTTTTAAATAAAAAAATGTCAGGTATATTCATTACACAAGAAAATTCATAAAAATATGTCTAAAATCTAAACACAATTACTGATAACTACATAATTCTGATATCTAGCATAAGTACTGATACATAATACGAAAATGTGCTAACACGTCCTGAATTCCAATAGGTACCAGGCTTAACATGATTTTTTTTATTTAGGAAGTTAAGTTTCCAAACAATAAATCAATAAAATGAACCAAACAGCTTATACTAACAATGTTTGATGTGTCCTAGTTTTGGATAGGTCCAGTGCTAGTGGCTCTGAGTTGGTCTGTAAGGCATTCCCTTGTCTTGGTGAATCTATTTCTGTACCAAACAAAACCTGTGCGAGAAATGGCAAGAAATGGATAAAATGTTATCTCTTCTCCTTCTGGCACTTTCAATTTTAGAATGGCTAGCCAGGCATGACGTTAACGTTTAACTCTTAATGCGTTAAAGCGCAATAATGTGCGCCTCATCGTTATTACCAAAGCACGCCTCGATAGAACTCTCTTTAGAAACAAAATTACAGAAAATAATACCTCTTCAGTGCGTGAAAGACCATGTATTAGATTTCCGGCAATGGCAGCCGTTTCCCTGGCTAGTGTTATCCCTCGATTCGCGAAGTTTTTTGGAATTTTTTACGTTTTTTTTTTGAAGCTGTGAATTTGCTATACTATATTACTAAAATAATAGTAATAAACTTCAGGTAAAAATAGTTTTAAACTCAAAAAGGTCTTTTGGATACATAAAATAACCATTCTTATCCTAAAAGATGGAGTCAGTATGACAATATTAATATAAATGGATTTCACGTAATTTTTAAAATTTCATAACCAGTTGATCGCAATTCGGAAAATTCGTATGGGACTGAGGCGGAAGT
Organism: Radix auricularia; assembly: GCA_002072015.1. NCBI lineage: Eukaryota > Metazoa > Mollusca > Gastropoda > Lymnaeidae > Radix > Radix auricularia. The sequence goes on from MUZC01000257.1 coordinate 904,308, forward strand.
TTTCCGAAAACCTTATGGCACATTAAGAGTTAAAGCCCCATTATGTTTTTGTTAAACTTCTGCCTCATTCCCGTAAGGATTTCCCATATTACAATCAACTGGTTATAAAATTTAAAAAATTTATTTATATTATAGTCATACTGACTTCATCTTTTAGGATTAGAATGGTTATTTTACGTATCTAAATGACTGTGTTGAGTGTAGTACTAATTTTACCTGTAGTTTAGTACTTCTATTTTTATGATAAAATATCGCAAAATCGCATCTTAACTCTTAAAGTCGCATAAGGGTTTTCAATAAACTTCCGCCTCAGTCCCGTAAGGACTTTCCGTATTTTGATCAACCCGTTATGAAATTAAAAAATTTGCGTAAAATCCATTTATAAATATTATTGTCATACCGACTTCATTTTTGAGGCTAAGAATGGTTATTTTACGCATCCAAAAGACCGTACTGAGTTTAAAACAATATTTACCTGTAGTTTAGTACTATTATTTTAGTAATAAAGTATAGCGAAAACGTATCTTTGAAAAAAAACGTTGAAACTACTAAAAAAACATCGCGAATCGAGCGATAACACTAGCGCAGGCAACGGCCGCCATTGCCGGAAGTTGAATACATCATTTTTCAAGCATTGAAGAGTTTTTACTTTCTGAGATCTCATTTATAACGAGTGCTATCTAGGGACGCATTACGACGCTTTACGGATAGCGGGAAGAGACGCATTACAACGCTTTGCAACTTTAAGAGTTTTTTAAAAAAACGTAAAAACTACCAAAAAACGTTGCGAATCGATCGATAACACTAGCGAGGGAAGAGGCCGTCATTGCCGGAAGTCGAGTACACCTTTTTTTCATGCACTGAAGAGTTTTTATTTTCTGTAATTTCGTTTCTAAAGAGAGTTCTATCAAGGCACGCTTTGGTAATAGAGACTAGGCACATATTATCACGCTTTGTCAATTTAAACGTTATTACATGGATAAACATAACAATTTGCAGGGAGCGCACCAAATAAAATAAAAGATGTGGCATTTCCTCACCTCAGATGTAGTTGATGAGCCACTGAGACTGCCATGACTGTCATTCCTCTGGTGTCCGGCAGTGATGGGAAGCTATGGAAGTAATGAAAATATAGCATTGAATAAATACTGTATTTTTACACATATTCCCAGCACACGCAGATAACCTGCACATGCAGAATTTTTAGATCCTGTAAAATAATTGTGATATAACCCACCCACACTTATACCCCGCACTATCTAATTTTATATTTGTGTTTTGCAAGATACCCAGCCCACGGAGATACCCCACAGGGGGTTGCGAGTTTGTAAAATCTTGTATAACTCGCAGGGAATATGCATAAAAATACGGTAAGTGTCTTGATATGTGCTCGTCATATTCAGCCTGGACTCAAGTTTTCAAAGCCATTGCTGAGCATGTTGACATTACTTGTAGGTATTAATTGGTCAGTTTTTAAAATAAACCATATGCCCAGCAAGTCTATCATCAAAGTTGATGGGAGATAAAAATTGAACATCTGCCACAAGTAGAATTCACCTTGCCTAAATGTTCCCATTATCTAGATGAGAATCAACACATATGTCCAATGTCATACTTAAATTTGCATATTTATATATTTAAATATAATAAATAATATTTTAAGGATAACCTCAAAAAATTAATCAACTATTGCTCACAGGTGGCGCCGTTACTCTTCCTTCCAAAATGTTATCTATAGTAAGATCCACAGACCTTGTTTGACGGAGGTCCTCCATGATAACAGACTGCGGAATGTTTGGAAACACTACCTGAACCTCTCTGGCCTGTAGGGAAGACAAATTAAAACAAAATTTGGTTTCCCTTGAATGCAAATAAAAACTAAAATCAAAGACTTTTAACAGAGAGAAAAAAACTTAGTTCTCAATAATGCATGGACAGTTAAATATAATTAAAGTCGCAATTTCAAATCATTTTCATGTTATATATTATAGCTGTCAAAACAAAAGATAATTAATGATCTACTTTAATAAATATTTTTAATGAAAATTTTAAACAATTCTACAATCTATTCTGACTAAAATTAATATGGTCATTGCTTTGGTTTTAAGAACTTATGGCTGTACCATGTTATCCAGCTGTGATGTTTGAGTAGCGTGTGCTTGTTGGCCTGGCAACAGATTTGTGTGGGTCACTTCAACAGAAAAGCTGGGCAACCAGCTCACATAACGAGATCCTGCAATTATTGGTTTTTAAATATTAAATATTTTAAGAGAATAATATAAATTGTTTGATATTATACAGAAATGACATTAATATAATAATCTTGAAAAGGATTCACCCCAAAAATAAAATTTTGTGTTAAAATTTATTTTGGAAACAGAATTTTACAATAGAAAATCATTATACACATTTGTTTTTATCTTTAGTAAAATTATCTAAGGTTACAAATATTACAATTAATAATACTGTTATACTTCTTTTTCCAAGGTGTTTAAAGTTTCAATTAATATTTCTGGTCATTCTGATGGCTTCTCTCATTTATTAGGGAAAATCAAGTCTTGGGGAGAAAATTAATAAGTAGAAAAAAAATCCCACCATCAAAGTGAAAAAAGTGATTCGTTGTTGCTGGATTTGGCGGTGCAACTATGGCATCAGCTATATTTGCTGTGGCACCAGTTGGTCCAGCATTTCTGCCTTCATTGGATTCACTCAGAGTAGTACGGCAAGTTGGGCATGAGGAATCTTGTTCCAGCCAGGATCGAAGACAGGAACTGATATAAAAGGCAAATCATAATAATTTCAGAGAATTTTTAGATGAATTCTTTTTTCACAATGATGAGATTAATGCAGGTAAATAGATGAGAACAGAGACTGGCTGGCTTTATGACACTGCCTAGTCAAAGATTGTGCCAACCAAATATTTAATTTATACCAAAATTTTAAATAAGACATGATAACATTAGGATGATAATTTCTTTTACAGTGATTGTTTTCCATGTTATTCTAGCATGCTCTGCAAGTTTTGAACTCTTATTTTAAAGAAAAATTTCTTTAGATATCTCTTAAAATTATGATTTTTTTGTATCTATTATTTCCCTCAAACATAATATAGAATTTTAGTTTCATTCTGTTTTTATTCACAGCTCAGTGTGACTGTTTTCAATTTAAGACAAGTAACTAGCGATTTATTTACAGTCTATCAAAATTATCCGAGAAACCTTTTGGATTGGCCTTCCCTGTTTTTAAATGATAAAATATAAACTTTAAAAAAAATAATCAGTATGACATACATTCATTTAAAAACTCTATTACTTAATTTTTTTGCGTAAGTAATGCTATAGCTTGTGGAATTATAAAATTAACAATGAGACAGCATATTTAAGGACATGTTAATGATATTTGATTAAATTAGAGAACTAGATTATATCATAAGATGTTTCATTACTTATGAAAGAGATGACCACAGGGCAGTTTCCGAGCTGATTCCATTTTCTCCCAACAGATGGCACAGTCATCAGCATTCTGTTCAAGGTCCTCTTGGGTAGCCATGGAGAACCTAAAAACAAGAAAAAATGTATGCAAGCATTTGCCAGGGCAAAGGATAATACAAAATAATCATAAGAAATAGGTAACATATTAAATTTTTAAAAAACTTTTTAATTAATGAAATATTTTAAGGGTTGAGTCAAAAGTTGATGCCTATAATGTGTGACATTATTTAAAAATGTAATTCCTCTTGTACATTAAAGAAATGTTAAATTTTAGTTTTACTAATCCTGTAATTTGAAAAATCCCAAAAAGTTAGTTAGCAAACCTTCCACTATTTTCCCTCCCTAGTAAACTCTCATAACTTTTGTATACTCAATTTTTATTTAAGAAAAAAACAATTTTCCTATAATGCTTAAAAAGTTATTAAAACAACTTAAACAAAAGGCACACACCATAATAATATGTAGAGAATGAAATTTAAAATTAAATTAATTAAAGTACCGCTTTTGATAACACAAGATGAACATTTAAACCCACCAGCATATAAAAATCAATTTAAGTTGACTTTGTGATACAGAGACAAAGCTTGTCAAAAAAAAAAGAAAAGGCATAACAAAAATTAACTCACTTGGATTCCATTTCTTTGACCACCTTCAGATAATTTTTATGTCTCCTTATGCGTCTCTGGAACTCATAAAACAAGAACCGAAGCTGCATACATATCACCAGGCTGGCCATACTCAGAAAAATGTTGCCATGTAACTAAAGATAAACAAAAGACATGATGTACATGTCTAATCATGCATTTTGAGTTTGCTGTTTTTTATGCAAAACAAATTTACTTTCTATTTAACTCATGATGCATTTTAAATATCACTATTTAACACACAATTATGATGTTGATCTATCTAGAAAACTGTCAAATAGTATTAACTCTTCCTAAAGATTATACTTCTTCTTTTCTGTCTAAATTGATGATTTAGAAAAAATTACCATGTACTTTTTACCACTATGCTAAGTATATTAACTTATCTTGAGGCAAGAGCTTAATTTCATTTGCTTAATTTGAATATATATACAGAGGAATTTAATAAAACTGGGTATGTCACAGGCGAGGAGGGGGGGAAGGGTGCGGTAGTTGTGTGAAATTACAGAGATAATCGCAACAACAAAACCCAATATTGCGGCAATATTAACAAGTTCTTGAAATCATAAGCCTCCTACTCATCAAATATATTATTTAAAGTAAGGCTTAGAAAATAAATATAATTTAAATTAAGTAATTTTGAACCTTTAACTTTGGCTAATTATTAATTAATTTAAAAGCTTTTCCCAACCAATGTTTAAATATTTTTTTGCACGCAGCCATCTTTTATGAATGAACTTTGTAATATTACTATAAGTGGAATCATAATGAAGTTGAACGAAATTGTTAAATGTCGCCAATGATAACTATTCAGCACGCACATTATGGTACTAAAATTTAATGTATCATTGGTTAATTCCATGTAAGACCATTTTAAAGCCTAATTATCAAATATTTTAAAGTTAAAAGGCTTAGAAATAATTAAATTTATGGTAGCGCCAGAGATAAGAGTTATCAGAATTGTGGAATTATATATTGAAATGTGGGTTAAGAAATCTCTACATTAAAAGAAAAAACCCTAGAAAGTTGAGATAGCAAACGTTAAGTGGTAAATTTGGGATCTTAGGGTTAGGTGACAAAACTGAGCATATGTAACTCATGAGAATATGTTAAGACACAGATAGAATTTGGGGAATCCCTTCAAAAAATCTACAAATTAAAAAAATTACAAGTTAACAAAGATTGCTATAAATGGGTTCCACCTTATACATATTAGTTTTTAAATAACCAACCAAAGCATTATTTATGTTATTTTTATTCAAAAAATAGCAGCATAGGTCATGCATGCCAACCGTAATATTATTATTAGATTTCTAATTAAAATAAATTTCTTTTATCTGTGCAATATTGGTTTTGACCCTCATTGAAGTTTATGTCAAACACTAACCAGCATGTGCAGGTGATGGCCAAAGTCAACACTGAGAGCCACAAGCTCAAACACAAGCTCAGTGTAATACACGTAAATGGCCCTAGCTTCCCATACACCTTCCAGGCTCATGTCCCATAGCTGAAGGATATATCTGGAAGAAAATTTGTATTTGGAAAAAAAAACACAACATGAAGATTGGTGTTCAGCAACGAAAGACTATTACTATTAGGTGCTTTAAAAGTCAAAATAATTTTAGCATTGTCTGAATTAATTTCTCACAGTTGGATACCTGAATGTACAGGTGATAGACAGTGGTACAACAGATAGATGCTCACCTAACAACAACATACAAACATTTCAGCATTAGTAAGAGGCTCTGCAAATTGAAAATGAAGTAAGTTTGGTTAGTAATTAATCATTGTGACTAAATATAATCACAAATACATTTTTATGAAATTATATTTATTGTAATGCTACTATTTTTCAAAGAGAAAAAAAACATGCTTAAAAAATTAATATTATAAAAAAAGCCATCAAGATTTCAGAAATTTCTTAAAAAGTCAATTTTAATGGATTTTTTTTTGATATTTCAATATAAATTTATTCCATAATCATATCTAAAACCATCCATATACATCAGCCAAACAAAATATAAATAAATTTTAAAAAGTTGATATTGGTGCCAACACAGATACACATGTGCTAAGAATCTGACCAAATGTCAGTAAAATATTACTGACCTCGGCAGCAAGGAATGCAAAAATGGTGAAGCCGATATTGATGCCAACCCAGACACAACCTGTCAACAACACAGCACACAACACCAGGATGATGAGCAGCAATGACAACAGTTTGACATGGGCTGACTGGGGCGTGGCAGGGGAGAAAGACAGCTGGAGAAAATAAAATAAAGCGCTTGATCAAAGACCAGACATCAACTGTATGGTAAATTTTAAAATGTTTATCATATATTTTTGCTTGAAAAATTCTGTGTGTGTTTTAGGGGATGGGACGTCAAAGTGCATCCCTGTCAGGGGCGTCGCTAGGGTTGGTGTCACCCGGGGCGGTAGCTCATGGTGTCACCCCTTCAGGGGGCATCCATAAATGACATCACGCGATGTTGCCGATTCCCCCTCCCCCCCGCATCATACTTTGTCACAAAAACTTAGACCCCACCCCTTTGTTCCGACATGACGTCATAAAGCTTTGAGACCCAGCCCCCAAAAAAACAAACAAAAAAAAATAAAAAAATACTCCGTATCTTCTAAATGAGAATTATTTATGTGGCAAATTAATTTTTGTCAAATAAATTCGGATTTAGTGCAAGTCTACACTCTAATATCGTAAATAACATGCGAGAAGTCATACAAAACGTCATTAAATAAATTGTAAATAATCAAATATTTAAATGGAACTTTTACTTATAGTTGCGCGTTTTGAGGTGATTTCACATTTTTTTAACACACCCCTCCCTCTCGTCTCACATTGTCATAGATGCGTGACACCTTCCCCCCCCCGCCCCCACTTTAGGAACGTGAGGTCATTTATGCGCGGCTCCCAATCTATAGATTTCCTCTCAGTCTTCCAGTGCCAAATAAAGGGAATATAAATAACTTTACCTTTTTTTTGTCAACCGGTGAGGTCAGCACCTCTAGTGAATTACGTTTAAAGGAGAAAACAATTCCTTATCACATGAAAAAAAAAGTTTAAAAAAAAAAAAGATAAAACAGTAGAGAGAGAGAGAGATGTGTAAATAACCGAAATAGCGTATTTTTCCGCCAAGCACCCGAAACATAAAAGCAGTTGAGGACATAAAGTATTTGAAATATAGAAAACAATTCCGTACCCCATAAAAAACAATTTTTTAAATTACGGAATAACGCATAATATTATTCTTTATGGACCTGCGTTTGTAAGCACTAAACAGCTTAGTGGGGATCAATGTTTTCTTTAATGTTTCCCGGTTGTTGTGCTAAATAATAATTTTAAAAAACTTGTGTGCAGCAGCAAAGTTTAACAGTTTACCATTTTCAGTGTGCAAATTTTTGGCATCTCCCCAAAAATACATGCATCAATTTATCCGATATACTTTATATGAGAAAAAAATTGTTTAAATCAAAATAATATAGTAGATTATAATTAAACAAACAAGAATTATAAATGTATATGTCTGTTCCGCTGAACAGAAATATACATTTATATGTTCATTAAGTAACCAAATGCCAACATACTCATATGCCGCTAATTTATTCTGGAGTAAACAAAATGAGGGGTAGGACTGCAATCAGGCTTATAAAAAATTAAATGGAAAAGACGTAAACAAGGTAAGGGTTAGCCTGACCGGACGTAACAAAACAGCGAACGTTTCGGCAAAGAGCCTTTATCAACGAACATACAATACACAAATAAAACGAAAATAAAAAATAAAATGAAGAAACTTAGCTGCGGTGATCTTAAATCTTTTGGATTGCTCCAAAGCTAGTAACCAATGTCAATTTGATATTTTTCTTATATTATCGTTAGACGATTTAATTGAATGATGTTGCTAAAGTCTGTTTGCGGTGTGTGAGAGATGGAAGATAGATTCTGCACATTTATACTTGTTATTAAATTGAATTTTAACAAAGGATGTGACTGAGTTCCAGGTAGAATAAGAAATAAAGTCGCTACTAACTTTCATGAAAAAGGCGCAGAAATTCTAATTTTTTACCTACTGAAATTTTCTGTGCGGTAACTCAAAACTTAAAAGCTACAATGATGTGGATGGGACCTACAAACCAGATTACCTATATATAAACATGGATATCTATGCTTGCACGCCTTTAACAAATATTTGTTTGTTTTTTTTGTTTTTTTAAATATTACCCTCAAAGACATTAAATTCATATTTTTCCTCTAAAAATAACAACACAGAAAATAGAAAAATCGTATTACGCCCCCACCCCTCTGTGGTGGATGCAAGAGGGGTGGGATTCTTCCACTTTGTCAACACTTCAAAGCTCAGTTTGCTTGGCATCTAAACATAACACACCGCCAGCGTTTTTGAAGATCTCTCTGGTGCGGCTGTGTCTTTTTTCCCATAATTTGTTTTATTTAGTTTGTGTTTTGGGACTGTTTTATTATTGCAAGTTAACCGATTTTTAAAAATAAAAATGTTTCGCTTTTAACGTAATTTCATTGTATTCCTTTCTAGATGAAGATAATGTGTCTTTTTTTTTTTCTGACATAAAATCAACAGTAAAATTTTAGGCTTTGGTGTCACCCCCCTAATGGTGTCACCCGGGGCGGCCCGCCCCCGCCCTCCTAGCGACGCCACTGGTCGTGACATAAGACAATACTACGGTTTAATGTTGACAGTTTTGCCATATATACACTCTATTGAAAAGNGCCCCCCCCCCCCCCCCAGCGACGCCACTGATCCCTGTCCATATTTACATTTTTAATTTAAAACGCAACAAATATTGTTTTTGTCAATGGTTTCATTCTGCATGATTTTAATATTAAAAAAAAAATGAGTTATATATTGCTTATCTTTTACTACATGTGTGTTTTATTACAACATGCTGCCTGAGTTTAAGATGTATTCACCCAAGGTTCAGAAAATCCTTTTATTGATTATCTTTTCACATTCAACGTAAACTTATCATTAAACTTTATTCTTTCTAGATTCATTTATACTTCTTTATTGATATTAATCAATAATACAGAAAAGAAAAGTATTTTTACAAATGAAATCACAAGCTAAATAAAGTTATTTCCCCTCTGAAATAAATGTATTACTAATGGAAGAAGTTCCTGGTTGGGAATGAATCCAAGTACAGTTAATGGTTGTGAATTCCCAAATCATTAATAAAGAAAATCACAGAAAATGTATTTTTTTAAAATTAGTCAAGCCAATGATATGAATGTGATAACAAGCTAAGTCTGCTAAGCTTGAACGAAATATGACTTACATACTCAAACCTGTCTTTGGACAGCTGTGTGAGAAGATGGAGGAAGCCGAGACCTGAGAACCAAGCAACCCACAGTACAACCTCATCCATGCTCTGCACATTCATTACTCCAAAGATGAATATAAATTTGTAGAAAATAAAATTCCAGAATTTGTCTTTTAAATGCTGAAAGTGAGAGAGAGATATCAAATTGTTATATTAAGAAAAGAAACTAAAAAAAACACTATAAAAGAAAGGTTTCTTTAACATTTAATACAATCTTTACATTTCATGAAAAGTTCAATAAGACTTAAATGGTTGGGATGTGTTTTATTACACTGATACACTCTTGCATAAAAAAATTGAGACAAATATTGATAACATTTTACCTGTTTCTCACTAACTCTGAGTTCACCAAATATGACATTCTGTATTAATTTACCCAACAAAATAAGCAGACAGTAGCAGCTGTTTACCAGAGTCTGGAAAAGAGTAGAGAATACAATTTTAATGTTATAAATATTGTTGCAATTTTAAGTTCAAATATTTTAAAACTAAGTGAAAGAAATTTTTATAGCTAAAAATATTTTTATTTTGTCTTCCAGAAAATAAACGTATTACTTTTTTTTTGTTGTAACAATGACTGGATATTCTCATTTTAATTTTATGAAGTTAGAAAAAAGAGTAATTAACATGAGCTTAGAATTTTGTTGCCTTTTCCTAAATTTAAGAATAATTTATTATGAGATATGAGGTAAACTATTATTGTGGAAACAGCTTTCATTTAAACGTACCCATATACACCAAGTCTCCACTCTCATAATATAAACCATATTAAGGAAATGTTGATCCTGTGCATATGGCAGTGTGATGTTAGCTAGCTCCGGCGGAAGACCCAGCTCTTCTTCTATCTGTGTTTGAGGGTCAAAGTTCAGTTTTGCATTTACTGTCTGATGCGCATAAAATGAGGCCAGAGCAAGAATGAGAACAGAAAATGAGATGTAGGTGTGAAGGCTTGGAAGTGGAAGGCGTTCCAAAAGTATTGCAGGCATTGTGACGACTAAACTCATTCATATGCTTCAAAATTCCTGTTTAACCTGGATGAATAAATATAATATATAATGATCATTAGATTTTACATTAAATAAAAAACACTAAATTTTTTCATGACTGAAATTACACATTTTTTAAAATTGCAAGAGCATATATTAATTTGTACTTAAGTTAATTGTAAAATGTATTATTTTAATTTATGGAAAGTTCAAAAATAGTTATTTTTATTTAGAAATTATAATAAAAACAATTAAGTATGGATGTACTGCTGTCACTCTGGATAATTAAAAACACAAGTCTGAAGTTTAAAAGAAACAATAATATTAATAGTGAGAACTTCTGTCATATAGCATATTGGTATTATAAAGGAATATACATAGAAATGACAGCAATAAAATGTTACCTTGAAACATACCTGAAACTAAGGTCGTAAAGCTTGTATTTTTAGGTGCCTTTTCTTCTTCTTCTTTTTTTTTTTTTACACTATCATAGTTATGGTTGTCAAGATAGTTCTCATTTATGGGAAAGTTTTTAAACTTTTACTTTTACTCTGTAAAGTGATTGAACCTGTTTCAATTAAATCCATAGTGTTAGATGGGTTTCAGGATTAACAATATGAATAGAAGATATAATTTAAATTAGCCTTTCACAGAAGCTGGCTACAATAATTCAAAAGTGTACTTAGTACTTAGCTATCTTGTTCCAAATATTTTATTTATTACTACTACTTTAAAGTTAAAATACAAACTTAATTACGCACCCCAGTAGTGTCAAAATTAAAATTATATAATGTAGCCTTACTGATAACGCCTTAACTCTTAATGTACCAAAGCGTGGTAATCCGCGGTTTACCGTTTAGTACCAAAGAGCGGTATTGCGCGACTCGATAGAACTCTCTATAGAAACGAAATTACAGAAAATAAATACTATTCAGTGCGGGATAAACGATGTTTTCGACTTCCGGCAATGGCGGCTGTTTACCTCGCTAGTGTTATCGCTCGATTCGCGATTTTTTTGGAAAGTTTTTACTTTTTTTTTTCGAAGATGCGATTTTGCTATACTTTATTACTAAAATAATAGTACTAAACTACAGGTAAAAATAGTTTTAAACTCAAAACGGTCTTTCGGATACATAAAATAACCATTCTTATTCTAAAAGATGACGTCAGTATGACCATAATAATAAAAATGGATTTTACGCAATTTTTTTAATTTTATAACTGGTTGATCAGAATTCAGGAAATTCTTAGGGGCCGTCCATAAATGACGTCACGCGATTTTGGCCGATTTTTTACCCCCTCCCCCCCCCTACGTCACGCGTCGTCACAAAATC
>MUZC01000257.1:940459-953628 GCA_002072015.1 Radix auricularia
CCCCCCTAGCTACGCCACTGAAGATCTGGTTTAATTTTTAAAAAGGATTGGTTTTTAAAAAAGCACACACGTGGAACCTCCATCCTTCAGTTCATGAAGATTGAACACGTACGATGCTAGTGTAAGCAGAACATTTATATGTGATCACGACTAGCCTCTAAACAAAAAGAGTATTGCTGGAACAAGATTTCCATTAGAAAAATAGTTTTCAATCGTTTTATAACTTTACCAATCCAACTCCTTATTTTCAATTCTTTACCTATCGTCTCGCAAAAAATATCAATAAATAAAACTGATAAATAATGCTTTAACGTTGGGAGCAAATATACTCCAAGAACGCAGATAAGTAAATCATATTAGTAACTTACATACATTTGAAATTAGATGTGTATTGGTACCTTGGGGAGGGGGGTCAATAAATGACGTCACGCACCTAGGGGCTGTCCACTTATTTGTGAAGACGAGGAGTTTAAGAATTGCAACGTCACGTCAAAACATGACACTTTAAATCAAAGTTCCACTTAAATATTCGATTTCTTACAATTTATTTTCTGACGTTTTACATGGTTTCACGCGTGTTACGATATTAGAGTGCAGCCTTACACTAAATACATACTAAAATGACCGTTAAGTGCTTTTCTTCTTCTTCTGCGTTCTCAAAATCTTTTGAAGGGGGATTTAGACCACTAGCCCTATAACTGTGATGAACTGCGCTGTGGCTGTCAATTGGTTCAGTACACCATACAGTTTGTCGTCGAGGGTAGCTTCCTGAGGCTATATGGCTTTTCGGGTATGGTGGTACAGAGGGCAGTTTTGCAGCACATGTTCCGCATTTTCTGCTGCTGTCCCGCAAGGGCACATTTCGCTTTCTCATTAAGTGATTTGAAACATGCTCATTTGCAAATAGAAAATACGACTTTTAAGGGGGGGGGGGCGCAAAGCTTTGGGACGTTATATTGAAAGGGGGTGGTCTAAGTTTTGTGACGTCATTTATGTACGGCCCCTTATTTTACGAACTTAATGCGTCCATAAACTCGTTTCATAACCGGTGCATATGTAAGTTACAGGTCCAGTGCTGTGCGATGACAGCACTGTGTGGTCTTCATTTGTCTCAAATGTTAAAACTTGCTATCTGTCTTGCCGTCATTCTTAACCCGAGGTTTGACTGTATACTGTACACGTAATCATATGCAAACCAATGCTGAACACACAATTGTCTGGCTTCTACTTCTAGGGATGATTAGTATCAATTCTGCCACTTACCACCAGCATTCTGACAGCCTCAGAGATTGTCTTTCTATTTTTAAATTTTATTATCAATAAGATTATCTTAATTCTTTAATGTCATCCCCCCCTTAAGTTAACAAATTTTCACTCATGTGCATCCTGTTGAGTTGTCACCAATTACTGCAAAATTTTACTCCTGAAAACAATAGCTCAAGACTTCCTTGTGAGGAAGCAACTTCAAACATTAGCAACAAAACAACAAATTACACTTTAATTTCCCAGTTTATTTTGTTAGTTAGGGCCCTAAACATCACACATATCTTGTCATGAGCATAAACAGTACAAGCATTCAGTCTGCTAATTTCATGTCTTTTTACAATGCTGAAAGTTTGCAAAGCTCAATAATTCTATTCAAATTATTCTTTGTGTTCATCATTACTTGCTCATTTATTACACCAGACATGTACCGATGGAGTCATACATAATCCCTATTTAATAACTAATTTCAATTTCTGGTTTATGCCTTGTATAATATTGTATAGCTCAAAAATAGGATGAATTAAAACAAAAAAATTTAATAGTTAAAGCAAAATAATGTTAAAGACATTAATTTTTAAAATAAATTAATTTTTTTTAAAAATCACAATGTGCGTGATACCTATGTATCATTATATTCTGTAGTATTACATACTTCATTTTTAAAAAAAATGGAATTAATAAATCATGGACATTTTTTCCCCTTGAATATTTTTTAAAAAAAATCGATGTGTGGAGAGTTCCTCCCAAAAAACAACATATCTTGCTCCATAATAAACTTATCTTGTTAAACTTGAGAGGAGGCAAGTTACACAAGGATTTTTGGTTATAAAAATAAACTTCAGATCAAAGTCTTCTAAAAAAACATGATAGCTCTTTTTAAAAAAAAAAAAATCATTTATTATAACCATAACTGATTTAAAAATTCGTAAAATGAGACATTTAAAAGGAAAGATTCTGATACAGCACCTAGGAAAAAATTCACTTCACTGTTGTTTTCAATCAACGTTGCGGTCTGTTTTTCAATCAAAAGTATAATGACATTCTTTAGTCAAATTAGACTTTAATAATTTAAAAATAGAAACTTAAAATATAATTTTAAAAAAACTATGATTAGTAGATTTAATGAAAATACCTTTATAAATAACATGTATTTGATAAATGACAAATACCATAAAAGTTGTACTTATAGGCATTAATAAGATAGGAGGAGAGAATAAAACTGACCTTTTTTTTTTCATTCACTTTCAAATCCTTTGAACCATTTGTAATAACACATAGCTTGTAACACCATTCATTATGCTCATATCATATCAATGGGCTCAGAGACCATATATAAAATTATGCATGCACAAACACTGAGGTGGTTTAAAGTTAAAGCAAACAGCTCTTCATGTCACACAACTGAAACATAATCTTAAAACAAGTGTGCTAACATACACAATATAAAAAGAGGGTGGTTAATATTTTGGGATCATTGTTTCCTTTCTTTCTACTCCTCCAATTATCATTAAAAATGTATATTTACACTCTTAAACAGTATTCAAAAAGAATACAATTTCTTTAAATCTTTCATTAATTTTATGTAAAGTTATATTTATTAGTGAGCAAAAAATTGGGGAACTCATGCTTGGAAGAGTTCATATGAAAATTATATTGGACAATTTATCAAAGGAATTGACAATAATATTTACCCTTTTTATCATATAAGGTATTAGTTTAAAAAAATTATTGAACAAGTTGGAGGAATTTATGTCTGCTGACTGGCTAGTTATATCATTTAAAACAATATACTGGTATATTGATAAAGATTTATACAATCTTAGTAGTAATCATACTATATGAAATACAACATTGGTTTGTGTTTAGTCCTGCATTCTTATTAGAGTTTTAAATGATGATAAAGTGTTGGCTTTCATGGTTTTTTTTAGGCAACCCATTCCACGCCCTAATTCCGGACGGGAAGAAAGAAAGTTTGTATATGTTTGTTCTTGCATACAGAATATGAAAGGTGTTTTATCCTTATGTCAATCTGGTTCTAGTACCCCCCCCCCCCCCAAATTCTGAAATGAAATGTCCTGAAATTTGACTTTGGTATTGCATAGTAAATATGCATATTTTATTTTTAGGTTCAATTACTCCATGAAATTCCATGCAATGTAGAATTTTTTGTAACATTTTTGAAAAATAAGCATCCAAAAAAAAAAACAAAAAAAAAAAAAATTCTAGAAAAAATATTCTTTCTACTTTCATGGCATTGCTCAGATCTTACTTTCTATCCCCAAAGTTATACACCAACTGTGTACACTGTGCAAGTCAATCAATCAAATAAATAAATTATTATGGAATATTTATAATGTGTATAATGACATGATACAAAAGTAACTTGTTAACATTATGAACTTGTTATGTTATATTAAAGCTATTGCATGGGGTTAAATAAAGGAGCTCAAATACAGGAAACATGCTTTGGTTTTAAGAAGAACCAATCGACTAGAGAACTTTACAATTGAATCCAATAAAAATTTAAGTTTTTTTCTATATGGAGAGAATATAAGGGGAAAAAATTGATTCACACTGAAAGTCCGAAACATTTAAAATCAAGGATATAAGAAGTAGTATTCAGTTACTGACCAGATCTTTTGATAAAACAACATTCCAAATATAAACATTAATAGGCATACATATTTATTCATAAAATGAAAATTGAGATTACAAGCATAACATAAGAAAGATATACAAAATTATACATCCATCTATTTCAACTGTATCACCTTAAAATAATTTGTCAACCTGAACTTAAAATCAAAGATCAAATGTGAATGTTCTAAAATATCTTATTTTTTAAATTAAAAATGACTTTTAAAAACTCCAGTATTCCTGATATACTAGCAGAAAAAACATCTTGCTCATTTTCCTGATGTTTGGAAAATATTTTTTTGCCTTTGCTGAAAACTAACGTCATCTGAGTAAAACAACATAACATTTTGATCAATTTGTAAAGAACTCAAACACGACATTCAATCTCATGTGGAGAAAAAAAAGGTACAAATGAAACCAAAACACAGGCTTTGAATTAATAGAAATTTTTGGTTTCAAACTATTTCCTCTAGTCTTGCAACTTTGCAGCAGTAGACATCTGATTTGTCAAACGTATTCAAGCGTTTACTGCTATACGACAGCGACTTCCTCTGTAGGTCAAGTGCTTGCTGGATGATGTCAGAGTGGGACCTCATGTGGATGTTCAGCTTGGCTTTGTTGATGGTTTCAAAGCCACAGCTGCAGCACCTAAATGTCACCCAGCAGATGGGCCTCTGGCCATCACCTTTATTGCATTTCGTCAGCTCTCCTTCCAAGATTTTACGCTCAGAGTTGATGACCCTGTCCAGCAGCTCAGGATCATCTGGCTCACCATCAGCCTCCACACGGGTATCATGATCTATAGCAGCATTGATTACATCATTGGTGAACTCGTAACTGTAGCTCTGGTCACTAGCATGTCTCCACATATGGGACTTGAGAGAGGGCAGGTGGTGGCACACATACCCACAGAGATTACACTTGTACTGTTCCAGGGGTTGCTGAACATAGCGTTGGTCATTAGAGTGCCTCTTCATGTGGGACTTAAGACTCCGAGTGTTTAATGCTTTAAAATCACACAAATTACAGACTAAAAGAGCAGGGTTGCAATGAATGGACAAATGGTCCTGCAGCCGTACGATACTTGTACTGGTGAAAGAGCAGCCACTGACCACACAAGCATGATGTGTTGTGATATGACTGGCTGAAATCTGCTCATCAAGTTTCTCTATCTCTCTGTCAACAGCTGACTTTTCATCAACACTTGTCAAAGACTTGGTTTTCTTTGAGCTTCCTTTACACTTGAGCAGGTGCACAGTCAGCTCTTCTTTGTTGTTCAGAATCACATCACAACCAGGACAACGAAGCCTAGAAGAGCATCCTGAATGCACTTGCATGTGCTCTCTGTACTCTACTGGGTTTGTGGTCTCAAAAACACAGTAAGCACACAAGAATGGCTCTTGATCCTTGTGTGCTCGTAAGTGGGCCCTCAGGGTACTTTTGTGGTTGAAACTCTGTGGACAAAACTTGCAGGCGTAGGTCCTCACTTTGCAGTGTTTCAGCATGTGGTCCTGTAAGATTTCGGAAGAAGTTGATGAAAAGTCACAAAGGGAGCATTCGGATGGCTTTTTCTGTCTGTGAGTCTTCATGTGAATCTTAATATTACAAATCCGTTGGCTTGTGTAATGGCACAGACTGCACCTAAACTTCTCACACCCACTGTCAGATATCTTTTCTATATTCCGAAGTTCATCAGCCGACTCCATGTTGAGCTGGTCTTCTTGCCTGGTTTTCTTCTTATTGCTTTTTTTGTACATGTTGCTGCCTTGCCTGTCCTCTTCACTCTCTGATCTAGATCTCTCCCTGAGTTGCTCTATGACAGCTAGGAGTGAAGAACAGATCCCAGATTTCTGCTGGCTGGAAAAGGCTCCAGAGTCTCCGGACAGTGTGAGCTCATCTGATGACTCGGTGGAGTCTGTGTCCTCTGTGATCAGGTCTGCATCAAATCTGTCAGCAATATTCTCACCAGACTTGTTCTCCTTGGCCTTCTCCTCGTCCCTACCTTTCTGACATGCTAAGAGATGAGATTTGAAATCCTCCCTGACCTGTCGGTCACACATAGGGCATCTCAAGAGGACAGAGTAGCTGTGGTGATTGCTGATGGGATCTTTTGCTGCCACTTCTGTCGCCTCATCAATCATCAAAGTGCCGTCGTCATGGAGATTCTGATCAGATTCACACAATTTATTCATCTCTCTGGAAGCTTTCAAGAATTTAGACTCTCCACTGCTCTCAAGATCTAAAATCCTTGGACTTCCATGCTGACTGACCATTCCAGTCAGGTCAGATTCAGACAGGACTGTGTCCATAACTTCTACAACTACACTTGGCTCTGTGCAGCCCTCATCCACCTCAGTGCTGCTCATAGACTCTCCGTCATTGAGCTCAGATTTTACACTGACAAGACTGGAGTAGACATCTGCAATCCCCTCAGCATTTGAACATTTTGCAGAATCAAATCTTGGCAGGTTGACTTGTTTAATGTCATATCCTTTTAAAGACTGTGTGGCTTCCTTTCCTGATTTTTCAGTAGAAGATGCCAAAGATTTGATTTCATATGGAGCAACCAAAACTTGACTAGATCTTTTAACAGTACTGTGCTCAGCATGAGCAGCAGAAAATGCAATGTTCTCCAGAAGCCTACTTGCGGCAGATGTTCTCCCAAACTCTGCAGGGAGAATAATTGAATTATCTTTTATCTGAATTATTTCCCCTGGGCGGTATTTTGTTTTGAAAGGATTTACTGGCACAAGTTGCATAGTTTCTCCAGACCTGGTCTGCACAATTTGGACAGGCTGATTGCTAGTCTGTGATACAGCTTTACTGATACCACTGTCAGATGCAATTTGAACTTCATCAGATCGCCTGGAGTTGCCCATGGGAGGCAAGACTTGCACCACAGAGGAAAGTGGTTTAGCCTTGCCACTGCTTGATTGATCAAAAGTTGGATATTCTATGTTCTGGTGACCTGAATGTTTCCATATGTGAGCTTTAATGGTGCGCTGAAATTCACAGTGATAGCCACAGATTACACAACGGAATCTGGAGGCCCCTTTGTCATAATAGAAAGGCACACTCGAGTCACTGCCCTGATTGTGACTGGCCACTTGTGTTAGTGTAGGACCGACCGAGGATACAACTTTGTTGTCTGCTGAGTTTAGCTTCTGATCTTGCTTAGGTTCAAGATTAGAGTTTCCCCTGTGCTGCTGTTTCTCCTGTGTTTTGTGGGCTAGCATGTGTTTGATGAACACGGAATTGTCACTAGACGTGAAGCTGCAGCTTGTGCACTGGTAGACAACATTTTTAGGTAATGTTTTCTGTCCCAGGTCCACATTCATCTTTAACACACCCATTGTGCTAGTAGCGCCATTCTCAACATTCTGGGGTCCTGGATTAATTTTGATTGAACCGTTTGCTTGAGTGGCTGGTTTCTCCTCCAGATTAATGTGACTCTCCCACATATGCTTCTGCATCATTTCATTGTTACAACAAACAAAGCCACATACAGAACACATGATATTGGTTGGGCAAGGCTTGCTGTCTTTCTCTTCAATAGCTGCACTGCTGTTACAGCTCCAATTGATGTTTTGCTTTACTGATGGCCTCTCCACCAGGAGAAAATCGTGAGCATTCTTCATGTGGCTAATCAGGCTCTCATCACTACTCAACAAACAGTTGCACTTGGGACAAGAGTAGATGATTGAGTCATTGTGGGCCTGCAAGTGCTTGAGCATAGCCTCCCTGTCTACTACTGTGTGGTCACACAGCTTGCACTTGTAAAGCTTGTCTGTGTTGTGAATCTTGTGGAGATGGGCCTCGAAAGCTTCTGTGTCTGGCAGTTGTATGTTGCACACCCCACAGTGAACAAGTTTCTGGCTTGTGTGAAGCTTGATGTGATTAGTCAGATGACCCTGTCAAAATACAAGCAACAATTGTATTTTAAATTGGAAACTTATTAATTTCCAGAAATACAATTCCACTAGACTTGTTTTAAATGCACTAAATTTCCCTCTCAATGTTTGCAATAAGAACTTAAATAAGATTACATCAAATACTAAGCCGCAGCGTATTAAAACTCTCAAAAGCTTTAAAAATATCCTAGGGAAGGCTCATTGCTGAGATCAACTGGCCATATGAAGAGGTGAGCTTTGAGCATGGTGAAGAAATTAAATAATTTTCCAAATCTTACACTGTATATATAGGGTGATTATTTCCGTCTCCCTACCATCGAAGATTCATTCATCTGTGTGCAAAACAACGAAACAGTGTGGGCTGTTGCACAGCATACACTTTTTGATCAAAATTGTACATCCCACAAATACAAATATATTATCCTGAAAATTTTTGTGTGCTGAAATGCTTTACTGCATGGCCACTCAGTGTAACGAGAACATTGTTCCACATTCTCAGCTACTTGGTCCGAACATTGATTACAGCCAATGCTCCCTTTAAGCTGTGCAGATATCCCATTGAGGCCGCACAGCAGTTAAGAATTACCACTCAGCAAATTTTTAAAAACATATTTACACAAAATGGATTCTGTGCAACTTTGCATACAAGTATTTTTTCTTTGCAAACGGATCAACGAATCTTAGAGGGAATATTGATCCAAGTGTTTTCCCTCTGATCTAATAATGAAGTAAATGTGTAATTAACGTTTTATGCCCCAAAGCATGGTAATGGGCCCTGTCTCTAATGCCAAAATGCGGTAATGCGCGCCTCGGTAGCACTCTCTTTAAAAACAAAATCACAGAAAGTAAAAACCCTTCAGTGCGTGAAAGAAGACGTATTCGACTTCTGGCAATGGCAGACGTTTAACTCACTAGTGTTATTGCTCGATTCCCAAAGTTTTTTTGTGTAGTTTTTACTTTTTTTTGGAAGATGCAATTTTCTTATACTTTATTTTAAAAATAATAGTACTAAACTACAGGTAAAATAGTAAATAGTTTTAAGTCTTTTGGTTACATAAAATAACCATTCTTATATTTAAAAATGAAGTCAGTATGACAATAATAATATAAATACATTTTACGCAATTTAAAAAATTTCATAACCAGTTGATCGCAATACGGGAAATCCATATGAGATTGAGGTGGAAATTTCCCGAAAACCTTCTGGGGCATTAAATGTGAAATGCTTCAAACTTAAAATTTTCATGTGGTTCAGCTTTTTAATCTGTATTGTTATTGCAGTATTGAGTTTACTATGATGATTACCTGGCACATAGTGATGCTGCTAGGGAAGATGTACTTTTGTGGTTAGGGAAGGATATAGGAATAATTACTTGATAGAATCAAGGTGACTTATAACCATGAGAATCAACCAGCAGAAATGAGCCATGATATAAGGTTATAAAATAAATGTCAACACAAAGTATCAACCTGGCATTAGACAAAATATTTACCTTTTTCCTGAAGCTGGCATTGCAATGATCACATGTGAAAGGTCTCCGGTTTGAATGAACTACCATGTGTTCCAAAAGAGCATGGCGTCGCTTTCCTGCATAATCACAGTGAGGGCATTTGTAAGGCCTGTCTGCATTGTGCACCAAGTCCACATGCTGTTTGTAGTAATGTTTATTGTGGCTGGAATAGCCACACTCACCACAGCAATAACCAACAGAGTCAGAAGGTAGACCTAGTGCTGCTGTTAAATCTTCTGATTCATTGCTCAACTCTGATACAAAAGTTTCCAGCTTTAGATTGTCTGAAGAATCACTGGCCAGTCTTATATCCGTCTCTGTCACATCCTTAATGCTCCTTTGCCCTGCTTGCATTACAATAATTGGGGAGTCTGTCTTTAAACTACTGATCTTCTCTTTCAACTCACTAGGGGAAGATAGATACATTGTAATTACAGAGTCTGATCCAAATTGTTCTTCTTTAATTTGTACATCTGCAGGTGACATGTTTCCTTGTGATAAAAGTCTTTTACTGTTAGTATTTTCCTCAAAAATTTTTTGAGCTATTGTGAGCAAGTGCTCACCAGAGGAAGTCATTTCAGAGGCTTTAAATGGAAGTGTTTTTATTCTTGAACCTGATGTTGGATTATTTACACAAGGTGAAATATTAGCAGTGTCATTTTTTTCAGAAGATGGTTCATGCTGTTTATTATGACTATTTTTGGAAAGATCCTCACAAAGAATCTTCTTGGATGAGGTACAATTAACAGCATCTTCAATATCAGTTCTATTGACATGTAGGGCTTGTGATGAGCTGTCTTGGGATTCCTTCATGGGGTCATCTATTTCAGTCACACATGAAACAAATGAGATTTCAATTTGTCCTTGGCAGTCCAGATCTGAAGTTGTTGGTAGAGATGTATCCGATTGATCCCCATGACTTTTCTTGACAAGATTTGCATCTAAGTGTTTTTTAAATATCATTGCAGTTGATGTAGATGGTGAAACTGAATCGTTGGTAGAAGATGCTGATAGTGGTTTAGTGTCTGCATATGCTGTCATATAAATGCTCTCAGGAGCAATTATGTTAGCTCGTCCCAGTGTATCGATGTCAATGATGTACATAGTTTGTTTCTCATCTTCCTTCCCATCAACTCTGTTCCCACCCAGTAAACGTTGCTTTTCAACATCATCTATGACCTGCCTGACACACTTCAAAAGAGATGGATCTAAACCCTCGATGTTCATGTCATCAGAATTTTGCACAATGATGACACTTGATTGATTTGAACTTTCCGTATTCCCATTACTATAGACTCCATCTAAAGTAATTAAGGTGTGCTTTTCTTCATTTACTAGATTTTTACTATCTGTTGGTTGTTCTTCATTATGTTTGTTGCTACTCATAGCCATATGTTAAATTTCAATTCTCACATATTTGTGAAAGAATGAATGTACCAATAATAAGAGTCTGTCCTAAGTATAATATTTTAACTTCATTTATTGTTTCAGGAGTTGTATCTGTGGATTGTCAACCAGAAAAAAAGGATATAATATAATAAAGTCTTTGGCAATGAATATCTTTACTCTCTTACCCTTTATAATTAGCATGTCTGTCATATTAATGTCTTATTCAAGACTACATAATGTAATACAAGTAGATAAGAACTGACTACAAGGATTATTATTATTAACAATAGACTTTAATTTTGACTTATTTCGATAATATTGATTTAGAAAGTCCTTTTAATGGTGATATTACTAATTAGGGATAGAACTAGGGCTTTGAATTTCTAATTTTAATAAAGGTGGAATATATTATAATATTAGTAACAGACAATATGACTCGTATGTTTGTCATATATTGTTGTTGTTAAGATTCTAGTACAGTCTGACCTCTGTAGGTTGAAATCAAAGGGACTCGGTAGAATTCGACCTATGGACTTTCCGAGTTAATGAAAATGGCCTTTAAGCACAGATTAATCAAGGGGAAAATAGCCATATCGACTAAAAGGCTTAACAGAAAAGGGAGGCAGTGCCTGATGTTTCATTTGAAAGGCAGCCAACTTGCTTTGACATACAGACACAAGCTTGTGAGAAGAGACACCTTCCCTTTTCTCACACCACAGTGGGATGGGGGAAGTAACATTTTTCTTTTTAAAAAGAGTCACAACATGCCTTGGAAAAAACGACTAAGGGAGGTTGGAAGCCAAAAATCTCCGAGTTAAGATGATCTAAAGTACATTAGTCTTAAGCAATTTGGCCCAGAATCAAACAATTATTTTGATATAGTGGGAGGTTTTTGACTTGGCGAGTACCGACTGTACTAGTATTTCTAAGACTAAGTTATAGTTATTGTATTATTAGTCATAATTTTTAGTTGTTAAGAAAAAAATTCCTTTACTCAATTTTAGATTAGATCATGCCAATTTTGACCTTTTCTTTTCTTAAACTTTATGTTGCCTTAATTTAATGATCTGTTACGGATGTTTCTTCTATACATAAGATTGTGTCCTATGATTAGGGTAGTATGAAAAGTATGACTTTGAGTTATAGTTATGACAAGACGAGCAAATAACTGCAGTGAATTCAATAAACAGTTCAATAACAGTTGACGTAGACTAAAATTTTCTCCTACGCCTATCTAACCAAAGAGAAACCGAATATCACTGCGTGTTTGTAGTAGACTTAAAGGGAAAGAAAATTTAAAGTGTTGGAAAGTTTCTGTTGACCTTGTCTGAAGGTAGATGTACTTTTCTGAAGCAGAGCGGAGTAAAGTAGTGACTGAGTAGTGAAGACCACCGCTGCCGCTCGTGCTCCGCCGACCGTGTCAGTACTGTCACTGTCAGTTTAACCCAGATAAATTTAGATATATTTTACGACTAAGCAGAGTAACTTAAAGATTGGAGGATGAATAATTGCGGAAATATGTTATAATTTTTAAGTAATTACTTTTGAAAAACCAATTGTCAACAAATAAAATAATATGCTTACCCCTTATACTTTTACATTGAAAAAAGCGCTAACTCGTTGAACGGCCAAGATGGCGAACTTAGGTGTCACGTGACGACTTCGTACGCTGGAGCGCGTCACGTGGTTACCCACTACATGGCCAATCTTGGACAATACTGTTGCTGTCCAGATATGGCGTTATCACTTAAATTGAGTTCTGAGTAGTCAGTGGTCAATATTTAATGAAATATTAAATATATGATATCGGGAAATACGTTGCGATTCAAAATTAAACGAAGTAGCGTGACAAACCGTGACAGGAACTCGAGTCACGGGTTCGAGCCACGATACTGGCAAGGCCCACGGGGCATTGTTCTAGCCACACAATCCCTTGCTCAGATGTATATCATGTTACAGACACCCATCTATACCTAAGATTATTACTTCTTATGTTTATCGAAGGTTTATATATTGTATTGTATTTTATCAGAAGTTTGAATGAGTTATAGTGTTTGTTTTCCTGGTAGGTTCAGGCAACCCATAAATGTTTTGGACACTTGTGTCTAAATAAATATTAATTTTATGACAATTAATAATGACTTTATACTTATCATATATTGCCGAGCTAAGACGAACTTATTTGTATTACACGAATGTGCTTTAATTGATAGCCATGCTGTGCTGATTGACTTGAGAAACGTCAAATAAACATAAATGATAAATTAAATGACGACATTAAGCGTTAATTTTCTTCCTTCATTTTTGAACTGTCCTTGATAGGCGTAGGCTTTCACTCCGTATTTTAGTTGTTGTTTTTTCTTACTCCCATTCTTATAAGATATACATACAGAACAAGTGCAGTGGATTATGCACAAAAAATAAAATAAATAAATTAAAAAATATTTAAATAAAT
>MUZC01000257.1:995784-1042211 GCA_002072015.1 Radix auricularia
GTCATGTCGGAAAAAAGGGGTGGGGTCTAAGTTTTTGTGACAAAGTATGACGCGGGGTGGGGGGGGGGGAAATCGGCAACGTCGTGTGACGTCATTTATAAACGCCCCCTTAAGTCATGAAGGGGTGACACCATGAACTACCGCCCCGGGTGACACCAACCCTAGCGACGCCCCTGGGAGTTTGCCTGACAGGGCGTAACAAAACAGCAAACGTTCGGCAAAGAGTCTTCCTCACTGCACTGACTGCACAAACAAAACACAAATAAAACGAATATGGGACCGTCCATAATTACGTCACGCTATTTTTGACCATTTTGACCCCCGCCCCCTGTCACAAAGTGTCACAAATCTCGGGACCCCCCTCCCCCCGAAAGTGCGTCACACTTTCGAATAAAAAAAAATTAAAAAATTAACAACTAATTAAAATTTAATCGAAAACTTAAAACACACTTCACTATTAAGCTGCCTTAAATTATAAATATTAAAAGAACTATCAGATTATTAAATGTCTTTCATAGTAGAATAACTAATTGTCAACATTTGTCACAGTTATTCTTTGAAACAGTAACTCAATCAATTGAATTCGAAAAAAACAATTGCAAAAATTAGACTTAATTAGACTTATAATAAACATTATTTATCTGCTGCCTTTTCATTTACAATGGGTGAGTTCAACTTTTAGATAATCCTCCGATTATGCATTCTATTGAGATATGATAAGAAGAAGCTTAGCGAAACCTGACCTCAACCAGTGATTAAATAAATAAAAATGGAAACAAACAATGTGACTAAAAAATGGACTCAGAGCGCATTTCAGGCTAGTATGAATCAGGGTCATGGCGTCTCGTATTATTACGTCGGTTACTGACCAATCACCTAAAATTACTAAGATTCTAAAACTGTAATGACAATACCCTGTATACCAAGACTACTCAAAAGTACATGGTCATTACACATTATACTACTTCGTATATTTCTAAATACCCTAACATTACCAATACAATTATCAATCTATCATTATATAAGTTATATGTTGGGCACACTGCCACATAATTAATCAATAGTTTTTAATTTTTTAAATTAATCCTTTGTTTTCTTCATAACAGTCTCGTAAAAACCAACGAGCCTTTTGGTCTCAGGCGACCATGTTAAAAAATGCCTAGTCTAAAAAATATTTTAACTTATATTTATTTGTTGAAAGATATTTACATTAATAACAAAAAATAAATGATTAAAAAAAAACAACAAAGTGTTGAAAATAATTTGGGCTTGATTTAAATATTAAAATTTTAAGGTTTTTGTTTGTAAATGGTTGGGGATGTAATAACTGTTACCGCGCGCCCACGCGCCTTGTGGAAATGTAACAAACTCGCACCCTTTCCAGTTCCTTGTGTTTCTTGTGTGGGCCTAGCAAAAAAGACCCTGATTTTAAGAAGATGTATAAAGATGTCAGTACATAAAGTTTATCAATTAAAATGTTACTACCGCCGTCAATGTTCTGCTGCGTGGTTGCGCGGCCGCGTAGTTCTCAGTGGTTAAAAAAAATCACGTAGCAAATTGTGAACAATTGCACAAAAAAATGGATGCTGTGCAACTTTGCTCACGATCCAACGAAACTTAGAGAGAAAATTGACCGCCGCCTGGAGGACATTGATATTCAGGCTGCTGGGCCCGTATGACCTGACTGAATGTAGGTCATTGTTGTTGACATTTTGTTTGAATGTTCAGTTTTCTGTAGTTATTGTTTATGAGTATGACGAGTGCTTTTATAGGAGGAATAAAAGTTTGTAGTGCACAATAGCAGGGGCGTCGCTAGGGTCGGTGTCACCCGGGGCGGAAGCTCATGGTGTCACCCCTTCACGACTTAAGGGGACGTCCATAAATGACGTCACGCTAGGTTGCCGATTCCCCCCCCCCCCGCGTCATACTTTGTCACTAGAACTTAGACCCACAGCCCCTTTTTTCCCGATATGACGTCACAAAGCTTAGAATCCCCCCAAGCCGTATTTTCTAAATAAAAATTATCAAGTGGCAAGTTATTTTTTGCCATTTAAATATGTATTTAGTGTAAGTCTGCACTCTAATATCATAACACGCGTGAAACCATTGAAAACGTCATTAAATAAATAGTATACAATCAAATATTGTCACACATCGTCACAGATGCGGGGCACCCTCCCCCCTAGGCACGTGACGTCATTTATGCATTGCCCCAAATCCCTAGAACTCATCCTGTCTTCCAGTGGCAAATAAAGGGAACATACATAATTTTAAATTTTTGTCACCTTGTAACACTGTAAATCAGCACTTTCCTTCCCTTATTTCTTTACCACATGCAAAAAAAAGTTTGTATAACAGATAAACAGCTAAGTGGGGATCAATGTTCCCTGTAAGGTTTGCCGGTTGTTGTGCTAAATATTTAAAAAAAAAACACATATTCAAAGTTTAACAGAGTACCATTTTTTGTGTTCAAATTTTTGACATCTCACAAAAATACATGCACCAATTGGACCGATATCCCTAAATTACACAATGTGACCGTTTGGTTACAAAGCGAAATAATTATTATTTCACTACTAATTGATAAGTTTTAAATTTTTTAAAGTGATTCTCCTTTTATTTTAACATGTTTTGAACTTTTACCCCGGAGAACTCTTCTCTTAGACAGTTTTGTATTTTTGTAAGAACGACTTTTAGAAGCTCACAGTGGGCTAAATTACTGTCTACTGAATCGAGTAAGTACAAGGGTTTATTTTTTTATCAAATAATGAAAATTTCTGTTCTCAAAAAATATAAATGATAAAACTAATGTTTATACAGTAATAATGTAAGC
This sequence comes from Radix auricularia, assembly GCA_002072015.1. Classification (NCBI taxonomy): domain Eukaryota; kingdom Metazoa; phylum Mollusca; class Gastropoda; family Lymnaeidae; genus Radix; species Radix auricularia. The sequence continues at coordinate 998,618 of MUZC01000257.1, forward strand.
TTAAGTTTGATATTTGTCATCATCGTTTGATAATACATGAAAAAAATTGTATGTTACCATATGGTAACAGTGCGTCTATGTGGTTGATTTTTTTCCTGTAGTTTTTCTTGTTGGAATATGACAACTTACTAAAGAATAAATCTTTATAAGCGATACAATTGTTTTATTCATAAAATATTTTTAAATATCTAATATTTATAATGTTATCCTTTTATACTTTTATAAAATTATCAAGTTTATGATCTGTAAATAAATTAAAAAGTCTTTTATAAATAGCATTATTAGAAGTATTTGATGATTATCAATAATATACAATACATTTTTATGAATATATATATTTTTTTGGTTACATTTGATAATGTTGCTTTTTTTTCTTCTGTAGAATTCAAATATCAATGTCATGGATCCATCATGGTTTATGGAAGAAAAAAGATGTACATATGATATCCGGGCCGTTTGTAATGACTCTGATGATAATGAGCTATCGTAGAAAGATGACGATGATGTAGATGAAACTTTTACAGTTAAGTTATTAAGTTCAATTTACCTACTTTTAAAAAATAATATATATTTTCTCTTATACTAACTTATACCTTTTGAAAGAACAATTACATATCATTCAATTAAATTTTAAAATAAACACTGACAAATAATATTTCAATTTGTTCTTTTCAGACCCAACAACACCAGTCTTTGAGAGTAAAATGATTGAAACAGCTGGTAATTCTTGAGGTACTTCAGTCCAACCACAGCTAAAAGTATCCAATAAAAATTTACTTTTGCAACAAAGAGATGCAACAGACATCTTTCCTCGAGAGCCTGTTTTCTCATGATGTGTCGCTGTTGCAAAAGAGCCTTAGAACCAAACAGGAAAATTATTGCTGAACAAATAATGGATAGTTTAGTAACACAATCAAACATATATATTTATATTATATATATATATATCTGCTATTGAACCAGGATGCAATGAACTGGAGCAGTTTACTGAAGTTTATTTATAATGAACATCATTGTTCAAAAGCCGATGCTACTGGGGAACTGATAACCGTTACGACAAGGTTGCTATATATATATATATATAGATCAAACAAATATAACCCCAAAATTTAAAAAATGATTTTTATTCAAGTGGATATGAATATGACACTAGTTCAGGCATGGTTGATCTATGGGGATGCCTGTAGTAATCCAAATGTGACAAAAATATCCTTGTTCTACTTGATTTCAAGACCCAGATTGCTAAATGCCCCATGAAAAAGGTAAAGTAAGGTTTAGAAAATGTGGTCATCCCTAATTGGTTATAGAGCCAAAGAAATGAGAGGTCCTACTGCAGCTGTTCCACCCATACCAGTTAGACCTGACTGTTTCGCGTTTTCCTGATCCAATTTGCACAAAGAAAGTTACATGGTAACAAGTTGCAAAGGATTTCTTTAGAAATAATGTGTATAAAAATGTCAAATATAATATTCACCATTGCATGAAGCAAAAGTCAAACAGTTTCACCGGCCTCAAACATGCTTATGTAAATGTATAAATGTTTATAGTTTATTGGCTTTTATGTAGGAATTTTTATTTTACAAAAAATAAGAGATTCTCCATTTAATTTATTTTTATTTTTTTTTCTTCTAAAATAACTATTTTTATCATCCTAATTATCATTTTCAGCATTATATTTAACATATAAGGATGTATTTGTAATAAAGTTAATATTTACACTTGTTTGTGTTCAGGATTAAATCATCATCTATCAAAATTATTATTGTTGTCATGTTCTATTTTATTCTGTTTTTATTAAATTTTTTTACCATATAGACGCATTGTGACCATATGGTAACATACCATCAAAATCAAAATTTGATAAAAATACTATATTTTTCTTCCATATAATGTTTATATATGTCCAATACACATATAATATCCAGTCAAATATTTTTTTCCCATGAAAACCTAAAAGAGCGTAATAGAGGGATATACATTAAGTGACACATTTCTTTATCAAAAAAATATATTAGATTATATTAAAATAAACAAGAATTATAAATGTATATTTCTGTTCATCTGTTCAACGGTATTTATCATGCATAAATCAACGAAATGCCAACATACGCATTATCCGCTAATCTATTCTGGGGCGATCTGGCGTTTGTCTTTCAACGATTTCCATATTTTATAGACTTCGTAAAGGTTGATCCGATGTCAGGAGCGGCGTTTGAGGGTGGCAACTGGTGCGACTGCCCCAGGCCCCGCGCTTAGGTAGGCCCCGCGTTTCGGTCCTGAACATGTCTCGTCCTGGTTAATAGCCTATACATGTAGAACCAAAGAGTGGATGGTAGAACGTATGCTGGAAACGATTGTAAAGAAACGAAAGAGGCACTCTTGTAATCCTTTTTGAAGGTCAAATTCCGTAGCGTAGCTCTAGACGTCTTTGAAAGCATTACACCGTTAGCGGAAAATAGGTCCGATGTACCATTCAGCAAATCCCCTTTATTTGTGTACACGTCATTCACAATAGATTTACTAAAATAGTAATAATTTAATAAAAAGGTGACACGCGGTATTAAAATTACACAATAATCAAGATATTTCATATTTTTAAATACCATAGCATACTGGTGCTTAGCGATCTTTACTAGTACTCTGGCCCCGCGGGGTCATTGCTGGCACTAGGCCCCGCGCTTACCTAACGCCGCCACTGTCCGATGTCCATTATTCTGACAAGATTTAATCCAGTTTATCCACATAAGCAAGTCTAAATGTAACTCTTCCAACCTATTTCTATATTTTACTTTTATAGAATTCATTAGGCTAAATCCACATTCGCAACCAGTGCTCGATGCAAGAAATGTGGCACAAATATCCAACAGAATGACAAAGTCGCTGAACTATTCTTCAATCATGGCAAACTGAATGATGAATCACCTTGTCGAAAATCTGCATCAACCCACAATTTATTTTTTTCCGCTAGCATTAATCATAAATTTAAATTGCGATACCGATCCATAAGTTTCTGCAAAATGTCTTCATAGCTTTTAAACAATGCTTTTTATTTAGAAATTAGGGCACCAATTTCTTCTTGTCAGAAATTAAAAATTGACGTGTCGACTAACGCTTACAACAATATACGCCATAGCATCAAGTCGATTTCAAGAAAAAAATAGTCCACGTGCCAACTCAGACATTCAACGAATTTGAGAATGGGACTATGTTTTCACCCTTACAGCCTGAAAACATTTTAGCTACCTCTACAGACCAATTGGTGAAAATTGTCACCAAGGTGCTCATGGCCTCTTAGGTTATTGATCCTTCATTATACAAACTGGTATGCCTCCATTGTCTTTAGATTTTTTCCTTTGTAACAGCCTGCTTAATTCATGAATGACACTACGAAAAAATATTTATCGACCATTACTATGGGTCATTATACAAACGGACCAGCTCTTCACAGTATTCAGTCTGTACTTGTATGTTTCTCAACAATTTGAGCAACCATGCGTGTAAAGCATAGTGCCGTAAAAGCCATCTGATTTCCGTGTCCTCTAAAAAAAATCATTCTCCAGGTGTCCAGCGCAAACTGAGTTGTCATTTCAAAGCCCTCCTTTCAACACTTTTTTGTCATTTAAGTATTTATTTTGGGTAGGTCTACATTGTAATATTGTAACACGCGTGACGCTATGTGAAAGACATTAAATAAATTGTAAGCCAGTGATTCTCAAACTTCTTCGTATCAGACGACCGGCAAGAATTTTTCCATTTCACCAGGTACCATTGCATTCTTTTCCCGTTTTGACATGATTTTCTTTGTACTGATTTGATAGCAAAATGAGCCCCTACACTGCTTAAAGCCCTATAAGATTAAGTATAAATTCGGCTTGTTTTATATATTACATTAAAAAAAAAAATGTTTAGTTTCCAAGGCATAGCAAGACATTTAACGAACAATGCAGCGGTAGTGTGAAAAACCATTTGATGTGATAACCTTCGCGATTAAGCTCGCGAATGTAACTATTAATATTGTGGGGAATTTAGGGCGGGTAGGGCGCTGCGTATGTTTGGCCTTTGAGGTGCCGCGGGCGAGTCCAGGTGGCCAGAGCCGCTAGTCCAGGACTACCGGGTGTGGCCGGAGGTGCGAACTATGACGTTTAGTTGTTACCTCGCTTGAATTGGGAATCAAAGGACATAGGAAGGACGAACGGGGCTTTGTAGACAGGAGCCGACAAGGAAAGGGGGGGATTACTGACCATGACAGGGCACACCCACCTACCCCCGTCTTACCTAAGGGGAGGTACAATTTGATTGACGGTTGACTTTCGTACAGGAAAGTCTGAGGGCGGAGCCTGGAATGGACTAACGCTCGGACCGAGACTGACTGAGGGACAGACGGAGAGAGAGACACGGAGAGAGTGAGACGCATATGTAGAGAGATGCACGAATAATGAATGTACTGAAGTTAAGAGATTAAAAGTAATGAAGTGTACATTCTGCCTTGGTGTTCGGTGTTTAAAGAGTAATTAACAAAGTGTGTGAAGAGCAGAATAACAGTGAGAGTAGATAAGGATAGATAACACATAGAACAACCAACGGATCTTCACAATATTACAAGGATCATTGCATTGTTGATAGACCTAGAATGTATAGATACAAGACAATTCTACAAATTGATTTCGATCTTCTAATGACAGTTTTCCTGCTAAGTATAGGCACATCAAGGCATTTGATCTAAAATTATCACATTGATATCACATCTCATGTTTTCTAAAAATTATTAGGTATGCGCTTGAAGAGAAAAATGGCCCATTCTGCATGAACCCAACATTTGTGCAGGAATGTAAGGTGTCATCTTGTGCGTCGCAAAATAAAGTAATTCCTGCAAGTTGAGGACTGAAAAAATACTATGACATTATTAAAATATCCAATAGTATCATAACGTTTTACTCCGAAGCTCACAAGTTTCTTTGTTTTTGTTTTTTTTTTCAATTCTTTTTTCTTCAGGATTTCACGTACGTCACACAACAGTTGTAAATGTAATGTCACCAATGGACGAGGCGTGTTTAAATTGTTGCATTCTCTTGTGGAATTTATAAACTAATGAAAAATACATGGCTACTGCTATCGGTCTGTTAAACCAAGTGGTCGGTTAACAGCGATAAATTATCTCATTTGGGGTAAAAATGGAACTCTTGGGGGTAATGCAGAATCATTGTGGGCATAGAAAATTTGCTAATATCCGCTACTTTTGGGTTAACAGTAATGTTAACATAAACTTTTATAATTTTAATAATTAGGTATCCGGTCCCTTTTTTTTTTTTTTTTCCTTAAAAAAAAACCGATATGTATTAACATCTTTAGATTATATTTTATTTTAATGCATACAAATTAAACATTAACTATAAATCATTACTGTTAACTTCTTTGTTTATAACAAAAAGTTATTTAAAAATAATCTTTTTAAAATGTATTTTTTAAAAAAAAATCCCTCAATTGACTGAGAGGGCATCCCGTAAGAAAGAAGTCGGCGAACAGGGGTAAATTACCTCATCTGGGGTCAAAAGGGAATCTTTGGGGGTAATGCAGACTCATTTGGGACATATAATATCCACAACACTCCACTAGATATGTTCAAATACGTCATGTGTACGTGTACGCTTGGAACATATGCCCACTATTGAACCGGTTCCTTCCAGAAAATGCATTTGTTAAATTTGTCATCTATGTAGATTTCTTATTTACGTACTATACGAAGACACCTAAATCCAACCTACTTTCATTTATATTGACACAAGTGACAATAATCTTAATCAACATGACTTGACTGCATCAAGTATCATTTCTGTCAAATTTAAAATTAATGCCTTAAAAACTGAGTTCAGAAGAAAGTTGTTTCGTGCTACTCTCGAATTGCGATGTCGAGAATTTGATGCATTCAATAAAGTTAATGAATACTTTTGACAAATTTTAATTGGACACATTTATCATTATATTTAGAATGGCCAGATGCGTTTGACCAAAAACCAATCGAAAAATTATACCAAACTTAAAACGTTTATAATTGCATCGATTAGATTCCCCTCTCCCCAACCAACCTCAAATGGATATTCCGTGTCGTTTTGGCTTAAAATATCTACATATAATCTTATCCAGATTTTTTTTTAGACACTTGTCCTGTTTGTAAAACTCACCAGTTGCTGTTTCGGAAGTGGGTGAGGGGGGATAACCGACAAAAACAAAAGCTCGCTGCCGCGAGTGAACCACAAACGCTTTGATGTCAACATCAAACGACGCAGGGTAACAATTCTTTATGTTCTCTTGCGGGTTCTCAAACTTTAGAATTATAATTATATTTAATTTTCGTGTCTTGTTAACTTACGCCAACCGGCGTCTGATAGCCTATCAACCGGCACATTGAGAAGCAGTGAATTTAAAAAAAAGTCATTAAATAAATTTTAATTGACCAAATATTTCAGTGGAAGTTTTATTTAAAGTTACCCTTTCGACGTGACGTCACATTTCTTCAACCCCCTCCCTCCCCCACGTCACGCATCGTCACAAAAGTGAGACCCCCTCCCCCCCTAGGTGCGTGACGTCATTTATGGACGGCCCCTTAGCTACAGTGTGAAATGAGACGTATGGATGGTGGCTAGGTTGCATTCCATAGCCGTCATTACTGCGAAAAACATGCAGCGTTTTGTATGAGTACCCGTGCAGCAATTTTCAACAATAGTGTCTGTTAATAGGTCTTTGTGAGATACGTCCCGAGTGCCATCAAATATTATACTATAATACTTAGCTTCTTAAATTTATTTTACTATTTCACTTTGTACTTTCGCTGAAAACAAATTAATAAATTCAATTCAATATATATATTAATTTAGGCTGTTATCGATTAATTTAAATTTAATCGTTAACTTTTGAAAAATACCGAATAATTAATCGATAATTTTTATTAAATCTAAAAATAAGATGTATGTCGTTGTCAATCTGAACATTTCAAGGGAAGTAACAAAAACAGGCAATTGACATTTTTTAAAACCTAAAAATAAGTAGTTCAACATAATGTCAATGAATTTAAATTTTATTATTGCTAATAAAGTAAAAACAATGTTTAATTTTTATATCATTTTCCTTATAAAAACAGCTTTATTTTAACGTTTATACTTTATACATCTTTTTTTTTCAATGGAGAAGTTTGTAGTTAAATAAAGCAAACTATTGTGGATTATAAATAAATAATTATTTATTAGAAAATCATGAAAATGGTCTAAAACATTTTCTTTAAATTTAATCACTGTTTTATCGATTAAAATAATTTTAATCGATAATTTTTTTACCGATTAATTGAGAAATTAATCGATAATTTCCGCAGCCCTAATATTAATATAAGGACCTACAAACTAATATAAACTGTTGTTTTGAACTTTACATCTTACACCAATAAGGCCACGGACTCTTATTTTAGTTTTTTTTAAAAAGCCGTATAAATAATATTTTATACATCCTACGGCCATTAAACTTTGAGAAGTTTTTGAGTACTCTCCCGCGAAGGTTTCTGGCATTAACTTAAAAAAAACACACCACTTAATAGGGACTGGGGGCCCGTAATGCCATTTTAAACAAGAGTTATATAAAATGTATTTTAAACAGTGGCTACTGGGTACATGGATGAATCATCTACTGTGACAAAATTTATGGAGCCCCCGTCACTTGCACGAAATAACAACATAAACAAAAGGGAAGTCACTATGGACGGATCACATGACGGGTCAGGGTTACTAATTAGGTATGCACCGGAGCACATGACCGGTCAAGGTTGCCCGATAGTGAGGCCGACAATCAATGGCCAATCAGGAAGAGATGCATAAAATTTCCCGTCATGTATAAAGGTTGACACACCGAAACGACACGCTCTCTTTTCCGCCCAAGTGATTGCAGAGTGTAGTGTCTTATGTGAATTCAATTCACCGAATTACATCCATACGCATCCTTGTAGTGGGAGAGCCGGCATATTCTCGTTGACCAGAATCTATTATGGCTTCTGGGCACCCGCCTGTACTGAGAGATAACACGAACTCCGGACAGCAACCCTGCCCAACGAAGTGTCGACATATTTGGACCAAGAGCTGGACTTGGATCCGACCCCTACCTCACCCCTGCATCTATCGACAGGATCTGAGGACAACTCATCCTTACCAGCCTTACTCCTAAAGTAACGTTGACGCCAACCGCACCGGTTGATGCCTATACACACCATACACGTATAGAAGCCGGTCATTCACGCTTCAGTGATCACCGAGGTCACATGGGCCATAGGTGAAGCCACCCACTGGACAGGAAACGTGCAGAACCAATCGCCTCACGGAGCGGGGCGCGACGACCTGAAGCCACACACTGAACAAGGACCGTGCAGAACCAACCGCCCCACGGAGCGGGGCGCGACGACATCTACCAAATTTGATATTTAAAAAAATATATAGGGTAATGAACTCCTAAAGTCTGTTTCTTTGGGGTCGGGCCCCAAGTAAATTTTTCGCAAACTTTTAAAGCTTTATTTCTTATTACATTTTAAAGAATTTAAATAAATATAGACGTGGGACGTGGTGGTCGAGAGGTAGCGCTCTCGACTGTCACACTGATGGTCACGAGTTCGAATCCACACGAAAGTGAGGATTTGTTCTCGGGGCCTGAGGAGTCCCCGAGTCACCCAGCTCCGAATGGGTACCTAACTAGACAATAGTTAGGCGGCTGGGGTAATGCGTGGAACCCCTATAGCCGTGGCCTGTGACCGCTGCATCACTTGCCAACAGATCATCTCTCATGGTCTGTGGACGCAATTATCTTCTGCATAGAAGGAGCGTCTGTATATCTAAGATAAGATAGACGCTTATGTCCATGACCTAGATTAAAATCTTCAGGCCTAATGAAATATGCACATGCTGCACCCATTTTCCACGGGGGACTTTAATGTAATTTTATTTCCCATATGATTGTACACGACCTTGAAAAATATTGTCAAACAAGTATATCCACCATGATCCATATTTAAATCTGTTGATATTTTGAGTTGGTATTACGCAGGTTCTGAACACTAACTGAAATCCCAATTTTCCGCAGGAAAGCGCCTGAATTTTTGCTAGTTTTTAATATGCTATTCAAGAGAATTTTTAAAATGATTATCAAAGTGACTCACAAATGTTATCAGATTAAAAAACATACCTCCATCTTGTTCGTGTCCAAGAAAAGCTAAGTTGTTTTAAGCACCAAAAAATATACATTTTAATATTATTATAGTCAATGTATTGCACTATTTCAAAATTTCGCTATTCAGTGCTTTTTGTGCATATCGTCAAAAAGTCCACCATTTTCAAGCCATTTTTCTAATAATTTCCATTTCGTAAAATTGTGTATATCTAGTTATGTATTGACACGATTTTTTGTTTTTTTGTGTTTGTTTTGAATTTGTAGGTTTAGATGGTTGCAGTCCACAAATCCATCGGACTGACAAATTGGAATATTATGTACAACAGATCTAGCGGCGCTCTTTTGAACTGGCGCAGGCCGGCGCCTTCGGCAACTACCCCAAGGCCAAGCCGTTGTTACGCCACTGCTCCTCGAAGCTTTTTGAACTTCGTTTTTGAACATCGTTTTTGAACTTCGTTTTTGAACATCGTTTTTGAACTTCGTTTCTGAACGATTCATTGAAATTAATTTTGCCAATCACCAAAGAATGGAATAATTTGGATCTAATTTAGAATTTACTCCTAAATATTCTTCTTTAATAAAGTCCCCATCAGCACAAAGTTGCTTAGTACGAGCAATATTACGATCGATGACGTAACTTGCGTCCCTAGAAGTTATACTCATTTGAAGGGATACCCTTCTTGCTGAAAGTAGAAAGTAGTTTTAGCTGCAGATACCTTCCAGACTTTAACTCAGCAAGTTTGCTTGTTCTTAACATAGGAATCTTTAATGCAAAGTCTTCATGAGTATTAATGACTTTTGAATATTGTCGCTTCAAATTGCTAGCTTTGTATTTTGATAGTTGCATTGGCTAAAAAAAGGAAAATTTGCGTATTGTCTTTATCGATAAACGCAAAGTTCTCTTCTGGGAGAAAATTTCTATTTATTCATGTTTAAAGTAAACTTTCAAATAAAAGTTACAAACTTTATTATGATTAACTTTGATGGCCAATACTTCGAAAAGAGGATTTTACCAAATCCGAAATTAAAAATTGAATAGTTTACATCATCGGCCAATCAGAAACTAATCTCTTCTTTTAACTTTTAAAATTTTAATCAAGCCCTTTTTTATTAAGTCAAAAAACAAAACAAAAAAAAACAAACAAAAAAAAACAAAACAACAACAACAAAAACAACAGCAACAAACAAATAAACAAAACAAAAACAAAAAAACAAAAACAACTAACAACAACAACACCATTGTTCATCTAGCTCTCACACACAGTGGCGTAGCTAGAGCTTTTGCCACCCGGGGCGGTCTCCAATTTGCCGCCCTTTTAGGGGACGTCCATATATGACGTCACACATGGGGGGGGGGAGAGGTGTCACACATTTGAAGTCACATTAAAACGCGCAACTTTCAATAAAAGTTCCACTTCAATACATAATTACCTGCACTTTATATATTGATTTTTTTAGGACTGTGGAAATTAACGATGAATTACTAGATTAATCGGTAAATTTTTATCGATTAAAATTATTTTAATCGATAAAATAGCGATTATTATTAATTAAAATATTTTAAACAATATTTTATATTTATTAAATAAATCATCATCATCATCATTTTTCCTTTTGGTTCCTTGTGGAACATAGGGCCTCTGTCAAAGCTCGCCACTGTGCACGGTCACTTGCCAGTCGTTTCAATTCTTCCCAGCTCTTTCCAGTTCTTCCAGCCTCATCTAACATGCTCCGTCTCCATGTACGCTTGGGTCTTCCTCGCTGGCGTTTGCCCTGGGGGTTCCAATCTAAGGCCTGCCTCACCCTGCTGTTATCTTTCCGAAGGGTGTGTCCAATCCATCTCCATTTCCTTTCCATGATTTGTTGTTCTACTGTACTTTGTCCACACCTCTCCCACAGTTTGGAGTTTTCGATCTTGTCGTACCATTTTATTTTCAGAATATTTCTAAGGCATCTGTTGACAAAGGTTTGGAGTCTATTTTTGGTTGTCTCTGTCGTTCGCCATGTTTCGGATCCATAAAGTAGGACCGTTTTAACATTGGTGTTAAAGATCTTTACTTTTGTTTTGACAGAGATATATGTAGATCTCCAGACCTGTTTCAGATTGGCAAATGCCTGTCGTGCTAGATTTATTCTTCGTTCTATGTCCTCATCAGTTCCCCCTGTTACACTAACCACACTCCCAAGATAAACAAAGTTGTTTACTTGTTCCAAGGTACAGTTCGCTACGTGTATGTCTCCATCTTGCTGGTACCTAACTTTTAAAAATTTTGTTTTTTGAATATTGATATTAAGCCCTACTCTTTTCCCAGTCTCGCTCAATGCTGTGAGTTTGTCTTGCATGTCTTGAAGTCTGTGGGACAGAATGGCCAAGTGATCTGCAAGTTCCAGGTCCTCTAGTTTTTGCATTAGGTTCCACTGGATTCCTTTTCCTGAGCTTGCATATGCTTCTTTTGTTACCCAGTCTAACACAAGAAGGAACAGAAGTGGTGAAAGGAGGCATCATTGTTTGACTCCAGTTGTGACATGGAATTCATCTGTTAATCTACCATTATGTACTACTTGGCAAGTGAAGTTTTCGTACAGATTTTGGATGATATTTGTTATTTTGTTTGGTATTCCATAGTGTCTCATTATTGACCATATAGTTTCTCTATTTATGCTATCAAAGGCCTTTTCAAAATCCACAAATGTGGTATAAAGTGGAGATTGCCATTCAATAGACTGGTACATTGTAATTAGATTTCTTGCCACTCAAGAGCTTAGTAATTTTGTATAACTGTTTTAGTTCTCCCTTTCCTGCTACTTCTTCTGCTTGTTCAGCTAGCTTATTATAAAGTGTTCGTTTGTCATTTCTAAGCATTTTTGTGACCTTTTTTGAAATTGCATGGTACTCTTGTTGGGTAAGTTGTTTAGTTTTTCTTGTTTTGGCTTGATTAACTCTTTGTTTTGCATGTTTCATATCTTCAACTCTTTGCCATGTCTCATCGCTGATCCAGTGTTTTTTGTTTACTGGGGCAGGTTTAAGTATTTCATTGCAAGATCCTATAATAATTTCTTTGAAGTTATCCCAGGTTTTGTCTATGTTTTCTTCCCTTTCATCATCTAGTTGCAGTGCAGCAAATCGATTTTTAAGGGTTAGCTGTAGTTCGTTCCTTTCCTGTGGGTTACGGAGCTTGCCGAGGTCAAATCGAATTCACCTGACTGTTTTTGGCCTTTGGTTGGCTAGCTTTATTTTTAGCTAAGCTACAACCAGATGATGGTCTGATCCAATGTCTGCTCCTCTTTTTGTTCGTACATCCTGTAATGTGCTCCTCCAGGAGCGGCATATAGTGATGTGGTCTATTTGATTCTCTGTTTTGTTGTCTGGTGAGACCCACGTTACTTGGTGGCAATTTTTGTGTGGGAAGATGGTGCCTCCAATCACCAGCTCATTGAATGTGCAGAAGTTTGCAAACATCTCTCCGTTTTCATTCATGTTGCCCAGTCCATGTGTGCCCATTACCTTCTCTCTATCTATGTTGTCGTTGCCAACTTTAGCATTCATATCGCCCATGACGACCAGTATGTCTCTTTTCGGTATTTTATCCATTATACTTTGAAGTTGTTCATAGAATGTAACTTTGTCTTCCTCAGGTGCAAGGTTTGTTGGTGCATAGCACATAATGATATGGACATTTTTTAACCTGGACAGGAATTTGGCCCTGGTTATTCTTTCTGAAAACGGCTCCCATTCAAGGAGGCTCTTAAATGCATCTTTGCTCAGTAGGAGTGCTACTCCATTTTCATGGATGTCTTCCTCATTTTCTTTTCCAGAAAAGAGCAGGATTTCACCTGATTGAAGTCTAGTTTCTCCAAAAGTGTTCCACCGTACTTCACTTAGTCCCAGAATTTGTAGTTTGTACCTTACCATCTCTTTGGCGACTTGAGCGCATCTGCCTGGTTCTTGTAGTGTTCTGACATTCCATGTTCCCAAGTTGAGAGGTGCCTTGTGGATGAGGTGATTTTTCTTTTTCATCGGTTTGAGTAGGGTGGTCGGCTTTGTGGGATTCTGTTGACTTTCCCCACAAGGCTTCATGAGTCTCCTTTGCGGAGCTCTACTCTCGCCTCTGACAGTGTTATATGTGTTTGCTTTGCTTTCGGTTTCAGTAACAATCTTCTTTTTACATGGCTGGGTTGTTGGCCCTGCGCAAAACCATCTGGGAGGGTTCCCTTTCAGCTCAATGGATAACTGCCTTATTTTTCGGGTAAGGTTCCCTAGCCTTTATGAATCCCTTCATCTTCTGCAAGGCAGCAGTTGATTTTATTTCGGAGCTTTCTCTCCTAGATGATTGCTATGCCTAGCTAACGGCCTCATCTGTCCGGGTTTAGAGTTTAAGCGCTCTATGTTCGCTTTTTGCCGTCATTTCCTTAGATTTATGGGGCATTTTTTAAAGCGTATCCTTACCAGGGGATACCCCACCCCATCCTCAACGACAACAAACCAGTTCGTCCACGGCCGCTTATTCAATATTCGCGGCTAACCCTTATATCTAAGGGCCGTTCCTCTATCCACCACCTGAGGACGCGCCTGGTAGGAGATGGTAGCTCCCCCAGGTATTAAATAAATAATTAATTAATAATAGTTAGCATTTTACGTACAAACTTCTCCATTTAAAAAAATAGATTTTTAAAGATAAAATTTTAAATAAGCTGTTTTTAAAGGAAAATGGTATAAAAGAATTAAACATTGTTTTTACTTCCCTTGAAATTTTCAGTTTAATGGCGCCATACATCTTATTTTGAGCTTTAATCAAAATTATCGATTAATTATTCGGTAATTTTTCAAAAGTTAATGATTAAATTTAAACTAATCGATAACACCCCTAGAATTTTTACATGGCTTCACGGGTGTTACGGTACTAGAGTGCAGCCTTACACTAAAAATATTTTAATGACAAAAAATTGATTGTAAACCTGCTCATTTTCAAATAGAAAACACGGCTTTTATGGCGGGGGGGGGGGGGGGGGCGACATTTGTGATGTCACATTGAAGTTTGAAGAAGGGGTCTAAGTTTTTGTGACCGCGTGTGACCAGAGCGCAGGGGGTGAAAAATTAGCCAAAATTGCGTGAATTCATTTAAGGACGGCAACTTAAATCAATCGTATGATGGTTTTTATAAATACATAAACATAAATAAATAATTTCAATTGAAACAATTACATTGTAAAAGTAAAAAGTGGGGAACATGTTAACCATTCCATGCCATATTTATGTAAGCATGAATAAAAGAGGCCTCATAAGATGATATACATATTATATTTATAAACATTTTAAAACATACAAATTTTTTTTTTAAAGGCCACAAGATAGTATTTGAGTTTGCAGGACCCCCCCCCCCCAATGATACAAAACATAATCCAAATTTACAGCCACAAAACATTACTAATTAATAAGCTTTTAATTTTTTTTAAAATAAATATATGATTTTTTTATAAACGAAGAAATTGTATACATTAGTATGTAAACATATTTATAAATTTACTTACCAAACTTTCATAGTAGAGAAATCCTCTATTATGTTATCAAAATTTAAATTATTTGTAATATCTTGTTCTATGGACAATATTGCAAGATTTTGTAGTGATGTAGTCTTAAAACACTCATTGTAGAACGAAAGTAATTTTTAAAAACTTCAGTTTGGAGAAACTCCTTTCACAACTAGATACACTTAGATCTATGGCAATTGTTGAAAACATTCTTAGGAAAAGTATAATGTTGGGTAAAGAATTTTCCAATAATTGTTGAATATATTTTAATAGATCAAGGGGGCACCCCCCCCCCGTTTTTCTAACATAATGCTTCTTCTTGTAGTGTAGGTAAAGCCAGGGCTGGTCTTAAGCCACTGCCACCTATTCGGACGCAGTGGGTTCACGCTTTCATATGCCCCACCTATCTTAATTTTCACTTATTATCCTTACTAATACTTTATCTTTACCCAAATTGGGCCAAGCGCATTCCTTTTCCCATACTAAGCTGCAGAAGGCCCCGGAAATGCTATGCCATGCCCTGTGTTAGTTAGTATTTCCTCTCGGGCCGAATGCGGCACATAGGGCAGAGGTCATGGATTTCCATTTGCGACGATCCGTTGCTAATTGTATTAAGTCCTGGTTATTTCTTAGACCCATGGTTGAGCTTTCTCTTATGCCCTGTGTGCAGCCATAAAAACCTGAAAATTTTTCGTTCAATATTTAAATGTTCTTTATCATGATAATAAAGAAATTAATTTGATAACATTTTTCAATCAGTAGATTACATGGTATTATACACGAGTATTTTCTTGCAAGGACATGCAACTGATCAGCAGGTTCTATTATTTTCTTTTATAATTATATCTATGGATAAAAACATTTCTTTTTGTACGACTTGCTCTAAAGATAGAACCCCGTCACCTGAATTTTCTCCACTCATACTTTTTCTCCTTCTAACTCGACGTCAGCTGATATCGCCAACTCTCTATAATCTATAACAGAGTTCTGTATTAGCACATAAGGGGTCGTCCATTAAGTACATCACGCTCCAGGGGGGAGCGGATGTAAGAAAGTGTGACAGTTTACGACAGGGGTGTCCGGCCATGTGTAACGTCCCGGTTTTTTATGGTAAATTTTAGTTACTTTGTTAATTAAAAAATATATCTTCTTCAAAAGTGTGACTTACTTTATTGGGGGGCGGGGCCAGATTTGTGACAGGGGAAGGGGGTAAAAATGGTCCAAAATGGCATGACGCACTTTATGGACGGCCCCTCACTTTGTTCAATGAAATGGGTTTGAATTAATACTTTTTTAAAACGTTTTTCCATACATTGAGATTCTAAAGAAAAGAAAAATATTGTATCGATATGAGTAAAGTTCCAGCATCTGATCTCGTTTTACTTCTTACTTCTTCATAAGTCAATTTTTACAAGACGCTTGAATTTTTTAAGTATGTCTTTTTCGAAATTATATATGTTATTGCGATGTTTATTAATATTTTATATAATATAATATTTTATATAGTTTATATAATAGAAATTTGAATATTTTCATGTTCTTAATTATTTTCCATTAAATAGATGAATTCAAATTATTTGCACATTTCTTTAATTTGATAGGCGTAGCATTTTTAAAGAATAACCGAATGTTAATGAAAAACACATATTATGTGTGCTACTTTAAAAATAAATAAAAACAAATAAAAACAATAAAAAACAAAATAAATTTAATTTTTAGCAAGTTAAACTACCTTAAAATAATTTTCTAAAACTGAAACAGTAATATAAATTACACAATATTTGAACCACCATGTCATGTAGGTACTTGTTAGCGCATCATTGTGCGCATTTCGAGATTGCACACAAAAACTGTCCCGGCGACATTAATAATAATAGTGGATCTACACATTATTCGACCCAGTGGTGATGTGTTGTTTTTTTATGCAGTTTTCTTATAAAAGCGTTATTTGTGACGCATACTGCTTAAAATTTTCAAATAAATCGATACCTTTTTAAAGCGACTTTTAATTTTTGAATGGGTTTGTGTTATTTATAACAACTACTAGGTAATCAAACAAATGTTGCGAGAATCCGTTAATAAAGACTCGAAATTTAGAATATTTTTGTTTCACCTTGGTTTTCCCCCCTTCAAAAGAAATTTTGCGGCTGTCGCAAAGGGCTTTATTTTTCAAACGCCCACAAATGCCGCCCTTTAGATGAGTGCCACCCGGGGCAGACCGCCCCCACCACCTCCCCCTAGCTACGCCACTGCTCACACATGTCCTGGAGAAACTGGCCCAGGATAGAGATGCCTGGAGGTCTCTTGTAGGTGGCCTATGTCCTAGGTGGAAGTGCAGACGCCGACGATGATCGGTCGACGTCCCTCATGGACGAGAAGGCTCAACAACAACGTTGAAAAATATTTATATATTCATAGGAGCCGCAATGTAAACACAGAAGAGCATTCGGCTCGCGAGCCACAGTTTGGCAATCGTTGGAAATGTGAATCAATATATAGGAGAAATTGATAGGAAGGGGTGACAATGGGTGAGTGAGTGTGAGCGATGGAGAGAGAGAGAGAGAGAGAGAGAGAGAGAGAGAGAGAGAGAGAGAGGGAGTATGAGAGAGACAGAAAGAGACTAACAAACTGAAACCATTGTCCGAATCGCAGCATCAGAGGCGTCAGTAGGGTTGGTCTCACCCGGAGCGGTAGCTCATGATGTAACCCCCTCACGACCTAAACCCGTAGACCGTAGAGCTCCTCCGAGTTTTCCAGTGCAAAATAACGGGAATATACATAATTTTACATTTTGGTGTCACCCCCCTGATGGTGTCACCTGGGGAGGCCCGCCCCCCTCGCGACGCCACTGGTGTCGACCCCCTAATGGTGTCACCCGGGGTGGCCCGACCCACCGCACCCCACCCAGTGGCGCCACTGTGCAGTATTACTAAGACTAAGAGGCTCCACATTTTGATTTTGTTGAAAATTTCTATTGCACGTGATTGGTGGTTATCTGATTTGTAGTTACGCAACTGTGCGAGACCTTTCTCTAGTATCCTATGACCGTATTGTAAAGCCCGCCCCATTCCACGATTTATAACCTTAATTGAGCAGCAGTCAAGGTGGAACAACGGGAGCTTGGCTTTCAAACTGACAGCAGACGTTAATTAAGCCCCGCACTCAGGTGGGTCACAACTTCCTGTTTCAGAAATGTTGCCAGTTTGGAATTCTCAGATGTTACAGGATCATTTAAGTTGTACACCATTCATAGGAAGAGATGGTTTTTAAAAAACACTAATTCAAATAACCTACTTTGCAGGTTTGTAATTTAAAAAAAGTGAAACTTTATTTAAAAATGAGATCTTCATTACACTGTAGATTTAAATAAACATCTTTTTATAGCACAAACAGTAAATGTGGATTATTATTTTAATATTGTTTTGGTTACATATAGGAAAAACAACAGATAAAAATAACAATGATACTTTTATTTTTTAAACAGATTACATTTTTTAAAAATAGAATGACACCTAAATATTAATGTTGCGCCTTTCTTGTTTATTTGTGATTTCTTTTTATTGACTAAACTATGTTCACTCGCCAAGACATAATGGAGATGTATGTAGAATCAGCATCACGTGACGGGGTTAGGTTACAGCCCTTAGGTTGGGTCACACTCTTAATGATAGTGACATCACATTTCTTCACGAACGGTCTGTGCGTTGTACAGGTAAGTGTTTTAAATACAAGGTACTATATTCAACTTGGGCGTCACTCCAGTGACAGGACTGGTAGTTTTGATTAGATCAGAGGTCCTCAAATTCGGGGAAGGTGCTGTCAAATCGGTTGAAATAAGGAGTTACACAAATATTGGAAAAGAGTTGGAGTTCCCCAAAGTTTAGCAAAGAGACAGAGATTCTCAAATTAGGGATTTTAATGATTTCTTTGTGGCCAGTCTAAAATTCTAGGAGTCAAGTTTTGATACGGTTTATACTTTGTAGTGCTTACAATAAATTTTAGACGCATTTAAATGTAAAGGGCTGATTGAGCATTTCAGAAATATATTTGAACCAGCAGTACAATTATTTATATTCCTGATAACAACATCCACTTTTCGAGATCGTTTTTTTTTTTACGTAACGTGCATTAAATTCATTAATAAAAAAAAAAAGGTTTTGATTTACAAGATGAGAAGCATGACAAATGAACGACTTTCCTCTCTTGTAAATCAACTAATGCTTAGCGGGTTAAAACCCGATGACCTGATTTGACATCATCACATCACAGGATTTGGGCCATTTTGTATAATTACATACACCAGAGGCGTAGTGAGGGAGGGGAGCTGGTACATATGTCCCCGGGCGCCAACGTCACATTATAGTAAGTGAGCAAAGGAGATATATGAATTAAACAGGGTGGGGCAGTATTTACGTTTCTTCCTAGGAGTGAAATAGCTTATTTACGTCTCTGGCACATACCCATACGCACGTCACAACGACTTCATTCGCCGGTACACACATACAATACAGTGTCACATATATACCAGTTAACAAACACACACAAATTGTAGGGCAAAACTAAGCACACAAAACACACACTAAAACTTGCCCCGCACAATCCATTAAAATATATATGTTACCGGCAAAGTGTGAAATCAGTCATTCTATAGAATGCCTAGGTAATGTATAGAATGCCTGATGGTTTCAGGCAAACTGTGAAATGATTGATATTTTATACATTGCCTAGGCATTCTATAGAATGCCGGATTACCTGCCGGCAAAGTATATAACAGACCTAAAGAAATCATTTTTCCCGCTGTGTTTGAGGTGGCGCTTGGGTCGTTGTTTAATGACGACGAAGCTCGTCGACATATTTACGCTGCTTGGTGCTCCAACTATTCTGCAGTCCGATAACGGCAGAGAATTTGCAAACAATGTGGTAAGCAGCCTAAAGGAGTACTGGCCAACCTTAAAGATCGTCCATGGTAAGCCGCGCCACTCACAAAGTCAGGGGAGCGTCGAAAGAGCTAATCAGGACATTGAAAATATGCTGTGTGCTTGGATGCAAGATGAAAAAAGTAGCTGCTGGAGTGAGGGATTGCGATTCGTCCAGCTTATGAAGAACGGAGCTTTTCATTCTGGGATTAAGAGGCCCCCATACAAAGCTCTCTTCGGCTGCAAAGCTAGGGTAGGTCTCTCGACGTCGTTCCTACCTGAAGACGTTTTACGAGACGTAGAGACTGAGGAAGAACTCGAAAAAATAATAGACAGCGTAAAAGTAACAGGAGAGCAGGAACAAATGCGAGATGAAGCAATGCAAGAGACACAGTCCCCTGCAGAAGACATAGATGAGAATGCAATCTACGATGGAGGAACCCAAAGCAATGGTGAAGCCATGGTTATTGAAGAGCCGTTCATTTCCGTGGATACTGAAAAGCCTTCTTCTTCCGCTATCTGCTGCGTCTGTTTAAAAGAAACCACGGGTGCTCATACATGTCGAAATTGTGATCGAAACGTGCATGCCATCTGTGGACATTCTGCTAAAGACGATGACGGCGAGGAAGTAGAAGGTTATGGGGTTAGCATTTTATGCAATGTTTGCTTCAATATTGAGAAAGCTATCAAAAATAAAATGGAATCGAAACATAACCTCGAGATGCAGGCCAAAAAAATGAAAAGAGATTCTGACAAGAAATTTCCTCCTGTGCCTTTGTGTGCCACTGTGCGAGTTCCGATTCCCGACGTCGACAAAGGACGGGGTGACTCACGCAATCTCTTGGCGGTTGTTATGAGCGTGACGGAAGATGGCTTTTATCGACTTGGAACAGCACAAGGAAGCTTAAAACAACTCTACGCCAGATCAGAATTCACCGTATGTCCAAAGAACTTAATGAGAATTGAAGACGTCCCTGACCACGAAATACCTCTCCGATCTGCAGCTACTTCTCAGTCCACAGGAAGCGGACAAGGATTCGTCAGATGTATGTGCAAGACAAAATGCCAAAATATGAAGTGCCTTTGCGTGAAAAAGAAAGTTAAGTGCAACTCAAAATGTCATTCTAGCCTTCCCTGCTGCAACAAGTAGGCCTTGCCAATTGTGCTTTGTGTTTTACCGGTAACAATATTCTATTAGCATTCTTCTTTAATTCGCGAGATGTAGACTATGTGCAACATCAAAGTGCTAAAATATGGAGTGTTTTGTGTGAAGAAGAAAGTTAAGTAAAAAGTGTCATTCCAATCTCAGTTCTACTTTCATTGTTTTCCGGTAAGAATATTCTGTGCTTTATTTCGTATTTTTGTTTTTCCTTTTCAAATGCGTATTAATTAATAAAGGTTTCTCATCTTGTGCCGTTTTAACACTTTGCCTAAACGGTACTGGTCATTCTATATAATGCCTAGGAATTGTATAGAATGCCTAGGAAAAGTATGTAACATCTTCATAAACGACTTCTATTTCACAGTTTGCATTCAGGCATTCTATACATTACCTAGGCATTCTATAGAATACCGGGATTTCACACTTTGCCGGTAACATATATAACACACATAACACAACAATCCGCAACGCTAATAAATTTGAAAAAAAAATATAACAAAAACAAGCAACACATAAATTGTGACGCACAAAGTGAACCTGTCCGAATCCCACCTCCACCAACATTTTTCCTACGCACCACGTGACCCACTTGAGCCAAATCCAGGGTTGCCAGATTGGCCTTTTTAAGGCCAAATTTTAAAAATTTGGCCTTTTTCAGGTGGTTTGGCTTCAAATTTTTTGTGTGGCCTTTTGGCCTTTTTTTGGCCTTTTTTTATTTTTAATTTTTAAGTTGTTTTTTTTTATTTTAATTTTTTCCAGTCCTAGTTAATAGGGTATTGTCATTACGGTTTAGAATCGTAGTCGGCATAAAAAAAATGGAAAAGTAATTATGATAGCAATCGAAAGTACAATAGTGAATGGGAGAAGACTTTTGTGTGGCTTAAAAAGGGTTCTGATACAACGGAGGAGGCCTACTGTCTACTGTAAAATTTGCCACTGCAACATTATACCAAAGCTTAGTAATATTTCAAGTCACGAAAAGACGGAGAAACATAAGCAAAGGATGCCATCACCTAGCCAGGCTAAACTTACAGTAGTGAAGGCGTCCAGACTAACGGATGATAACGTTAAGTTGGCAGAGTTGCAAATAAGTGTAGGCATAACCTGCCATTGCTCAATACGTTCAATAGATCATGTGAGTGAAATAATGAAAGCACATGGACAAGGCAGTACAATAGGACAAATAGAGTTACACAGGACAAAATGCGCATGTCTAATCAAGAATGTCATCTCACCTGCTCTGAAGAGGGATCTTGTTAATGATTTGAAAAACAAGAAATATGCAATAATAATAGATGAGTCTACATACATTTCTATACAAAAACATTTGTGTATTTTGGTTCGTTTCTGGAGCGATAGATCAAATCAAATTGCTACCCGTTTTCTAAGCCTAATTCCAGTACACGAAGCAACAGGGGAAAATGTATTTAATTTGATTAACGAGGAAATTAGAAGTTGTGACCAAAGTCTCACAAATTGTATTGGTTTTGGCATCGGATGGAGCTGCTAACATGATTGTTGTAATAATTCTGTATGGTCGAGATTAAAAAATGTATCTCCTAACTGCCTACAACTGAAATGTACCTGCCATTCGCTTGCACTGTGTATTCAAAATGCAGTAACCAAGTTGCCATCCAACATTGGATTTTTGTTGTCAGAAATACCTTATTGGTTTCGCAATAGTGAGTTGAGACGTTAAGCATTCCAAACTTTGTTTCGAGTGATGAATACAGAATCTGTATCTGAGCAAGCTCGAACCGCCCCTCTCTCGTTTGAAAAACCTTCATCAACTAGGTGGCTTGTGCGAGGAAAAATTATGTTCAATATTTTGATGAACTGGTACGAGTTGAAGGCTTATTTTGGATGTGCTGAGCTAATGCAACAGAAATATGAACCAAATTACATAGCTCGGTTGGTAAAGGAAATGCTTTCAGACCATTCAAATTACCTATACTTTGTATTTGCGACACCGATTGTGCAAGAATTTGAAAGATTGAATAGTACATTCCAACAAACAAAAGCTGATCCACTTAATTTGTACATAGAACTATTTCTTCATCACCAAAGTCTTAAGAGTAGACTGTATGATGTCAATGGTCAGAAAAAAAGATATTCATCGTGTGGATTTTGGTGTTAAATTCGTGACAGAGTGTAGATCTGTTATGGAAAACAGTATGGTTTCCTAAAATGAAATAACAAATGTCAAAAAAAGATCTTATCTATGTTAGAATAGGCTCTCACTCAAGTCACGAGTCGACTTCCTGCTGCAACAGACATATTTAAAGGTCTGTCAAACTTTAGCCCCTTGATTATATTAAATCAATTTTCAAGGCCATCTATTTCGGAATTGCCTTTTCTACATCTTGCGGAGGAAAACATCAACATCATTGAAGATCAGTATCGCAAAATTGTATTTGTTGACTGGAAAGAAGAACATATGTTTAAAAAAGATGGGCTCCCCGCAGATAGTGAACAGTTTGGATTGGAGTGCTCCAACATGCATCTTTCAAAGAACTCGCCACCTTTGCACTGACGTGTCTAACAACTCCAGTTAGCAATGCAGTTGTAGAAAGAATTTTCTCTCTTGTGTCCTCCGTAAAAAACAAAGCCAGAAATAGAATGCAGCTCAAACTTTTAGATGCTATTGTGAGAGTCAGGGCTGAGCTATTACTCACTAATAAATGCTGTAAGGACTTTGTCGTATCAACAAGAATGCTGATGAATTCACAGCTGACAAAGTTTATGATACAGCAAATAGTAGTCTACAAGAAGAGAATGATCTGGAGCTTTTCTTATACATTTTATTAATGAGTATCATAGTTTATTTATTTAGTGAGTTTAACCGCCGTACATTAGGACATTGGCAACTACACATTTCTTAACGTTTTTTTTTCCTGGTTCAACCGTTAATTTTAATATTTAACTAATTCTCAGCCATTAGGGGTCATCCATAAATGATGTCACGCGATTTTGGTCGAATTTTAACCCCTCCCCCACGTAATGCGTCGTAACAAAAAGTTAGACACCTTTCTAAAATGAAATCACAAAGCTTTACCCACCCCCACCCCCGTTCCATAAAAGAGGTATTTTCTATTTAAAAATGATCATGTTTTAAACGACTTTATTGTCTTTAAGTAGATATATAGTGTAATATTGCTCTCTGGTAGCGTCACACGCGCGAAGCCATGTAGAACGACATTAAATAAATTGTAAACAATCAAATATTTAAGTGGAGCTTTTATTCAGAGTTGTGCATTTTGATGTGACGTTACAATTCTTAAACAACCCCATCCCCTCGTTACAAATGTGTCACCCCCTCCCGCCCCTACGTGCGTGACGTCCTTTTTGTAGACATTTTTCATTTCACATAAGTTTGGCCTTATTTTGGCCTTTTTTGGCAGTCAATTTGGCCTTTTACCCAAATTACAATCTGGCAACCCTGGCAAAATCGACGTGACAATTGAAGGTGTTTTGTTGTTGTTCTGTCACTGACTAGTGACACCGCAGTTGATTTTTGGCATTACAATGTCCTTTGTGTTGTCTTATTGAACATCAAATGATTGATAATCTGTTATTTCCATAAATAAATGAGTTAAAATTTTATCTACAACTCTTTAACATATCATAACATTGGTAAAATCGTTTGCGATTCTTTAAAGAAGCTAAGTTGCTTTATAATGGAGTGGTATTAGGCAATATGCGGTGGAATATTATTAAAATTCCTCTAGCTCTCACATATGCCAACATTGTTCCTCTAGCTCTCACACATGTCAACATTGTTCCTCTAGCTCTCACACATGTCAACATTGTTCCTCTAGCTCTCACACATGTCAACATTGTTCCTCTAGCTCTCACACATGTCANTGACGTAATGATGGTCGAGAATAAGACTAAGTTGATCTATCCTATTAAAGAAGATACAAGTACTATTCAGTTTTATGTCCCAGACTCCGAGTTATTTGACGTACTCCATAAGACCCATTTGGCTATTGGTCATGGAGGAAGGGACAGAATGTTGAAAGAACTTTCACCCAAGTATAAGAACATTACGCGTCATGATGTTGAGCTGTATCTTCACCTTTGTGAGCCTTGCCAGAAAAAACAAAAAGGTGTTAAAAAAGGTGTTGTGGTCAAGCCAATGGTTTTTTCTGAATACAACTCCCGTTGTCAGGTCGATCTCATCGATTTTCAATCCCATCCTGACCGAGAATACAAGTTCATAATGGTGTACCAAGATCATCTCACCAAGTTTGTAGTTCTCAGGGCTCTGAAATCAAAGAGAGCGGAAGAAGTAGCCTATCAGCTCGTCGACATATTTACGCTGCTTGGTGCTCCAACTATTCTGCAGTCCGATAACGGCAGAGAATTTGCAAACAATGTGGTAAGTAGCCTAAATGAGTACTGGCCAACCTTAAAGATCGTCCATGGTAAGCCGCGTCACTCACAAAGTCAGGGGAGCGTCGCAAGAGCTAATCAGGACATTGAAAATATGCTGTGTGCTTGGATGCAAGATGAAAAAATTAGCTGCTGGAGTGAGGGATTGCGATTCGTCCAGCTTATGAAGAACAGAGCTTTTCATTCTGGGATTAAGAGGTCCCCATACGAAGCTCTCTTTGGCTGCAAAGCTCCCCATACGAAGCTCTCTTTGGCTGCAAAGCTAGGGTAGGTCTCTCGACGTCGTTCCTACCTGAAGACGTTTTACGAGACGTAGAGACTGAGGAAGAACTCGAAAAAATAATAGACAGCGTAAAAATAACAGGAGAGCAGGAACAAATGCGAGATGAAGCAATGCAAGAGACACAGTCCCCTGCAGAAGACATAGATGAGAATGCAATCCAAGATGGAGGAAACCAAAGCAATTGTGAAGCCATGGTTATTGAAGAGCCGTTCATTTCCGTGGATACTGAAAAGCCTTCTTCTTCCGCTATCTGCTGCGTCTGTTTAAAAGAAACCACGGGTGCTCATACATGTCGAAATTGTGATCGAAACGTGCATGCCATCTGTGGACATTCTGCTAAAGACGATGACGGCGAGGAAGTAGAAGGTTATGGGGTTAGCATTTTATGCAATGTTTGCTTCAATATTGAGAAAGCTATCAAAAATAAAATGGAATCGAAACATAACCTCGAGATGCAGGCCAAAAAAATGAAAAGAGATTCTGACAAGAAATTTCCTCCTGTGCCTTTGGGTGCCACTGTGCGAGTTCCGATTCCCGACGTCGACAAAGGACGGGGTGACTCACGCAATCTCTTGGCGGTTGTTATGAGCGTGACGGAAGATGGCTTTTATCGACTTGGAACTGCACAAGGAAGCTTAAAACAACTCTACGCCAGATCAGAATTCACCGTATGTCCAAAGAACTTAATGAGAATTGAAGACGTCCCTGACCACGAAATACCTCTCCGATCTGCAGCTACTTCTCAGTCCACAGGAAGCGGACAAGGATTCGTCAGATGTATGTGCAAGACAAAATGCCAAAATATGAAGTGCCTTTGCGTGAAAAAGAAAGTTAAGTGCAACTCAAANACATGTCATCATTGTTCCTCTAGCTCTCACACATGTCAACATTGTTCCTCTAGCTCTCACACATGTCAACATTGTTCCACTAGCTCTCACACATGTCAACATTGTTCCTCTAGCTCTCACACATGTCAACATTGTTCCTCTAGCTCTCACACATGTCAACCGTACACCTGCCCAATGCAGACGCGGTCCACATACAGCAGGAGCATCTGATAAAGGCCGGGGCCGTGGAACAAATCGTCTACGACAAGGGAGACAAGCTAATCTACGGAGTTGGTAGGTCACGTAGGAGGAAATACCTCAACTGGTGGCTAGGGTTAAAGAAAGACCCGTTAATTAATTAATATGAGTTGTATGTTCAATTTGTGTCATTGAGTTTCTCTCTCTCTCTCTCTCTCTCTCTCTCTCACTCTCAATGTGTATGTGTGTGTGTGAGTGTGTGTGTGTGTATGCGGTCTAAGTTATTTAAATAATGGAAACATATTAAAATCAGAAATAATTGTAACACCAGTGAGCATGTAAAGGTATGCGTATGAAGTAGCTATACTAATAATGAGCATGTGAAGATGTGTGTATGAAGTAGCTATACTAATAGTGAGCATGTAAAGATATGTGTATGAAGTAGCTATACTACCATTGAGCATGTGAAGATGTGTGTATGAAGTAGCTATACTACCATTGACCATGTGAAGATGTGTGTATGAAGTAGCTATACTACCAGTGAGCATGTGAAGATGTGTGTATGAAGTAGCTATAATACCAGTGAGCATGTGAAGGAAGATGTGTGTATGAAGTAGCTATACTACCAATGAGCATGTGAAGATGTGTGTATGAAGTAGCTATACTAATAATGAGCATGTGAAGATGTGTGTATGAAGTAGCTATAATACCAGTGAACATGTGAAGATGTGTGTATGAAGTAGCTATAATAACAGTGAGCATGTGAAGATGTGTGTATGAAGTAGCTATACTACCAGTGAGCATGTGAAGATGTGTGTATGAAGTAGCTATAATACCAGTGAGCATGTGAAGGTGTGTGTATGAAGTAGCTATACTACCAGTGAGCATGTGAAGATGTGTGTATGAAGTCGCTATACTACCAGTGAGCATGTGAAGATGTGTGTATGAAGTAGCTATACTACCATTGAGCATGTGAAAATGTGTGTATGAAGTAGCTATACTAACATTGAGCATGTGAAGATGTGTGTATGAAGTAGCTATACTAACATTGAGCATGTGAAGATGTGTGTATGAAGTAGCTATACGACCAGTGAGCATGGGAAGATGTGTGTATGAAGTAGCTATACTACCAGTGAGCATGTGAAGGTGTGTGTATGAAGTAGCTATACTACCATTGAGCATGTGAAGTTGTGTGTATGAAGTAGCTATACTAACATTGAGCATGTGAAGATGTGTGTATGAAGTAGATATACTACCAGTGAGCATGTGAAGGTGTGTGTATGAAGTAGCTATACTAACATTGAGCATGTGAAGATGTGTGTATGAAATAGATATACTAGCAGTGAGCATGTGAAGGTGTGTGTATGAAGTAGCTATACTAACATTGAGCATGTGAAAATGTGTGTATGAAGAAGTTATACTACCATTGAGCATGTGAAAATGTGTGTATGAAGTAGCTATACTAACATTGAGCATGTGAAGATGTGTGTATGAAGTAGCTATACTACCAGTGAGCATGTGAAGGTGTGTGTATCAAGTAGCTATACTACCATTGAGCATGTGAAAATGTGTGTATGAAGTAGTTATACTACCAGTGAGCATGTGAAGATGTTTGTATGAAGTAGCTATACTAACATTGAGCATTTGAAGATGTGTGTATGAATTAGCTATACTACCATTGAGCATGGCAAGGTGTGTATGAAGTAGCTATACTACCATTGAGCATGTGAAAATGTGTTTATGAAGAAGTTATACTACCATTGAGCATGTGAAAATTTTGTGTCTGAAGTAGCTATACTAACATTGAGCATGTGAAGATGTGTGTATGAAGTAGCTATACTACCAGTGAGCATGTGAAGGTGTGTGTATGAAGTATCTATACTACCATTGAGCATGTGAAAATGTGTGTATGAAGTAGCTATACTACCAGTGAGCATGTGAAGATGTGTGTATGAAGTAGCTATACTACCATTGAGCATGTGAAGATGTGTGTATGAAGTAGATATACCACTATTGAGCATGTTAAAATGTGTGTATGAAGTAGCTATACTAACATTGAGCATGTGAAAATGTGTGTATGAAGAAGTTATACTACCATTGAACATGTGAAAATGTGTGTATGAAGTAGCTATACTAACATTGAGCATGTGAAGATGTGTGTATGAAGTAGCTATACTACTAGTGAGCATGTGAAGGTGTGTGTATGAAGTAGCTATACTACCATTGAGCATGTGAAAATGTGTGTATGAAGTAGTTATACTACCAGTGAGCATGTGAAGATGTGTGTATGAAGTAGCTATACTACCATTGAGCATGTGAAGATGTGTGTATGAAGTAGCTATACTACTATTGAGCATGTGAAAATGTGTGTATGAAGTAGCTATACTACCATTGAGCATGTGAAGATGTGTGTGTATGAAGTAATTGTACTAAGAATCCCGTCTCTTATTCTTACAGGTGAAAACATCTTTCACGTCATCAGCTGCGCAAACCCATTGAACACGACACTAGAGTATTCCATGCATGTTCCTAACAGTTCCTTAACAGATATTGAGGTGAGGCGTATAAATATTGAGGTGAGGCGTATATATATTGAGGCGTATAGTGCAAGAACATTTGTTGATCTTGTGTTTACTATCTCTAACTCTTTCACTTTAATTTTCACACAGTACACATTCTGGGTTACTTATTATTCAAACATCAACTCAAAGACGGATGTACAACTAAATTCTGTTTAATTACTTGCTTCGTTAATTATGGTTACTCTAACACTTATCCCTATCTCCGTCTGTCCGTGTGTGTGTCTCTCCGTGTGAGTCACTCTGTCCGTCAGTGCGTCCCCTCTAATACCCGTCAGTCTCTGTCCCCTAATTCTCATTGTCCGAAAGTCAACTGTCAATCATCTTGTACCATCCCTAGATAAGACGGGGGTGGGTTTGGTTTGACGCAACCGATCTCTTGTAACTAATCCCCATTCCCTCGTCCGCTGCTTCGACACGTTCTCAATTGTCAGCGTCCTTTCATCTATCAGTTACGGCCTTTACAACACCTCTCCGCCCGAGTCCATAGGACTGACTCACGTGGCTAACACCAGAGCTAGACTTGTGGTCAGCCTGCTCAGTTTTCGTCTTCAAAGAATTATTCGTGGTTTCCATGCCCCTTGATACCCAATTTAAGCGAGGTAACACCTGAACGTCACATTTCGCACCTTTAGCCCTCTGGACTCACCCGTAAGTCCCGCCGCACCTTAAAGGACCAAACATTCTATAGAGCCCCAACTGTCCTAAATTCCCGACATAGATATTGAGGTGAGGTGTATAGATATTGAAATGAGGCGTATAAATATTGAGGTGAGGTGTATAGATAGGTGAGGTGTATAGATATTGAGGTGAGGTGTATATATATTAATATGAGGCGTATAGATATTGAGGTGAGGTGTGTAGATATTGAGGGAGGTGTATAGATATTGATATGAGGTGTATAGATATTGAGGTGAGGTGTATAGATATTGAAGTGAGGTGTATATATATTGAGGTGAGGAGTATAGATATTGATATGAGGCGTATATATATTGAGGTGAGGTGTATAGATATTGAGGTGAGGCGTATTGAAATTGAAATGAGGCGAATAGATATTGAGATGAGGTGTATAAATATTGAGAAAAGGCGTATAGATATTGAGGCGAGGCGTATATATATTGAGGTGAGGCGTATAGATTTTGAGGTGAGGCTTATAGATATTGAGGTGTATAGATATTGAGGTGATGTTTGTTGCGTACTGGCGTCTCGATAAATGAAGACAAAGTCTCGACTCTTGTCAATGTTTAATTCAAGCCTTTAATAAGTCAGCAATACAATTGCAGCCACAGAATCATGTACACAAAGGTATATTCTTACAATGCCACTTACACATAAGTGCATATTCTCACTACTACTCTAGACACCCGAGCACACCTCGATAGTGTTCTAGATAATAGAGCTACGTGCTCTATCTCCAATGGCTAGTCCTAACTCTCTACTATCAACCTCTCTCTAGATCTCTCTACTACTATGACCGTACTCTCCTTAATAACATCAACGCGTGACTACAACTACCATTGTTATGTTAAAGAGAACTCTTCTCCAGTCACTACTTGACCAGAGCTCACAACTTTGTCACAACAACTATTCACAGTGATTCTCATACCTTGACAATGTGTACCGATACTGAATCGAGGCGTATAGATATTAAGTGATGCGTACATATGATTGGAATCAGTAACCATGGTTACCGCTTCACTTTTAAAAGATCAAATTTGTCAGGGGACGGTAAACGATGGCACACTCAAAACTCCTTTATGGGCTTCAGGATGAACACGCACGCGCGCTAACACAGATAAGAAATAAAAACATAAAAATACGCCCTGCAGTTGTAATGATTGACACTTTAAGCTGGATCAAGCTTAAACCGACTTATTTATGGACAACATTAACAAAAGTGTTCTTAACACTTAAAATAAACAACACGTAGAAACAAAGTTTTTGACTATAAATCCCGTATATATGAGACATAATTAGAAGTATTGATTATATTCAAAATAATATTTACCGCGCGACAAAAATTTACAGACTGAACGTGACTGAACACCCCTTGCTGTAAAACGGGGGGGGGGGGAGGTAGTGGTTATCGATGGCTGGACTTAACTCCAGCAACTCGTGGAGGTGAACAATAGCACACGGTGACTTTGCATTTCATAGAGAAGAACTAAAAGTGAATTAATTTTAGTATGTACATTCGATCAATCTGAAATTTTGATAAGATGCAATGTCAGGTAACACAAGTCTATGTGCAAAATTTCAGCTCGATAGCATCATGGAAAGTGGGTCATTTTTGACTTTGTTTTTCCGCCCGCCCCCGACAAGATGGTGAAGTTAATAGAAGGGATTTAATAACAACAAATTTGAAACTATCTACTGTCTTCTATTTTTTTTTCTCTGGACAAGTTCAAATATATTTTTTGCATTATTTCTTGCATTATGTCAACGCCGCCATCCTTAACTGAAAATTATTTAATTAATCAATATTAATTTAATTTGTTCAAATTTGAGTATATTATATCAAATTTAGTTTTAAAATGAAGCTTGCATTAATTTCATCTGGCTGTCAATTTTCGATACAAATTTATATAGGTCTAGACATGATCTGCAGACGTACTTTTTAGAAGTCAAAGACAGTCGATAATTTGTATTTGTTTTGTAGATGTGTGGCCGCCACCTGTACGTCACAGTTGACAACCAAATCAACCGGACGCAAGGGGAGCTAAGAATTTACAATACATATGTGAAAGGAAGTAAGCAGCCCTTGCATCTGGTTAGGTCATTTCTTGGTAGGTTGTTTATGTATATCTTTCTTGTTAGGCTTTTCTATGTGTACTTTGTGGTAGGTTTTCTATGTGAATAATATTTTATATTGTTTATCAGGTGTCGTATGCCCATTGGATAAATCAATGAATTTACTGAGGATGTGAGGGGGGGATGTAAGTTTCCCATTCTAAGAAACGACGTGCACACAATTTTCTGTATTTTTGCAATCTGTTAGCCCACTTATAAAAAACGTGATTTTTTAAAATCTTTTTTTTTTTTTTTACCTCTATTTATTTTTTATTGTTTTTATTCTAAGTGTAAAACATAGAGTATATCGAATATTGTATTTCTTATTTTATATTACTTTTATTGTACACACAAAAATTCATTAAATATAAAATTACCTAAATTTAAATTGGTTTCCATATTTATATTATGGATTGCCAGGTCTAACCAAACACCTGATAAGCGCCCTCCCAACGTTTTTAATACCATGGAAATGTCACGTGGTGAACTCCGGTGGCACGTGGATGTCAACAATAGCAGACTGCAGACTGATACAGATGCTATATAGAGATACAAATTTAAAAATCCATTAATTTAATAGCAATACCTTTGAACGATATTAACTTTTTATACAATGCATTGTCCTCCAAGATCTGCGGTAAAATTTTGAGATCTCTAGGACCATCAGAAGTGGTTTAATTTTACCTTGGAAAATTTGAAACTTTGCGGACAGGACGAAAGGAAGTTAATAAAAAACGTGGTAACAAGTGGGGTAGGATGATGGTTGGGCGCCAAAAAACTCTTGCTGCATCTCTGAACGTTCTTACGTGTTTTTGTTCGTGACAGCGACAGCATTTATTTGTCCTGCCGCAAAACCTCTTGTATTTTACTTGAGTAAGTCTCGGTTCTTTATCAGAAAATCAGAAAACTAACTCAACAGATGGGAGAAAAAAATCACAGGCAACTCAGAGGTTAAGTATTGTTACTAAATAGCTGTCGAATCCATTCAGGCTTATTAGCGTATCCATTGTTTGGATTACCGTGCATGGTAGCTTTAAAAAAAAATATATTAAAAAAAAATCAACAAACTTCGAGAGGCAGCGGTTTAAAGCGGAAGACCATGGAGTGAACCGAATGGACAATTGAAGTTGAGAAGCCAGGACCCCGCATGGCTTGTGGGGTCTTGCTGGGGATATCTTCACATACTTTCATACTAGTGTCTACAACTTTGCTCTATTTCATGTCAAATATCTACTCATTGCCATTGGCTCACAATTTCTTGTTTCGTTTGTTGATGATAGAGTTTATCCGAAACTTTGTCTTTCATTTTAGGTCTGTGATTACATCTTCCCAATCTTTCATTCACACAGCTTCAACGCAGACCTACCTTTAATATGTTGCTCTCTTTAAGTCTGTGTTGAATCAAAGAATTGACAGTACAGGGCCATGTGATTGATGAGGCAAAGATTGACAGTACAGGGTCTTGTTTTTGATGAGGCAAAGATTGAAAGTACAGGGCCTTGTGTTTGATGAGGCAAAGATTGACAGTACAGGGCCATGTGTTTGATGAGGCAAAGATTGACAGTACTGGGCCCTATTTTTTTTGAAGCAAAGATTGACAGTACAGGGCCATGTGTTTGACGAGGCAAAGATTGACAGTATATGGTCCTATGTTTGATGAGGCAAAGATTGACAGAACAGGGCCATGTGTTTGACGAGGCAAAGATTGACAGTATATGGTCCTATGTTTGATGAGGCAAAGATTGACAGTACAGGGTCTTGTTTTTGATGAGGCAAAGATTGAGAGTACAGGGCCATGTGTTTGATGAGGCAAAGATTGAGAGTACAGGGCCTTGTGTTTGATGAGGCAAAGATTGACAGTACAGGGCCTTGTGTTTGATGAGGCAAAGATTGACAATACAGTGCCCTCTGTTTGATGAGGCAAAGATTGACAGTACTGGGCCCTATTTTTATGAGGCAAAGATTGACAGTACTGGGCCCTATTTTTATGAGGCAAAGATTGACAGTACTGGGCCCTATTATTTTTGAAGCAAAGATTGACAGTACAGGGCCATGTGTTTGACGAGGCAAAGATTGACAGTATATGGTCCTATGTTTGATGAGGCAAAGATTGACAGAACAAGGCCATGTGTTTGACGAGGCAAAGATTGACAGTATATGGTCCTATGTTTGATGAGGCAAAGATTGGCAGTACATGGCCATGTGTTTGACGAGTGACGATATCTATATAAGCCATCAAACTGACTTCTGTTTCAGTGGGCGCCATACCTGACATGCTCCAAGTGACACCGGACTGCAGGACCATCGTGGTGGCCGTTGAGGCTGAGGGCTTCTACTCAGGAGGGACATTTCAAGTAAGTTGACTATAACAAAATGACAGCATCAGTTGAAATATTAGAACAATTTATGACATATACGCGTTTCCGGTATTAAGATATTATATTACTAGTTCAGATGGTTTTATAGCTACTGATGCAAGTAAGATGACAGATTTATAGTTGATATTAATTACCCCCCCCCCCCACATGATTTGACGTCATCAGGACCCAGAGGGCGCTGTTGTGATCATCCATTTCCCGGACGGGTTAGAGGGAAACTACCCTCCGAAGGTCAGCACCTTGGATTTCAAACAGTTTAATGATAGGTAATCTGTGATAATTTGTTTAATGTGTTGCAAGCTAATTGTTTTTCCGTAACGTAACTAAATCGATGAAATTTTTCTTTTCTGTAACACCACAATTCTCCTTTTGTACTTTTATCGAATACCAAGACAAACATCCTCACAGACCCTGTATCCATGTATGCATCTATGTTTAGTACTGACAGGGGCAATAATCTCGCATTTTCTACAAATTGCGCTCAAAATTTTGTCGAAATGTTAAGGTACCTGTCAATTCTGTACCAATGTTAGGTATAGTGTAACCTTTGCACAACAGTGTTCAGTTATCTGAAACAATAATTCTCATATCACGTTAATTATAACAACATATGAACTTTTAAAATAAGGTTCAGTTGTAGAAAAAGTGCTGAATAAAAATTTTGTGTGGGTGATGCGAGTGTTTCAAACTAAATTAAATACCCGGTAATATCTAAGTACTGTAATAGTTCATCTCACAGTTACTGTAACAGTTCATCTCACAGTTACTGTAACAGTTCATCTCAAAGTTACAGTAACAGTTCATCTCACAGTTACTGTAACAGTTCATCTCACAGTTACTGTAACAGTTAATCTCACAGTTACTGTAATAGTTAATCTCACAGTTACTGTAATAGTTAATCTCACAACTAAATTGCTGTCTCTGAGTTCAGATACCACGAGCTGCTTCCCTCAGGCGTGAGATTTGTTTACAGGGACAACAACAATTCCTTCAGTGCTGACGTGGAGCCGGAGTTCATAGCACTGGATGACAGCGGCCTCAAGGCGTACGTCGTCTTACAGGTCTTGTTTATAGATATCAACCATCTTTTTTAAAGAGATCAATCATCTTGTTTATAGATATCAACCATCTTTTTTAAAGAGATCAATCAAGAGATCAATCATCTTGTTTATAGATATCAACCATCTTTTTTAAAGAGATCAATCATCTTGTTTATAGATATCAACCATCATTTTTAAAGAGATCAATCAAATTGTTTATAGATATCAACCATCTTTTTTAAAGAGATCAATCATCTTGTTTATAGATATCAACCATCTTTTTTAAAGACATCAATCATCTTGTTTATAGATATCAACAATCTTTTTTAAAGAGATCAATCAAATTGTTTATAGATATCAATTATCTTTTTTAAAGAGATCAATCATCTTGTTTATAGATATCAACCATCTTTTTTAAAGAGATCAATCATCTAGTTATATAGATATCAACCATCTTTTTTAAAGAGATCAATCATCTTGTTGTTAAAACCCTATCGTCCTGTTTATTTCACAGTATGGTAGTCATTTATTTCATAAATGTAGTGGTCAGATATATTGTGTTTTATTTAATAGCTATATAAATCAACCATCTAGGATATTACATCATTATACAGGCCAGGTATTTTATTTATGAGACTCTTTAACTAGTCAGACATCTAGCTTTTTACACTGTATACTAAAGCCCATAAAACTTCTATGACCAAAAGCTGAATCCCATTGTTACATGTCTCAATCTGACCAACTTCACAGGAGAACAACGCTGTTGCCGAGGTCAGTTTGCCGGACCAGAACATCACCGCCATCTACGGCCTAGGCTACAAGCAATGGGGAAAACTGGACCCCAGCGATAGTGACGGTGGTAAGAGCTGAGTTATTGGGTCATTTACAGGGCGTTACAGTGTCAGTCATTGGTCAAGTTGATCATAACATAGATAAGTTTGTTTTTTTTCATTTGAGAGTGCAAAGACTTTTAGAACCCAAGTAAAACTGACTAAGTAATCTATCATCAAATTAATTGAAAAACAGAAGGTTACTACCATGTTTGGGGTTAGGAGATAATCAAAAGCATTCTAAAGATCTAATGTGACTTATATCCAAGTATTCATTTCAAGGGCAGGTCCTATTGCGGGTATTCATATCACGGACTGGTATTTTTGCAGGTATTCACATCACGGACTGGTATTATGGCAGGTATTCATATCACAGGGAATTGTCTAATTGCAGGTATTAATACCACGGACTGGTGTTATTTCAGGTATTCATATCACGGACTGATATTATTGCAGGTATTCATATCATAGACCTGTCTTATTGCAGGTATTCATATCATGGACTTGTCTTATTGCAGGTATTCCTATCACAAACTTGTCTTATTGCAGGTATTCCTATCACAAACTTGTCTTATTGCAGGTATTCATATCACAGACTTGTATTATTGCAGGTATTCCTATCACAAACTTGTCTTATTGCAGGTATTCCTATCACAAACTTGTCTTATTGCAGGTATTCATATCACAGACTTGTATTATTGCAGGTATTCATATCATAGACTTGTCTTACTGCAGGTATTCACATCGCCGAGTGGCCAATCAGAGCCTGGTACAGCCCTGACGCCATACGATTCTTCAAATGGGGAGGCCGCCAGCTCGCATTCACGGCCAACGAAGGGGATACAAAGGCGTACGACAAGGAGGGGATGGACTTTGATGAGACGCAGAGAGGGATCCACTTTACAAGTGAGTCGCTCAAGTCACCTAAGTTACCCAGAGTTACCACTAACCGTGTTGAAGTTGATGGGTCAAGGGGCCAGAGTTGTGTCCCCTTTTATTATGGTCACAAATATGCCACATAGTTTCAACCCACCGAAATCATTTAGTAAAGACTTTAAAGAGACAAACTTGCGTGAAACGAAATGATAGCTAAATATATATTTAATNAATAAAAATAAAAATAAAATAAAATATATAAAAAAAGTAATTATTTATGAGATCTAGAAATGATATAATTAATTTTCTAAAGGCATCGTGAAATTCTGTAATCAATTGTGTGATATCATGAGATGTTTTTTAAAAATTCGACCCAAAGCATGACGAGTTAATGTGAAGGTGATGTGATGCAAGGACAGGGAGTATGGGGTCAGAGGTCGTCAAGCAGGTGGAGCTTTACTTTAAAAGGGGAGTAATAATATTTCGGCCAACTGCTGATTTGTCTCCGTGGTTATGGTTCGTGGTATACAAATATCTCGGCCGGCCCCTGATAGCCCCAAACCCAGATACGGCTGAACTGACATCTTTAACTTAATTTAATATACTTGAAAAAAAAGTAATAATTTATGTTATTTAGTGATTGGTGCCTAGTGATACATGTCAAATAAACGAGTTTTTCCCATTCACGTTGAACAATGTCTTTGTAATATATATAAAATCAATGTCAGTTTTTTTCATATGTGTGAAGTAAATGTCAGTTTCCACATGTGTGAAGTAAATGTCAGTGTCCATATGTATGACATTAATGTCATTGTCCCATGTGTGAAATAATGTAATAAATGTCTATTGTATACCGTTCTCGTCTTCTTTTCTCCCCAAGATGAAAGTGTTGCCACTCTGAGCCCTGCTCTGCAAGCTGCTCTGAAAAATGACGCACAGCTTGGTGAGTACTTTTAAATTAAGATCGCTTTCAAAAAATAAAACAATTTGAATCAAAGACACAACATCCAGAATAAACTGATGGAACGTCACCAATTAGCAAATGTTTCCTAATCCTCCAATCCTAAATTTTATGATTATCCCAACACAGTATGGCAGGATTACCCCAACACGGAAATTCATAGTTCTCCCAACACTAAATTTAATAATCTCTCTAAGCTAAGTGTCACAATTCTCCCAAAACTAAATGTCATGATTATCCCAACACTACAAGTCATGATTATTCCAACACTAAATGTCATAATTATGCCAACAATACTAAATGCTATGATTCTCCAGGAAGATTGAAGTTTTCCAAGCTGGACGGCCTGAATACTAATGGCACGTACGAGGCGCTCTACACTTTCGGCGGTCGTAGCTTTACAATTTGGGACACGGCGGACAGATTCAAGCTGTTGTATGACAGTGGCAGTGACATAGAGACAACAACTGCCAAGTTCTGCCCACACCTGTTCAACATTGAATCCAGCGGCGTGGACGATAGGTCTGACGACAAGGTGATCGTGTGCTTTGTCTCGGATTATTTAATAAGTGGGTGGAAATAAAAGTTGTTACCTTAGGAGTAAAAGCCTTAGTTATGTCTCGTAAAGTTGGCAGTAACCTACAATCTATACCATTTTTTTATACCTGTCTGTTGTTGAGAAAATTTATCTGCACTAGATTGAACCCGCTAACAGCCGGGGTAATGAAATAATCCAAAAATGAAACCCCGATATACGTTACTGCACAATGTTTCACCTATAATTTAGAAAAAAAAACTATTTAAAATGTCGAGTATGAAGAAAAAAATATTAATAAATTCAAAAAAATAAATAAAACCCAAATCAAACAGAATACCAGTACTTCAAAACAGGAATTAAAAGTATTTCACTTAACCCAAATAAATTTTCCCCACACCACTCCTTTTTTTGGGTACGCCACACATATTTTAACCTCACTCCCCACCCTTCAAAAACATTTTAATTTGATTCAAACAAAAGGAGGTAAAGTAGCAATCAACGATCAACAAGGTATTTCTGGGAGAGATATCATGTATGCAATGATCTAAGTAAGAATAATTAATGGTGAATATTTAAAACAGACAATTTATTAAATCCCTGACCGTAGAAACATTTAAGAAGTAATAATACTAAAAGCATTCTATTCTCGCTAGGAAATATATCACAACAACCTAACACAGCCATCAGATACAGATTGACACTTTTCGTCTGTGGCCCGCTGGCAAGAGCAAACACACACAAATTAAATCTTCACACCTCCATTTATAACACAACATAGAAGCAACTTATTTAGATCTTAACTACTTCGCGGATTGAGGCTCGTTTAAAAATAAATACTTGTGTTTCTGTTCACAGGGACCAGAGCCCGAATCATTGGCTTTAGGACAAATCGGCAACCGACTCTACGTCTTTGTCGGCAACGAAAGTCCTGGCACGATCAGCGTCTACAGCATAGGAAGTGACGTCACGACAGCCCGATTCGAGACGATCTTCTGTGGTGGGATCGCTGACGATGGAAGACGCCTCATTGACAAATTTGAGAATTATCAAACCTACGGCCTTGACCCTGAGGATATCAAGTAAGAAAGTACGATAGTTGGGAGAGTGCAGGCAAGGCCCAATGAATTCAGTCTCTAGTTTTAATTAGGGTTGTTAATCATTTCGTTTTTTTTTTTAAAATGGCAAACCGATTATCAGTTTTGAAAATCCAATTTTTATCCTTGTACCGCTGACTTCATAGAAATATATTCTTATATGGCGAATATGACGTGGAATAAGGAAATGACGTCACAGTTTTCGCTGCATTATGAAAATGCCGCCCCACGCAGAGCTGCTTCTATTGCTGGCGAAGACGAAGATGGTGTGGAAACGATGGAATTAATGAAATGCATTTTTTGTCTAGCCTACATCATGATTTCGACAACAGAGACTGCATTTATTATGTCTATTGTTTGTTGATTTCGAACATCAATGACCTAAATGACGTCACACTTTTCGCCTAACAATAACTGTGTTACCTTAATTTACAAACACATTGCACTGAGTGCCCAAAACTCACAAATAAATACACCTTGGCGGCCATATTGAATGAATATGCCAGAAAATGCGGGAATAAATTTTACTAGAATATTTTTGAAGTTTTTAGCACGGAAATGATTTTTAAAAAAAATTAAATTTGACAAGTAGTTTGAGAAATTTTAAATCCGATTATCGCTTTTTAAAACCGATAATCCGAGTTCAGATTATCGCTTAACAACCCTAGTTTTAACATCTCTCCCAGGTGAATGTCATCTTTTAATCGAAGTTTGTGTGTTGTTGTATATATGTATGTTCATAATACACACCTGTGTGTGTTGGCATCTGAGTTTGCTCGTTTTCTTTTGATATGTGTAATTAAATGTATGTGCCGTGAATGTGTCCTTGCAAAAATCAGTGTTTTATACTTGTGTCTCTCTATTCATTTCAGACCGTGTGTCTTTGTAATCATTTCAGACCGAGTGTCTTTGTAATCATTTCAGACCGTGTGTCTTTGTAATCAATTCAGACAGTGTGTCTTTGTAATCATTTCAGACCGAGTGTCTTTGTAATCATTTCAGACCGTGTGTCTTTGTAATCATTTCAGACAGTGTGTCTTTGTAATCATTTCAGACCGAGTGTCTTTGTAATCATTTCAGACAGTGTGTCTTTGTAATCATTTTAGACCGTGTGTCTTTGTAATCATTTCAGACCGTGTGTCTTTGTAATCATTTCAGACCGAGTGTCTTTGTAATCATTTCAGACCGTGTGTCTTTGTAATCATTTCAGACCGTGTGTCTTTGTAATCATTTCAGACCGAGTGTCTTTGTAATCATTTCAGACCGAGTCGAGTGTCTTTGTAATCATTTCAGACCGTGTGTCTTTGTAATCATTTCAGACCGTGTGTCTTTGTAATTATTTCAGACCGTGTGTCTTTGTAATCATTTCAGACCGTGTGTCTTTGTAATCATTTCAGACCGTGTGTCATTACAATTATAATTCCGTGTGTCCGTTTGTCTACTTGACTGACAGTGTGTCTTTCTATTCTGACACGTGATCTGATGTCCTGGATGCACCAGCGTTCAAAACCCTGGCATATCATAGTTTTAGGTGATCCCCAAACATTAGTGCTGTGTGTGTGTAACCAGGTCCGTAAGTGGTCAGAATGCTGGACATACCATGGATTTTCGTCATGTCCTGTTTAAGTGGAATTTGTGATTGTCTAAAATATCCTAACCATATTTCTTCTACAGCTTTAACTACAGAAATCTTGATGTTGAGACTTTCAAACCTTTATCTTAAAGGGTTCCACGCATTAACTATTGTCTAGTTAGGTACCCATTCGGAGCTGGATGACTCGGGGACTCCTCAGGCCCCGGGAACAAATCCTCGCCTTCGCGTGGATTCGAACTCGTGACCATCGGTACGCCAGTCGAGCGCGCTACTACTCGACCACCACGTCCCACCCTTTAGTGTTAAGACATTTATATTTCCAAAGAGGGCTTTTAATGTGAGGATATGATAATGAGGATAATGTGAGGGCTTTTTAGGCCGGTTCTATGTGAAATTTGTGATTAGTGGTCTTATAATTGCTTGTATCGCTCCCATAAGACTGCAGACCCGTCTGTAGTTTGTCTGCATACGTAAATACCTGCATTCGTGTATATCGGTATGCATGGAATATTTACGCATATATATATATCTATGTATTTGTGCATATTGTGTGCGTGTACATCTGTATGTGTGTAAACGTACTTGCGTGTATATTTGTATGCGTGTATGTCTGCGTGTGTCTGACAGCCTTGTTCTCAGTTGGTCAATTTTTGTCTGCCACGTTATTCCCAGGTTTTATGACGGCGATGAGAGCCCAACTGGCTCCCCTATCCTGATAGGGGCTGGCTCAGTCTCCGGGACCGTGTCTCTCATCAAGGTCACTGTTGACCACGAGGACAAGACGGACATCCCCTCAACTAATGGTAATCAACGGACCCAAATGATTAATTCATATATTTCTATCTTTACAAATGATTCAGATTCACTGATCATAGCCTTTTAAATTATTTCATTCAGATGGGGGACGTTCTTTTAGGGGCGGGGAAATAGCCAAATAACTAAATGATCTTAAAACATGAGGTTATACATTTACATTTTTTATTACTTCTTCGAAATGTATATCGTTAAAAACATTAAACTTGTCCAAAGTATGTGGCTTCAAGAAATGAAACGTGCAAACAACTCTGAATTTTTCCATTTAAAATCTCTACATTACTGTTTTAATCACAGATCATTACTGGTGTTCTTGCATTTATAACTTTGTTATTTAGGGTTATATGAATTCGTTGTAAAAGAACATGTTTTTAACTCTTTAGTTCACTTAATGACCATGTCTTTAACTCTACAATGACCTTGTCTTTAACTCTACAATGACCATGTCTTTAACTCTACATTGGCCATGTCTTTAACTCTACAATAACCATGTCTTTAACTCTACAATGACCTTGTCTTTAACTCTACAATGATCATGTCTTTAACTCTACAATGATCATGTCTTTAACTCTACATTGGCCATGTCTTTAACTCTACAATAACCATGTCTTTAACTTTACATTGGCCATGTCTTTAACTCTACAATGACCATGTCTTTAACTCTTCATTGGCCATGTCTTTAACTCTACATTGGCCATGTCTTTAACTCTACAATGATCATGTCTTTAACTCTACAATGATCATGTCTTTAACTCTACAATAACCATGTCTTTAACTCTACAATGATCATGTCTTTAACTCTACATTGGCCATGTCTTTAACTCTACAATGACCATGTCTTTAACTCTACAATGACCTTGTATTTAACTCTACATTGACCTTGTATTTAACTCTACATTGGCCATGT
The DNA here is from genome assembly GCA_002072015.1 of Radix auricularia. NCBI lineage: Eukaryota > Metazoa > Mollusca > Gastropoda > Lymnaeidae > Radix > Radix auricularia. The sequence goes on from MUZC01000257.1 coordinate 1,041,523, forward strand.
CTTTAACTCTACATTGGCCATGTCTTTAACTCTACAATGACCATGTCTTTAACTCTACAATAACCATGTCTTTAACTCTACAATGACCTTGTATTTAACTCTATAATGACCTTGTCTTTAACTCTACAATGACCATGTCTTTAACTCTACAATTACCATGTCTTTAACTCTACATTGGCCATGTCTTTAACTCTACAATGACCATGTCTTTAACTCTACATTGGCCATGTCTTTAACTCTACATTGGCCATGTCTTTAACTCTACAATGACCTTGTATTTAACTCTACATTGGTCATGTCTTTAACTCTACATTGGCCATGTCTTTAACTCTACAATGACCATGTCTTTAACTCTACAATAACCATGTCTTTAACTCTACATTGGCCATGTCTTTAACTCTACAATGACCTTGTATTTAACTCTACAATGACCTTGTCTTTAACTCTACAATTACCATGTTTTTAACTCTACATTGGCCATGTCTTTAACTCTACAATGTCCTTGTCTTTAACTCTACAATGACCTTGTCTTTAACTCTACAATGACCATGTCTTTAACTCTACATTGGCCATGTCTTTAACTCTACAATGACCATGTCTTTAACTCTACATTGGCCATGTCTTTAACTCTACATTGGCCATGGCTTTAACTCTACAATGACCATGTCTTTAAGCTCGTTTAAAAATAA
>MUZC01000257.1:1046390-1065532 GCA_002072015.1 Radix auricularia
AAAAAAAAAAAAAAAAAAAAAAAAAATTGTTTCTATTAGTACAACCGTACTTCACCGGCAGATTTTAGCATCAACCTGCTCATAATACACTTATAATTTCACATACACTAATCAAGGGAAAAAATTGAGCTTAATCATAACTTATTACAACCTGTACACTCTTAACTCATCCTCATCATAATTCAGAAATTGACACGCAAAACAACAAGAATTTAACCACACCATGCTAAACACAAACATGTTACACATTTCGACAGAGTTATATAAGAGAAAAATAATTGTACTCTACAAACACAAATAATAAATTTTGCCTGACCTTACGCCGCCATAGCCATCTGATTGCCCATGCCCTGGTAGACTTCTGGTATCCAAGGAGTCTCAGCAAATTGTCTATCATGTCTTTTATGAGTTCTACAGTCGTACCACAGGAATTTGTCCCACACATGAAAGTAACAGCTCTCTGATTGTGACATGACACACTTCTCTTGCTCCGTTTTGGTCTACCTCCCCTTCTTGATGACACTGTATTTGACCGCTGGACGATGCGGTAGCCCAAGCAATTTGACTGACGTATTGTCAACCCGTTTGATCTTTGTCTGTGGTGACAGACCGAGTATTGGGTCATTCTGCCCTGAAGTGACCTGTGTCACATTGCTGGTCCTGGTAACGCCAGGCGTGTCCCCTAGGCTGTTAGCTAAGCCGATGGAACATGGAGTTGACATGTCAGGTGAAATGTCACAATGTGTACTGGCCCGTTGAATTACCAGAGTTGTTTTTGGTAACTGGACACTGGTTGCTACTGCCATCTCCGCCAGGCTTGATTCTTCAACTGTCAGTGGCTCTACTGCCATCTCCTCCCGGTTCGGTTCTTCCACTGTCAGTGGTTCTACTGCCATCGCCTCCTGACTGAATTCTTCCACTGCCAGTGGCTCTACTGCCATCTCCTCCCGGTCGGTTCTTCCACTGTCAGTGGTTCTACTGCCATCGCCTCCTGACTGGATTCTTCCACTGTCAGTGGTTCTACTGCCATCTGCTCCCTGCTCGATTCTTCAACTGTCATTGGCTCTACTGCCATCTCCTCCCGGTTCGGTTCTTCCACGTCAGTGGCTCTGCTGCCAACACATCCTGGGTGGATTCTTCCACTGTCGGTGGCTCTACAGCAATCTTCTCTCTCTGGGCACTGACTTCTCTAGCCCATAGGTCACAGTGGCTACTGAGGCAAACCTCTGTCCTGGCACACATATATTGTACCTTTAGTCTAATATTTTGTCGAGGACATCTCGCGCCTTATCCACAGTTTGAGGATTGGCCATTAGGCATACTTGTGTCACCATCAACTGATCTGGGAGTCCCCGTACAAATTGTCTGAATCCAATGGCTTCACGAGTTGTTTCATCTGCCGTTGGGAAACTCCAGTAGACTAAACAGTTGATGGCCGAAGCGTACTCTACCGCGGATTCGGCGTCGAGAAACTTTCGTTTTTCCAATAAATTTTGGAAGAATTCAGGTGGTCTATGGTCCTTAAATCTGTTAGCTAGAGCCCCCTTTAATTGTCCGAAAGTGTCTCTTTCCTTTTCACTTAGATCCGAAAAGACATACTCAGCTGCCTCATCCCTTAATTGATTTATTAGGATACTATGTTTCTGTTCTTCATTCCACTTGTACGATTTTGCAAATTGTTCAAAAAGGGAAATAAACCATGACCAGGAAGAGTTCCCGCCGAAGGATAATGGGTCAAGCAAATATTCATCAATTTATGTCCCTCTATTACCGAATCGTTGACAAACACACAAAATTACTTCTCTCCGTCTCGTGCTGTTGTACTCCAATACTTTCCGTGACGTTGTAAGGCTATTTTCATCTCATGAGATGCGCTGCAAGGTTATATCCCACCGCTGCCACCATTTGTGAAATTCCTACGTTGCTCTTAGGTTAATTGTCTCTATGTACTTGCACTCTAATTCTATAATCTTCACACACTTGGTTACTTATTATTTAAACACCAACTCAATGACTCAAGAACATCTAAAATATCTGTTTATTTCCTTACTTCGTCAACTATCATTGTTCTATGGTTACATCTCTCACTAGTACCTATCTCTATCCGTGTTCCTAACTATCCCTATTACTATCTCCCTATCTCCATCCGTGTGTGTCCGAGTCTGAGTGCAAGCGTCCATCTTATACCTGTCAGACTCCGCCCCAGCTCCCGCCGTCCGAAAGTCAAAATGTCAATCAATTGTACCTGTACCTAGATAAAACGGGGTGGGGTGGTTGACGTAATCACTAATTCCCCGAGTCGCTCTGACTGACCATACATGACACCTGGGCTAGACGTATGGTCGTTTCCGTCGACCGGTCTTGATTACAGGTAATATCCGCCCGTCACATTTGCACCTCTGGTCGGTGGACTAAACCCGCCAGACTTTTGGGCTCCTCAAGGGCCGCCAGCCAGACCCATCTCAAAGGTCGCCCGACCTAAATTCCCAACAATATAAAACCCAACGCGTACCGCTCATTTCTGGTTATTGTTTACTTTTAAATTAATTGTTTATAAACATATGGAGATTAATGTAATTCGATTTTTAAAAAAATTCTTATATGATATACTGATATGCGGACACTATTCGGATCTGCGATAAGTATTTCCCAAATCCAGATAGTGACGAAAATCTCGATATCCCCTCCGGATAGCCGGCTATCCGGCTTTCCCCTTGTTTGTTAGTACAACAGGAATAGCATTTAATTATACCTGTGTCAATACTTGTCTTTTTATCAGACATATTTGACATTTGCCAAAGCTTTCCACGTAAAATTTACACACTAATTTCATAATATTTTTTTTATAAATTAATAACGAAATATTTATCACAACAAAATTTAACAAAATTTACAACTCCATTTACACGTTAAAAAAAACCTTGCATCGTATGACAAATGTAATAAAACATTTATTACGTATCTATCAAATAAAGAAAGTACCCTTTAAAAAAAAAAGCCACAGCTCAATTTAATATGCGTACATGAAAATGTGCGCACCGTAATTTGACAAATAATATCTATATTTTTGAAAGCGCACCGCTCAAAATTCTTGGAAAAAATACTGCACAAAAATTTACTCGCTTTGAACGTCCGCGTAAACTTGTTCAATATGAGATTTTAAAAAATCTGATTGGCTGTGGGAGTCTTTAGGAGTTTCAGGGACACATCGCTATCGATGACCGCACAGAAAATTGCCTTTTATTATATAAAAGGATTTTTTCGGATAATCTCAAATCTGGACACAGCGAAAGGAAAAAAAAAACAATAAAAAAAAAAAGAATAAAAAAAACAACAATGTCATGTTAAAAATTCTCACTGATGCCAAAGTTGACTGTCGGTTCTAAGTTACAATAATAAGAATGTTCTGTTTTAAAGTTTTATTTTAGATGAAATTTGAAAAATTCAATCTACATCCTAAGAAAATTTCACAACAATTATGCCCTTAAAATATGAAACCCTTAGGGCCCTATAATGTGAATGTTATTATTAGAAAATTAACTGATTTATAATAGGATATGAGCAACGACTGCAACCTAAAGGTCCGTGGCTATAAAAATAAAACAGACCATTTATTTTCGCTGGACCTTTTTTTTTCTTTTGCGATCTCAAAATCTTTTTGAAGGAGGATTTAGATCACACGCCCTATATCCGTGATGTATTGCGCTGTGGCTGTCAATTGGCTCAGTCCACCATAGAGTTTATCGTGGAGGGTAGCCTCCTGGGGTCTAATGGCCCCCCCGGGTTGTAGAGGTACAGAGGGCAGTTTTGCAGCACATGTTCCGCGTTCTCTGCAGCAAGAATTCATCGCCCTCTGGATGGTGGACTTTCAGCTCGGACCATCTTTCTGATTCACTACTTTTGAGAAACGCTTTTATTTTTTCGGGGTGTAGGGGTTGGTCTGTCTGGACCTGTTTGCCTCCATTTTTTGCCTGGATCATATTCCAACCTTTAATAAAAATGTTGGAATCGGACGCAATAATTCTTTTGTTGGTGCAAACACATTTATGAATTGGCGATAGATCATGGCTAACAAACTACTATAACTTCATTGATGACGCGCTATCATCCAAACACAGTTCTTTAAAATACCTTAAAAAAACTTTGAATAAAAATTCTCTCCTCATTAAAGTGATTTCTCACTATATCTTCTTCACCAACAAGCGTGCTCTCATAACGAAGGTATTCACTATTGTGACACATACACATAGCACTATTGTGACACATACACATAGCACTATTGTGACACATACATTGAATGTAATATTACTGTTGGATAGCGCTAACACAAAAGGCTAAATGGTTCTCTAAAACACTACAGGGCTGAGAGACTGTTAACTCATCCCAGAGCCACTATATTAATCTAAATATTTGATATCGTATAGTTACAGTATTTACAATGTTTAATACTCAAACGTTTAGAATTGTACTTCATTGCACTCATCAGCTTCTCTCTGGTAACTTAGGAAACACAAAACTCTTTTACGTCTTCTTTTTTATTGGCTTATCATCAATAATTATGAGTCAACATCACTAATTATTTTCACCAGGGACAGAGTTATAATGAGAAATTGAAATAGGTCAAATGAAATAATGAAATTTTCGTATAAGTGTTTAAAACCAAGCATTGGGTCGAATTATCCTTTACGATTGTGATGCCGTTTGCTGAGGAATATTTCTTGCCACAGTTGTTCACACTATGTCCTTGTACTGGGCGTTGGTAGTGACAATCATAAAACCCTGAAATTGTACAACGGAAAAGGTGGGAATATAGATGAAAAGATGTTTTGTATAGATTAGTTGCAAGTGGGTATTTATTTGCGGTGGATATTCAACTCTTTTGGTGTGACTTTAGCTCTCATCGTAGTTATTTAGTTTTATAATCGTGAATTGAATTTCATGGAGCGGATTTAGATTATTTTAACTTAAGCTGAGATAAACTAAAAACTGAATATAAAGTTAAGCAGAAAAAAAAACCCATAAGAAAATAAAAAGAAATCTCACGTTTTGATAGATGACTCTCGCGTTATAGAGTTTGATGTCATCAATTAGTGGCAACAAAACACCTGATTGGGCGATACCTGGAGAAACAGACCATAAGTTTACTTGTTATTATATGTTTACGTTATTTTGTAATTTGCTAACACATTAGATTGCATGTGTTAACCTTAAAAAAAATTGTAATTGCTTATTTAATGAAAAAAACAAACAACAGAAGATATTCTGAAAGTAATAAAGTGTGATAGTATAATGATTGACATTAAAGCCACGATGTTTTTCATGAACTTGAAGACCTATATCTATACAAATATATATTTTAAAATCAAGGGAGATTATCAGAAAGTTATAAAGTGAAAAGTAACACATTCAATTTAATTGTTTAGTGAAATTTGTGATCTTTAAGACCTAAAACTTACGATTCATCTCTGGGACGATCAAAAAATTGGACGCTTCTTCGAGGATCTTATTGAGAAGAGTTGGCTGTGAACAGGAACATAATAAAGAATTATAATACACTAATAAACAAGATGACCCGCAGCGTAGCATATGTCGCAAACTTGCTCATCATAGATAGTGCAAAGAACGGGGGGGGGGGTATAGAGAAAGGACACAAACAGCAGCACGAAGTAATGGGAAAAAGTAAATGTGGAGACATGTGCAAAATGGTTGTTGTTACCAGTCCCCCACCCTTTTACTACCATCCCTTGCAAACTATAAACTGTATTTTTTTTAGACTCTAGGATTAGTCACGTTCGCAAAAAATGGGGAAAAGAACAGTCAGAAAAAAATAATAATATTTAAAAAAAAATTTTTTCCCTCTGGATCGTGAATCCAGTACTTTCCAGGCGCAGGGTGAACGTAATAATAACCATTACTCTACGAATCATATTTTTGTCTGTGAAGGAAAAACGCAACCGAAACACAAAAACATTGTTGCCACAACCCCTCCCCCCACTTATTTTTCTTTTCAATTCACTTCGCTTGCCCACTGTGATCTTTTGACCCCTACGGGGGTCGTTCGCCATGCTCATTTGCACATATTAGTTTAAGTGAATTACATATAATGATTTTGGAGACTTTTACATTCATCAAAGATTAAAATATAAAAAGTTGAAATTAATTGTGAAAAAAACCAATGCCGAAATTCAGACTAAGAATAAACAAGCTCAGCACTGGTGGTTTTTGAGGAAGGAGACAGACATTTTTGAAGGATCAATAAGTAGGCCATTGCTGAGGAGGGTACCCTATGTCTGTCAAAAGTGCGTGAGGACATTTAAGTTGCGGAAGCCACCCTCACAGCCTGGAGTGAAGAGAGAAGAGCCAGGAGAAAGGGGAAGGGGAAAAAGGAGCTGGAGTCAACGCCTTCGTCTCCAGAGGACGGAAGGATGTCATATACATATATACATATACAAGTAGGGGGCCGTCAATAAGGTATGTCATGCTCCGAAGGGAGTGTAAGAAAGTGTGATAGTTTGCGACATGGTAGAGAGAGTCCAGCAATGTGTGACGTCATGATGAGTTAAATTAAATTTTATTTATTTTGCTAATAAAATAAAGTTATACGATGGAATGTGTGACCTAATTTGGGAGGGGGGGGGGTCCGAGATGTGTGGCAGTTAATGACAAGGAGGAGTGGGGGTAAAATGGTAAAAAATAGCTTGACGTACTTTATGGACGACCCCTAGGTGTAAATTCGGAGTAGGAAAAATATTTCAGGGATCAATATGATTATTGTCAAAGTTGGTGAAATATTTTAGTAAAAGAAAAGATGGAATTTTCGAAGTTGCCGATGAAATGTAATTGATGTCATACACTTTTAATATATCAGGATCCAATAACTTAGATTAAAAGCATTATTCGAGGGACGGTCGAGGTAGAACTAGGGGTCCTGAAAGATATTAGGTCAGATTTTTGGTTTTTATTTAATAACAGTTTAATCATTAAGATCGTGTCTCATTATCTCACTCAACAAAATGGAAGAAAGGGTTTAAAAAAATAAAGGTTTAAGTAAATATTTCCTTCGTCAAACCTTAATAAGAATTGGCGACAGTTTTGAGAGATAAAACAGTATGTGACGTAAGCAGACATCATGACCCTGACATGCCGTACTCAGGCGATTGACGTGGAGAAAAGTTATTGACGTCATATCCTGACCAACGATACGTGTACCCGTGAAATAGGCCAATTGTTTATCGGGAGGTTATTCGTAAGTTGGGGGGAGGGGTGGAAACAAGACATTTATTTACTTGATTAAAGTTAGGAAAAGTAGTGGAGGGACTCTCTATTTAAAGCAGCAGAGTTGACGAAAGAAGTCAGACAGTGAAAGTTGGAGATTACTAAATTGAGTTTCAATGCCACACTTAATGACAGTAGGCACAAGGCAGATATTTTCCAAGTCGTTCCATGATATTGTGCGAATCAATTATTAATAAAATCAATGGATTATAAAGTACAAGGAGACAATATTTAGTTTGAAAAGCTAATTTTTTAACAGAAGTTATGAGCTATTTAAAATTATAAGTAAAAAACTATTTTAAAATTTTCCTATAAATTTAAAAAGAAATTAATGTAGAGCGCCAGATAGACCTGACTTAAATTTTTGTTTGGTTATAAAAGTATTTATTGTTAATTTCTCATACATATTTGCATTAAAATAACTTACATCAACAGCTCCAATAGTTGAGGTAACATTGTTAATTCCCACGCTGTAACAAGAAACATTGTATTTATTAGTACTGGTGTATACCTCAATCGATTGTATATGACTACCCTAGGGAACCATATAACACCGTCTTGCTATAATAGCAATCGGAGAACTTCTCATCTGCTCAAGTTAATTTTTAAAATATGATGCAAAATTCAGTCGAACCCACTTATCTCGACCTCGGTTATCTAGCCAACTCTATTATGTCGACGCTTTTTAAGTGGAACCGCGAAATTCTCTCTTTGTCTAAGCATTTTCTCATCGGTTTTGTCGCTTCTTTTACGTCACGGAACCTTAATATCTCGAGTATAAATGACGGCGAAATTCGCCTATTAGCGTCGGTTATCTGATTCCCAATTTTTGTCAAGTTATTTTGTTTTTGCGGACTGGTCAATCGTTAGAAGAAAAGCCAGTTTTAGTGTCCGGTCCGTATTTTCTTTTAAATTTTTTAGATACAAGAAAGGGAAGGTATAAAATGGCCGTCTCACGGTGTCTGCTGGTGATGTTACAGCCTGCTTGCGATCAGCTTTCTGTGCTGTGTTACTTTTGGTACCACGCTTTGCTTAGTAAGCAATACCCTTTTTTACATTAAAAATCATTAACTAGCGAACAGTGATGACGTGAATTTTAAAATATATATGGGGTGAATTTTTAAATTATTTATAGATTGGAATATAATTATTAAGAAAACGCTTTGATGTCATGGTCGCTCGCGTGTTGTTCTGCCGTAACACAACAAAAAATTAACTCGGGGTAATAAGCTAATAAATCGACTAAATGAAGTTAAGGTTAAATCGTCCTGATTAAACGGCTGAACAGTTGGTGCACATATGCCTTTTTGTTGTTAGCAAACATGTATGTTTAGTTTTATAGCATGCCGATTACTTCATCAAACAAATAACGGCAACGCTGTTGTTAAAAAAAAAACAACAACTCCATAATCGCGTACATGTGCATTCTCATTTATTAACGCACATCAGTTACATAATGAAATTTCAAGCACGTGTTAATATTTTGCCGCCATATTGGTTGTCGTTTATCTCGATCCTCGGTTATCTCGACCCTTTCCGACAAACACATAGGCCGTCGACATAACCGGGTTCGACTGTACATAATTTCTTTATTACAATTCCTATTGAAGCACGTGATTTTGATCATTTAAACACATTTTACCTTCTACCTCAGATAATTTAACATTTTTAAGACTCACAATAAAAGCGCCGGGGGCTCATGTTGTATTTTAAAACTATTCAAACATCCTGAGCTCCAATGTTAAGTTATTTGATGACAATACCAAGATCATTAAGACTTGCTTTAAATATTCAACAGAGATGCACTGATTTTATTTTAAATTACGGAGACTGCACAACGACTACGGGTCTGTTATTACGAAGTTATTTTTTTTCCAGGATACAACGAAACAAATCTTTCAGTGTTCAGTTTAAACAAGAGAGTGTGCATAAATCATATACTAATAAGTAATAAGTGTATTTTAACATCAATGTATACGTCCTTTCTAAATCAATAAATTATATTTTTTAAGTCCCATAACTAGAGGTCGTAGGGGTTCCTTTTTTATATAGTGGCTTTGCATGGGCTCGATGCCACGCCCCTCAACTTGTGAGGCGAGCGCACTACCGACTTCGCTATCCAGCCGCAATCTTATCTATTACAGGCGTAATATTTCATGGAATTTTTGGGAAGAAATTTCAAACAGTTCTTCACAATAGTTTTGAATAAATTATAACTATATCCCAGATTCTCCATATTTTGTAATGTGTGATGCTAAAACTGGATCAAACTGATTTGACCAACTCCAGAAACCCAAGATAATTTCCATTTTGTAAAGATCCAAATTTTTTATTTGTCTCTCTAATAGCCAGACCACACCCAGCTATAGTACAAATAACCGCTACTGCTCGCCTGAAATCATTTTTATCAAGTAACTGTATTTTTAAAATTTATTTTCTCTTATAGCTTTTGTAGTAGACCCGAGCCTTGCCGACGAGCTAGGTACATTAACATGCATTCTTTATGAGTGGGGCTTTTTTCATCTTCATTAACTTACATAGCACAAGCATATCTTTAAAAGTCCCCCTCAAACATTGAAGAAAATAGCAAAATAACTGGGAGGAAGGTATTTTACCCCTCAGTTCTTCGGACCAAAGTTAAATCATATGTGATTCAATATTACATTAGCTATATGCTAAAGTCAAGTATGTTACGCGGGGATATCGGGACAATATGCACACTTTTCTTGAGGACTTGTGGTGCCCCCAAAACGTGCCTTGTTTGCTTAATGGTTAATCCACGCCTGCTCAATGGTGTGGCAGAAACTTTATGAAAAATTACTCATTTATTTAAAGGCTTTTGTGATACTTGTACTTAAACTTTATTTAAACGAAAAGTTAAGGTCGACCACTGGGATCGAACTGAAGTCTCTATGGCAGAAGTCCAGCACTCTGTCACTAAACCCTTCTTAAAAATATAGGAAATTTCCATCAGAAAGTTAAATGCCGGCTAACTATTAAATAATTAATTGGTTATTAACAGTCAATTATTATCGATTCATGTTTGTCATCATAAATCGATAATTGTGAAAAAATATTCTTAATTGTATTACGGAAACTAGAATTATTGACTTAGAGAATAAAGGCCCATTTTAAGCTAAGGCTTGAAAAATATTTGTGCTAGAAATCAAAGTTTTGCGAGATATCTAAAAGAACCCGGCTGTGAGCCAAAATAAGAAGTCGCCACTTACCGGAAGTTGCTGACACTACCAACGATCATCTGTCCATTCACAGAGGCAGACGCAGATATGTACAAAGTCTGGATATAATTGATTAAAAAAATAACGTTCTCATTTCTACCTTTTTATGTTGCAAAATATTTATAAAACGGACAATATTAAAGCTTTAAAATAATCTTAAATAAAATAAATAAAATGATTTTACAAATCGTTTGAACCCAAATTAAAATTATCAGGAAACGATATCGTGAAGTCATAATAAATTTAAAATGTTTTAGTCGCATCCGTTTCTAAATATGATGATAAATATGACCATCTTTCTTCCATAACAACGTTTAAATAAATTTAAAGATAGGAAAAATGAGCTAATCACTCTGTGCAGGCTTGATTGAAATTATGTTTTTAGCGCATTTTCGAGAAGTCGAATGCGCTATTGCACCCGTTTTGTCCGTCCGTCTGTCATCACCCTAAATCTCAGCATCCATAAGTCCTAGACCCATGATGTATATATGTTTTTTGTATGTCCTGACCTGCCATTTGTGCATCAACACTCAGTTACTCGATCCGTTAAAAAACCCCGTTAAAACTACCAAAAAACATTGCGTATCGAGAGATAACACTGGCGCAGGCAACGGCCGCCATTGCCGGAAGTCGAATACATCGTTTTTCAAGCATTGAAGAGTTAAAGTTATTGGTTAGTGGTGCGAAAGCATGTAAAAGAATTAGTTTTTTTTTTTTGACGTCATTAGAATATGTGTAAAAGTTTAGAGAGTTTTACGTCATCATTTGTGGTGACTTCAATCAAGATCTTAGCGGCCCAGGGGCAGAAATTGAAAACTTTTTCGAAACAAGCTTCAACATTCAACTACTTTCAACAAGATTGGCAACCACGATCTATCAAACAACAATTGATGGAGTATTTGGGCGATTAGCTGATTACAATTTAGAATGTTTCATTTATGAGTCCTATTTCAGTGACCACAAACTACATGTAGTTAGATTAAAGAGAAAATAAAAAATTTTAAAATGTAAAGAAATGACTTTTAAATAATTTTTTTTCAGGTATATTCATTACACAAGAAAATTCATAAAAATATGTCTAAAATCTAAACACAATTACTGATAACTACATAATGCTGATATCTAACATAAGTACTGATACATAATACGAAAATGCGCTAACACGTCCTGAGTCCAAAAAGGGACCAGGCTTAACATGATTTTTTTAATATATAGGCCTGACACGACGTCATAGAACAAAGAAAATGTTGGCAAAAAGCCTTCCAGAACGAACAAATGAACAAATTTGTTTTATCCTAACAAGAAAGAGAAACAGGGGGAAGAAAGTAGCACTAAAGTTATATAGCTTTTTGAAATAGTAATAATGAGTAAAGTCCCCTTTTGATACCAGGATACCATGGGGGGCAAGAGAAGTAGCGCCCACAGGTTTTTGTTAGCCACGATATAGCACCATGCCCTTTACTCTCCCAACCAATGACTAGTACCCGTTAGAGGCTGGGTAAACTCGGGGTCATAGCCAGCACCGAGGTTATGAACCCATTACTCGGTACGACAGCCGAGCGCGCTACTGCTCGACCACCACGCCCCCTCCTTTATGGGAATAGTCGGCGTGGCGAATTTTCGAGATGTCTGTGAGATCAACAACACATTCATCCCTTGTTGTGCGAGGGTCCTATATTCTTGAAAAAAGCATATTCTCTGCCGGCTGTGTTTGTGCAGGAGACCATGACGATGACAGACAGGTCACCCCTATGTGGTCACGAACAATATATGCACTTTTAAAAGATAAAAGCCTGATTGAAGACTCACTCATATTTTTCTTTACAGATGATTACAAATCCCCTATTACTTATCTAAAATAGTTCATCTTTTCTAGCTAGTACATACGACTATTCCACTGATGACAGGGTTGGATGTTGTAGTTGAAACTGCCACTGAAGCAGACAAGGCAATGTTGATTCCACTTGTGTTGAACCTAATCTCAGGGGGAGCTGCGGAGGTGACCTGGATCTGTAGCTGAGCGTTGGGGTAACTCTCGGCTAACTATATTTTTGTGTTAGAGAAAGATTTGAAACCAAAACATATTTCAGTCTATATATTTTAAAGTGGATTTATCTTTATGGAATTATTTTATGGAATTTATAATGTATTTTTTTTAAATTTGAAGTATTGTTAAAATCTATTTTATTTTTGTCGGGAAAGACTTGCGAAAATATATAAATATATAACAATTTGAAAGTAATAGAAACACATTTAAAAAAAAACGATACAAAATGAAATAAATATACTGAAAATAAAGATTCATTATGTCTTATTTGTTATATTTAAAAAAAATAAAATTAAAATACCTTTGGAATAATGGAGCCAGCACAAATGTTATTAGCACAGGTCGTGTTGAGGTAGTGTTTAGAGGTGACAGGCAGCTTCAAATCAAAAGAAAATGTTGTTATTTCATTTTTTTGTTTTCTTACAATTGATAAAAAAAATGAAAATTTATTAAATTAAAAAAAAATGTTTTAAACATAAATTCACGCTAGTTTTTATTTCAGTTTAATACAAATCAAAAAGTAATTTCTGTTTTCTTTCACGGACTAAACAAACTTCATGATACAGTTTCTTATAAAAATATATTTATCTTTTTTTCTAATTTAAACAATAAAATAAATAAGGCAGCCTATGTAGATCTAATACGTTTTTTTAAAACTTGATTTCGTTCCTACTTTTTGCCTGTTTGTCTGTCCACAAAATTTCAAAATTTTCTACGTAAAATTAAACCACTTCTGATGGTCCAAGAGATCTCAAAATTTTACCAAGGATAGATCTTGGATGACAATGCATTGTATCGAAATTTCAGATTGATGAAATGTACCGTAATTTAAATAATGCATTTTAAAAGTACATCTCTATAAATCATATATATCCGTTTGTTGTTGTAGACATTAACGTGTTAACTGAGTTCACCCCGTGACCACATTCCCGTATTATTAAAACGTTGGGTTGGCGCTTATGAGGTGTTTGGTATAAAAATAAATAGAGGTAAAAAATTATTTTAAAAAAAAACAACGGTTTTTTTATAAGTGGACTAAAAAGAAGAAAATAAATAAAACTTATAAGTTCAAGTACATTAATTTAATATGTCTAAAAACGAGGGGCGGGTGCTTCAAAATCCCATTCTAATTTAGAAATACATCACAAAGATATGCTTGGGATAAAAATGAAAGATTTATCATTTAGAAGGCAAAAGAGATATCTATCCTCGAGAGAATGGGTGAACTGAATATGTAAAACCTCATAAGCGCCTGCCCCACGTTTTTTTTTGGGTCATATTAAATCAATGTACTTGACTTAGTTTTAATTTATCTTCGTCTTTGTAAAAACTTATAAAAACTTGGTTTCAAAAAAAATCTTTTTACCTCTATTTTTGTTTTCAATGACGGACTAAAAAGTTCATTATTATTATTTTGAAAATGTCTTTGAAACAAGCACCCGAAGAATAAATGGAAAACAGGTGAACAAGGTATGAGTTAGCCTGACAGGACGTAACAAAACAGCGAACGTTTCGGCAAAGAGCCATCCCCGACGAACAAACAGTACACAAATAAGTATTTGGATTTCACGCGGCTAAGTTTCTATTTGTCATTTCTTTATATTCGTTCTATTTTTAATTTTATTTAGGAGTGAATGTATACCTATCTCGTCTACAGTTATGTTACCTATTTCTTCCATTTTATTTAAATTTTTAAAAATTTCCTTGTCGCCTACGGCAGAAAGTGATGATGCAAAATATGTGTTAAGAATATTAGCTCTAGTCTCATTATATGTTTTAATTATTTGAGCCTTTTAGTGTGGCTATACCACTGTCGAGATGGGGTGACCTCTACGTGGTTCGACAGACGAGTAAGGTCGTGGTGCGCATTGCGACCTGAAACCGACAAACCCCAGGCTTGGATAGCCGAAGGCCGTTGTTAGGCGTTAGGTGCTAGTCAAATATGATTACAGTCGCTGTACGGATCTTAGGCAAAGCATTTAGATGCAATGCCGATGATGAAAACCAAAGTACCCGTTGAGGGTCGGGTTACTCCGAAGCGACCGTTTCGTCCCCCTCAATTAACTAGCAACGCTGTTGAGCGGTGCCGGTTTAGGGCCAGGAGCGCCAGTACGGAATAGCAAAAGGTACCGCTAGGAAACGCTTTTGGTCGCCAGCTCTGAGGAAACCTTCCGGTGGGGNCCTGGACGCCCAGGCGGCCGCTTGTAGCAGCGACCGCTCCGGGGGGGGGGGGCTTCTCAGTCTTTACGTCCCTTAGGGGGCCAGAGGGCTGAGGGGGTTTTCCGGGAAGCCCCATGAAGAGCGCAGGCTCGGGACTGCTGATTTTCTTCCACATGTAGGATTTTCAGTGTGGCTATACCTGTAGGCTCCATTTTTTTTATTTGATAAGGGACCATACGTTTTTATTGTTAACTTTAATAATTACATTGTTTATATACATTATAAACATTAGGGACGGTTTACGACCATCGGTTATTAGACTTACTTTCAAAATGAACGGAGACAGCGAAGATAACGAAGAAGGTTGCGTGAATACTGACACATGATAAGTGCGTGGGTATGAAAGCTTTAGTTGAGGCTGATTAAAGACACACACAGGATAATTTTTAGAGCGTGGATGAAAGTTACTGTTGACATGAGAAGGTTTTACCTTGTCAGCTGTAATCGAGTACTTGAGGTAGCCGTGCGTGTGGGCAGCATATCCCAGGGTCAACGCCGTGTAGTCAGTCAACCATACATACAACATGTTGGAGTTGTCCGTCCATTCAGGTATATCTGCTGGGCTGTAAGGTGTCGCTTGTCGGTCATTCTTCCAATAAACCTCTCCCTGTAAGTGTTTCAAATAAAATTGTTTGAAACCATTGAGTTTGATTTGTAAGGACAAACTAATTTTAAAAAAAGTTATCTAGCTTAAAAAGAAACGCAATCGATTTTTATAAACAAAACTAATCATACTAAAGAGATTACAACAGAGATTTGGACTTTGAAATGAATATATGCTTATGTCGGCATGGTACATATTTACTTGATGCTTGGTACTTTTGTTTTTAATACTGACCTTATGTTTGGTTTCCATAAAACTGGACGTGAAAGACACCGGTGCCACAAATCCGTAGTCCAGGACAAAGTTGTCAGCGATGACGGTAGAAACTGGGAATAATAGATCAAGACAACGGACACGTGAAGATGAATGATTTAAACAAATTAAAATTTTATAAAATTTTATATACATATTTATGATAACAAAAAAATAGTTTTAATAGAATTTTTTACAATAATATTTCTTGTGAATCTAACCTAAGCCCAACGTCTTTTCAAATGCGTCACCCCTAAATGTTTTAAAAGAGCCCCGCAAGACATTCCAGTAAATTCATTAAAGTATTCAGAACATGTACAAATGGGAATTATTATATGCTGAAATCTGAAAATAATTGGCCAAACTCATATAACAACAATCAAAATAGACTTGCAGTGGTAGTAAATTCTGGAGCAAACGTAAAGAACTTCAGAGGCATATCTCAACCACGAAGGCAAAATAAAAATCTGGCCAAGGGAAAAAGCCAACGATATTATATGTCCTGGGCTATAATATCTGCTTAAATGGTAGCACGAGATTATATACCCTTGTACAACTATAAATTAACTTTGTACACTTGAAAAAATATCTACTTGCTTTCAAATGGTGGTAAGAATCTAACACAAATTATTTGATTTAAAAAATAAAAATAAATTTATCGAGTACATTTATAAATGAATCATTTAAACAATTTTAAAAAAGACAACTAAAGCTTTGGCTTCCAAAGGCTGAAACAAATTTGTAAAACATATCAAAACTTTGAATTGAGAAACAAATTAGTCTACTGACTTACTACAGTTTTAAAGCGACATCAAAGATAGCTTAGAATTACACAGAACAAATACAAACGGTGTTAACTGATATGTGATAACATTGATTAAATGGTTGACCACATTACCACACCTCGCATCTCTCTCAACTTGGCAGCAGCATTTTCATTGATGACTTTGTCCACAGATTGGCAAATCTAACAGACGGATACGTTTCATCAAATTTTTAACAATTAAAATGGTAAAGTTAAAAAAAAAAAGGAAGCAAATAATTAAAGCCAATCATTCGTGGGGTTATAAACATTTCTATTTTAAAAATAAGGGCCATTTTTTCCCGTTGTTTTAATAGCCAGATTTTCTGAAGCCAGACGGGAATTCTAAAAATAAATTAAGGGGAGGAATTTCGGACTCCATCATATGATGTCTAGTGAGGAAATGCACTGTATGTCATGCAGTGCGGAGAGGTGCACACTTAGTTCTTTAGCCCGTGTGCAAAGTAAAAACTCTCGCGTGCAAAGTTGCCCAACATCCATCTTTGTGTGCAAATTTTACAAAGTTTGCTGCAAGGTAATTCTAAACAGATGCGTCGCGTCGGTCAGAAACCCGCGCAAATCTGATTGGCTGCGCTGCCGCACAGCTTAAAGGGAACATTTACGATGACATGTAAATGCCATATGATGTCCAATGATTATATGACATGTAAATGTCAGATGATGGATGAGTATGTCACACAATAAATTTTTATTTACTTTACAAACACATAGAAATCTTTCTTTTACTGAGCAACATAGGCAACAATTAATTAAACATTTAGGACTCCCCCCGGGCACTACTTACATCAGTACTCCCTTGGCTGTTACGATCTTATCTTAGTCTATTTCTATTTCAAGACTGTCCCAGACCCAGTGTCACTCAGTATTGACAGATTAGAAGACTCAAAATTTTTATCTACCAGTTACTGATCAAGGGAAGGTTACTCGGGTTAAATACCCTCCCACACCCTCACCCCTATCCGCTCTGTCCAACTCTCAGGTCTCCGGACACGTCTCGTGTCTCCCATTATAAGAAACAATGTAACCAATTAATTGTCAATGGATAAACTTACTAATTACAATATCAAATTTAAAGATCTTTTGACACGCGCTGTTACATACAACATTTGATAAGTTACGATTTAACAGAAACGACAAAATTTTTAATTAAAAAAAACAACCCAAAAACAGACAACAACATTTATGACAACATTTGATAATGCTAATCAATGCACGGAAAATAACATTTATAACTAATAATGTCACACTACGATCTTAAAAGACAAACAAAGTAATGAGGAGGAAAAATGTAATTCTTTGAATTAGGAAAACGTGTTTGAATGAAAATAATTAAATAAATAATTAAAAAATAAAAATGAAATGAAACCTTGTCACGGAGGATATTTCGAATTCTTCCTTCAAAAAATCCTTTGATGAGGTTCAAAATCCAGGCAGCCCCACCACGGAACTTGAGGCTTAGACCTCCTATATTAGCACTACAACCTCTTGACCTCAACACTGGCCGATCGTTTTCAAGGTCTGAAATCATAGATAGAAATATAGCCCCTGAAGTATATGATGTGTCCACCCTAACGTAGTTTTTTGTGAACTTAAAAAAATTGTGTTTGATATTCAAATCTTCATTTGGTGTAGAATTCTCCTATCACAACAGCAGGCAATGTAAACATTGAGTTTAAAGATTGATATAAACAGTCAACTGTCATTGAGATTGAAATCACTATTTTAATTTTAAGCAACTAGCACGTCTTACATACCACAACCTAGTGTCAACATGACTTACATACCACAACCTAGTGTCAACATGACTTACATACCACAACCTAGTGTCAACATGACTTACATACCAAAACCCAGTGTCAACATGGCTTACATACCACAACCTAGTGTCAACATGACTTACATACCACAACCTAGTGTCAACATGACTTACATACCACAACCTAGTGTCAACATGACTTACATACCAAAACCCAGTGTCAACATGGCTTACATACAGTGGCGTAGCTAGAGCTTTTGCCGCCCGGGGCGGCCTCCAATATGCCGCCCTTTTAAAGGCAGCCCATAAATGACGTCACGCACGGGCGGTTTGGGGGGGGGGGTCGTCCACACATTTGACGTCATTACAAACGCGCAAATTTAAATAAAAGTTCCACTTAAATATAAGATTACCTACACTTTATTCAATGACGTTTTACGTGGTTTCACGCGTGTTACGATATTATAGTGCAGCCTTAAACTAAAAACATATTAAAATGACAAAAAATATTTTAAACATGCTCATTTTCAAACAGAAACTACAGCTTGTATGGGGGGGGGGGTAGGGCGAGGAGGTTTGTAATTAAGCCTCCTTGGGGTAGGGGGTGAAAAATCAGCCAAAATCACGTGACGTCATTATTGGAAGGCCAAATAATAAACAAAGTACATTGTAAAAGGTGGTGAACACTTTTACCATTGCATGCCCTATTTATGTAAGCAGTAATAAAAGAGGCCACATAAGATGATATACCTATAAATACACATTAAAAAAAAAACCAAGATAATTGTTTTGAAGCCCACAAGAAAATTATAAGGGTAGCAGGTCTCCCCTCCCCCCAAAATGAGTCAAAAAATATTCCAAATTTACACCCAAAAACATTAACAATTAATATGCTTTTACTTTTTATTTATAAATATGTATTTTTT
>MUZC01000257.1:1071909-1086410 GCA_002072015.1 Radix auricularia
CCATTAATTATTACAGTTTGCTCCCTACCCAATAGGAAATCTTGGATCCAGTGATGTAAGGGACCTGAGATTCCAAAGTATTTAAGTTTTTTGAGTAAACTAAGGTGGTGAACTTTGTCGAATGCTTTTGAGAAGTCTAGTAATATTGTATCTATTTGATCATTATTATCTAAGCCTTTTGATAGATCATCTATTAGGCCTATCAATTGTGTTTCACATGATCTGTTCTTTCTAAAGCCATGTTGGTGTGGGCATAGGGCATTATATTTGTCAAGGTGGTTAACTATTCTGCTATATATTATGTGTTCCAGTAATTTACATGTGATACTAGTAAGTGATACAGGTCTGTAATTACCAGGGTCGGACTTATCACCTTTCTTAAAGAGTGGCGTTACATTGGCTAATTTCCAATCCTGGGGCACTTTACCCTGGTTTAGAGAGGCTTGAAAAAGAACTACAAGGATTGGGGACAGTTCATTGCTTAATTCTTTTAATAACCCGGCAGGTAATTCATCTGGGCCAGTAGCTTTGTTTATTTTAAAGTTTTTTTAGGAGTGAATGTATACCTATCTCATCTACAGTTATGTTACCTATTTCTTCCAATTTATTTAAATTTATTGAAATTTCCTTGTCGCCTGAGGCAGAAAATGATGATGCAAAATATTTGTTAAGGATATTAGCTTTAGTTTCATTATCATTATAGGTTTTATTATTTGAGCCTTTTAGTGTGGCTATACCTGAAGGCTCCATTTTTTTTAGATTTGATAAAGGACCATAAGTTTTTATTGTTATCTTTAGTTATCACATTGTTTATACAATTATTTTGGAGGTTACGGCTAAGTTTTTGTGTCAGGTGTTTAATTTTAAAGTATTTTTTGTGTATCCTTTCTAAATTGGTAGCCTTAAATTTCTTAAATAAATTCTCCTTTAGTTTGCAATACTTTTTTAATTTAAAATTGAACCAGCATTTATTAATTCTATTTGAAGTTATTTTTGTTGGAACATTCTGATCCATTATGGTTTTTAGATTTGTTTTTATTTCCTTCCATATTTCTTCTACAGGGCTAACTATGCTGAATTTACTTAGGAAATTTTGACCTTTAACACCATAGGCTCATGAATTCAACGTGGAGTTCAATTTACAAACAACAACAAGAAAAGTTATACACAACATACTCCCGCACACACACGCGCGTGCACACACGCACACACACATATACAAAATGGATTTGTGAGCACAATTAGAAACATATTTTATAAATCTTTTTAAATTGTCTATTGCTACTTTTAAAAGTAAGTATCTTTTTAATGTATAGAAAAACGATATTTTAAACTGCACCTAAATTAATTTAATTAGAATATTTAAGATAAAAGCATGATGCATTTATGTCTATCTCTCTTTGGTAGGGAAATACATTTAGACCTTACTCCTATATCTTGCCAGAAACATTTTGGTTCTGTGCATTAATATTTTTTTTCAACATTATTTCTGAAGATTACACAGCGAACAAAATAATCTGGGTCAATATCAAACTACACAAAGCGATAAAACGAATAATTATATCTGAATAGATCACATCAATATCTGTACAGCTTATTAATTTCTAACATTCTTACCAAAGTGTGAGAAAATTTCCCTTTTTATCTTGAGCAAATTGGTTTCGTATAAAAATTCAAGAGTCGAAGTTCACTTGAGACGTTCAGCTCATCGGTGTGGTCTCTGTATCTTTGCTGTCCGAGTCTGCTGGACCCTAACGTCTGCTCTTTTTTATGGTCCTTTTTTGGAGTGTTTCCAGCTCCAACACCCACCCCNACCCCCACCCCCTCCAAAAAAAAAAAGGTGATGACCATTGAAAAACAAAACATCCGGTAGTAGATGTGCATGTTATCTTCTAACAGGAACTTGACTTGCGAATAATCGACGTTTGATTACATTTCACACTTCTCTCCTTCGTTGTTTGTTCAAACTGTTGTCACAATCACATCCGTGTAAGCCAACTACTGAAATGGTTCATCGATAGTTAGCCAGCTAGGGAAATAATACAGCAAAGTGAGCATGGTGAAGCTATGTCAGCCATATAGAGAAGGAAACTAAAACGTTCACGATTAGAATTTAACAATAATGACACACTGAGAATATTAGAGAATTTTCGCGACAAACAAAAATAATTTTATCCTATTTTATTAAAAAGATAACATTTTTTAAACATATTACTGTGATGTATGTTACTGTGAAATATCACTGTGAAATATCAGTGCGATGGATGTGCCTGCTTAAGGGAACACATCATATTCCATAGGCGCAACTAATCATCAACTGTAAGGAGTATCTCTCGTTTCTTGGACTTGATTTCGGTTAATGCCGACAAGCCAAAGTCACGGAATCAAGATGATGAAAATGGCGACTGCTCTCAAACTGACAATAGGATAGACTTTCACGATTGCAAGCCAGAATTCTTCTAAAGTCGTGTTGGTGAACGTTGTTTGATAGACATTCACGATTGCAAGCCATAATTCTTCTAAAGTCGTGTTGGTGAACGTTGTTTGATAGACTTTCACGATTGCAAGCCAGAAATCTTCTAAAGTCGTGTTGGTGAACGTTGTATGATAGACATTCACGATTGCAAGCCATAATTCTTCTAAAGTCGTGTTGGTGAACGTTGTATGATAGAATTTGTTATGTCGTACTTAACAGCTGCTCCTCCTCTTTGGTCGTCAAATTACTTCTTCACTGACTGCAAAGGTATCGATCACCCAAGCAAATTCGTTGATGTCCAGTGATGGAAAATAATGTTGAAGAGACGATTTAAATTGACTGAGATTGCTAAAAATTTCATTACATATTAACCATATTTTCTTCTTATCTTGAAATTTGTTAACAGTTGGAAAGCTGTCGAATAATCCTATCTATATTTTACTTTTCAACATTGACAATTAAATGACTTCAACTTCGATGAAGATGTAATTATGTTCTCAGATTGTCCTTGAAGACTTAAGTTTAGTGAATTCATAATACTTTAAAGTTCAATCTCTTACCGAAAGAAAAATTTCAAGCCAACTAACAAAAGAATGGAAAACGAAAACGCCATCCGAATCTAAAGTCCTGCCCAACGCGAAACACGCGTGATCCTTGATTTCGTTGCTGATTTATTTAACAAATATTTGTTTTTTGCTTTATTTTAAAATTTCATAATAACTTTAGAGCTGAGAACACTAGCAATTTTAAATATTTTTACTAAATCTTGCGACACACCTGGAGATTTCTCACGACATACTAATGTGTCCTAAACACACATATTGAGAAATTCGGCATGGTGAAATTGTTTCCTGGATGCCAAATGGGTAGATATTTCTGGCTTTAGATTTGATGTCCTCAACATCAACACTGACCCGAGATTATCATCAGACAAGCTAGTTTTCAAATTGTTCTTCACGTATTTTATCCACGAAAATGTCTGTTTTCGCAAGTATGTTATTCCAAAGATTGATGCAAAGCTTTGACATTAGGAAAGTCTTCCTTATGCAAGAAACTGGTAAAAACTCAAAAGTCCTTATTTGAACTTGTCCCTAAGGACCAATGACCTCCAGCTGCAGTTCATCTGAGCAAATGGCCACAGTTGCTTCAATTTGATTTTGAAATAACTTCACTTCTTCTGCCTTTGAATCGAAGTCAGAAATACGCTCCTGAAACTGCAGCTAGAGATCTGGATGATATCGCATTCAAATGATTTGGGGAACTCAGCTGTTGAAAGCGTGTCAAGTTGTTGGCCTGGACTTGTTCCAAAAACAAGACAAGTTAAGATCTGAAGGCCTGTGGACTGTAGGTGATTGTATAAATTAGGAACTAGATTTTTTTCTCCTTGTAGTTTTAGGTTTATAAATTTTCAATTACCAGTAATGGCTGCAGCAATTCCATAACCCACTCTTCATCGGACAGTAATGGCTGTGACTTTCCTTTACCTTCTTGGTAAACCATGTACATCCTTTCTTAATTAAAAATCTCAACTCAGAAATTTCTCACAACTAGCCGTCTTAATGCTGTATAATATGGCAAATCTTGCGATTCTGTGTCTGTATCTTGTAGTAATTATAGGTGAATAAGTCTATTTTTGGGAGATTAAAAGGTCTCCAGGTGCCGCTAGTGAGGGCCTCGCGACCGCATATGACCCGCGGCTTGTAGTTTGGAGACCTCTGGTGTAGACGCTGGGAACGTGTTTAACATGCATTCAACCATCAACTAAAAAGCAGCTATCACGTACACTCTAATTTTGTGCACCTCTGTAGAGAAACTTACATGTTCGCAATCAGAAAATAGTAACCATTCATACCCTAAAATTTGTAAGAAATAACTTTTGGTGAAATTGATTTATTTCAGTACCATTTACGATGATAAAGAAATGTCTAACGGAAAAAATGAAATGTAAGCAATAAAGTTTCTCCTTTATTTTAAAAATCAGCCCCTTTAACTGTATGAAAAAACAAATAAAATGATTTTCATATTTTACCCAACATTTTATACACATTGTTAAAGCAGAATTGTAAAATATTTTTAATCTGTTATTTGGATAAACCATTTTCAGACCATGAAGGCCTCTGCTGAAAGTGAAGTAGCTTTCACAAAGTTTATTGAGCCACCGCTAGCCATCTGTTATAATTATTATATAATTGCTTATCATAGTTAATGTTAAATATTTATCGATGAACTTCAAGACCAGCGTCATTTAAATCTATATTAGCAACCAATATTGAGAGCCTTGTTTTAGTCAGGGCCGGCTTTAGTTAGGCATAGGCTAACTAGGCAGCCCCCTAGGGTCTCCGATTAGTCTCATCATTAGTGGGGTCCTCGCACAAGAATCTTTCCATATTTATCATTTATCTATAACACGTAGGGTCTCCAATTCCCGTATGCCGGGCCTGGTTCACTCCGTGCACTTCAATCAACACGCTCAAATTGACAATGACAGGGTTTTCTTTATTATCATAATAATAATAATTAAATAAATAATATAAACTAGAAAATTTAGGAAATAATTTAAAATTTAAATTGACAGAAACAAAGTGAAAGAATGAGAATGTCATAAATTACATAGGTTTGATCTTGATTTAATTTTGACCTTTCAATGATGCAATTTGACTGCCAATCACTTTTTTAAAAAAAAAATAAGAGTTGAATTATTTTCTAATTACAATACTATGAAGGAAGGAGCACAGCGAAGAGATCTCATTACTCGGATATAGCGTGGCCTTTCAAGTCATATATTCAATGATTTTTCTATGCAACTTTTGTCTAAATTTCTACCCCCTTCAGTAACAAGCTGTAAATATATCCTTCCCCTAAAATGCCCTGCCAACTGTTTGGCGGAAGAACCACGTTAGCCGAGGGGCCGTCCATAAAGTACATCACGCTAATTTTGACAATTTTTAACTCCCCCCCCCCTGTCACAAACTGTCACAAATGTCGGACAGTGCGTCACACTTTCGTACAAAATATATTTTTAATTAACAAAATAATTAAAATTTAACATAAAACACCGTGAAGTCACACCCTCTCCCCCTTGTCACAAAATGTCACACTTTCTTACACCCCCCCCCTCTGGAGCGTGACGTACTTTATGGACGGCCCCCAACTTGCTCGGAGATTATGAAGCCATTGGAAACCTATCGTTTACTTCTATTTTGTGCCTGAACAAAACAGGAAAGCCAACGCACTATCTAAATTCAAACTGTAGAAATAAGCAAGCATAGCCATAAACCCTTCATCAAGGAAGGATGCAGTAATCTTATGAATAATAAAAAGCGACCGTAATATAAAAGACAATGTAAACATACGAAAAAGCTAAAATGTCATTGAAAAAAATAATTACTCAAATTGGCACACCAATGTATTATTCGCACAATAAACACACAGACGACATAAATACGAGTCAAACTATTGTTTGAAAGGAAAAGTTAATGTTTAATTAGGAATTAGTTATTCTACCACAATCAAATATGTCAAGATGTGTTTACCAAGCAATCTGATATTATTCATATTGTCATCCCCAAACATACAAGAATGCATGCAAACATTGCCATATAAATAATATTATTCACAACAAATTTCAAACCATTTAATTAGTCCCATAAAGGTTTCACTTCAAAACATTTCATCATTTAAAATCACGCACAACATCAGAAGGTGATCATGAACACTAATAATTGTAGAGGCAACCCCTCGGTCGCTTTGTTAAACAAACAAAATGAGGGGTGACACTGCAATCAGGCTTATAAAAAATTTAATGGAAAAGACGTAAACAAGGCAAGGGTGATCCTGACAGGAAGTAACAAAAAAGCGAATGCTTCGGCAAAGAGCCTTTTTCAACGGACATACACCCACTCTCTCCTTTCCTATATAGGCTCGCTCTGCTCCCTCTCAGCCACTTAGCCTTACTTTCTTCGATTCTTTGGATTTCACCGCAGCTAAGTTTTTAACTTTAAAATTTAATTATTTATATTCGTTTTATTTGTGTACGGAGCTAACAAGGCCAGTTTTTAAAAATGGAAGCTAACAAGGCCAGTCTTTACAAGTGGGAGGTAACAAGGCCAGTCTTTACAAGTGGGAGGTAACAAGGCCAGTCTTTACAAGTGGGAGGTAACAAGGCCAGTCTTTAGAAGTGGGAGGTATCAAGGCCAGTCTTTACAAGTGGGAGGTAACAAGGCCAGTCTTTAGAAGTGGGAGGTAACAAGGCCAGTCTTTAGAAGTTGGAGGTAACAAGGCCAGTGTTTAGAAGTGGGAGATTACAAGGCCAGTCTTTATAAGTGGGAGGTAACAAGGCCAGTTTTTAGAAGTGGGAGCTTACAAGGCAAGTCTTTAGAAGTGGGAGGTAACAAGGCCAGTTTTTAGAAGTGGGAGCTTACAAGGCAAGTCTTTAAAAGTGGGAGGTAACAAGGCCAGTTTTTTTAAGTTGGAGGTAACAAGTCCGGTCTTTAGAAGGGGGAGGTGCAGCTAGAAATGTGACGTAGCGATGCGATCTAAGACCACTCATGCCTAACTGTAAAACATAATCAATTTAGGGGTTGTCCTATAGGAAGGGAATGACGTTTCAATAATTCTCATATTTTAATTCTATTTGATATGTTGTCTCCTACAATCAGCTATCAAGCTATGTTGTCTCCTACAATCAGCTATCAAGCTATGTTGTTTCCTACAATCAGCTATCAAGCTATGTTGTCTCCTACAATCAGCTATCAAGCAATAGCTGCATCCGAGTTCCCGTTACCTACACTCTATCACCCGTTGACGCTGTAAGGTTTAGTAAACTTTATATGGGACCCACAACAACTCTCTTCCTTCGAATAACCCCAATGAAGTCTGAGAATCATTGAGGGCCACGGAAATTTGAAATTTCGTAAGTGGAAGCATAAATGATTGATATTTGATTTTGAAATGAACACATTCTCTTTTTTTTTTTAATACTGTCAAATAAAATTGATGTTGATCGGAGAGTTTTCAGCAGGTTATGTTTGTTTGTGATAGCTAGAACATGAGTCAATATGAGATTGCAAACATAGTAGACTATTGGTTAGAGTTATCATTACGTAGCAGGGGGCTTATACTTTCTATTGATGTACGCCGTTTCTGCTTGCGTCACCATCTTGGGTAGCCAGTGGTTTCTTCCCTCGGAACGCATCCAAAATTTTTCGAATCCAGACTTTTTGAATCTCGTGTAATCTTCGTGCATGTCTTTGTACCTATTTGAAAGAAGAGAGCTTTCAAAGTTATAGTGACAATTTATAAGATACAGATAAAGGCAGAGAGCTTTCAAAGTTATGGTGATAATTTACAAGATACAGATAAAGGCAGAGAGTTTTCAAAGTTATGGTGATAATTTACAAGATACAGATAAAGGCAGAGAGCTTTCAAAGTTATGGTGATAATTTACAAGATACAGATAAAGGCAGAGATTTTTCAAAATTATGGTGATAATTTACAAGATACAGATAAAGGCAGAGAGTTTTCAAAGTTATGGTGATAATTTACAAGATATAGATAAAGACACGAATATGTTTTCTTGCTGTATGAAAAATTTAAGCTATTGATATTTAAAAATCTTATTAACATTTTATTTAATTTGTTTCAGGATTTATTTCTATCAATTTAATAAGATAAATGAAACTTTTAGAAACACGTGCACCTATTTATTTCAATACATAGTTTTAGCTTGATAATTTTTTTTCTTCTAAGTTATAAGTGTTTGAGATGATTGGGATCATGTTTGAAAAAGCTACGCGGAATCTTGTGATTACATAATAGTTCAGGACCAAGGGAGGTAATGTTTCATGATAAAAGATACTTGAGGCAAGGTCAACATGAAGGCCAGTGACCTCAAACTGTTTATTGATTTTTAGACACAAAAACCGACTAATGAACCGGACAAATAAACCAGACCAATAGACCTGAACAATATTCCCGACAATTCAAGGCATTGACTCTACTGGTCTATACTCACAAGCCATGTGGCGGGCTGTCACTAAAGATGTGCCACTCGATGAGGACTTGGGGTAGCTGTTGAATAATGCCCTCGTCAAGTAGATTCTTCAGGACATGCCACTCGTTGTTTTCAACATCCAGTTTGATGACGCTCAGCGATTGCTGAAACAGATGAACACAGAAACAAAAATGTATGATCTTCAGTGATTGATGAAACAGATGAACATAGATACAAAACGTCATCATAAAAAGTTGTGATCAGTCGGAGGAGTTCAGTATTACTGTAATTATGACATACATCGCCATACTTTCAGTTTTCAGACTGTTTTCAGTCTTCACTTGTCTTGTCATCTCTTGTCTTGCCTTCGCTTGCCGTTTTGTTTTGGTATTTTTAGCTGTGATGTTTTTGTTGTTTATTTCCCTTTTGTATCCAATTTGGTTTTCTTTCAAAATATTCTTGATACTAGACATTCTAACCATTACAGGTCAATCTCCCATCCACATCAATCTACCATCCACATCAACCTCCCATCCACATCAATCTCCCATCCACATCAATCTCCCATCCACATCAATCTCCAATCCACATCAATCTCCCATCCACATCAACCTCCCATCCACATCAACCTCCCATCCACATCAATCTCCCATCCACATCAATCTCCCATCCACATCAATCTCCCATCCACATCAACCTCCCATCCACATCAACCTCCCATCAACATCAACCTCCCATCCATATCAACCTCACATCCACATCAACCTCACATCCACATCAACCTCCCATCCACATCAACCTCCCATCCACATCAATCTCCCATCCACATTAACCTCCCATCCACATCAACCTCCCATAAACATCAACCTCCCATCCACATCAACCTCACATCCACATCAACCTCCCATCCACATCAACCTCCCATCCACATCAACCTCCCATCCACATTAACCTCCCATCCACATCAACCTCCCATCAACATCAACCTCCCATCCACATCAAACTCACATCCACATCAATCTCCCATCCACATCAACCTCACATCCACATCAACCTCACATCCACATCAACCTCCCATCCACATCAACCTCACATCCACATTAACCTCCCATCCACATCAACCTCAAATCCACATCAACCTCCCATCCACATCAACCTCACATCCACATCAACCTCACATCCACATCAACCTCACATACACATCAACCTCCCATCAACATCAACCTCCCATCCACATCAACCTCACATCCCATATCAACCTCACATCAACCTCCCATCGCAAACCAACCTTCCATCCCACATCAACCTCCCAACCACATCAACCTCCCATCAACATCAACCTCCCATCCACATTAACCTCCCATCCACATCAACCTCCCATCAACATCAACCTCCCATCCACATCAACCTCCCATCCACATCAATCTCACATCCCACATAAACCTCACATCCCATATCAACCTCACATCAACCTCACATTCCATTTCAACCTCACATCCCACTTCAATCTCACATCCCACATCAACCTCACATCCCACATCAATCTCACAAACCACATCAACCTCAAATCCCACATCAGCCTCACATCCCATATCAACCTCGACTCCTATATCAACCTCACATCATCCTCACATTCCTTTTCAACCTCACATTCCTTTTCAACCTCACATCCCACATCAACCTCACATCCAACATCAACCTCCCATCCCACATCAACCTCACATCCTATCAACATCACATCAACCTCACATTCCATTTCAACCTCACATCCCACATCAACCTCACATCCCATATCAACCTCACATCCCACATCAATCTCACATCCCACATCAACCTCCCATCCCACGTCAACCTCACATTCCATTTCAACCTCACATCCCACATCAACCTCACATCCCACATCAACCTCACATCCCATATCAACCTCACATCCCACATCAATCTCACATCCCACATCAACCTCCCATCCCACGTCAACCTCAAATTCCATTTCAACCTCACATCCCACATCAACCTCAAATCCCACATCAACCTCACATCCCACATCAACCTCAAATCCCACATCAGTCTCACATACCACATCAACCTCCTATCCCACATCAACCTAACATCCCATATCAACCTCACATCCCATATCAATCTCACGTCCCATATCAACCTCCCATCCCAAATCAACCTCACATCCCATATCAACCTCACATCAAACTCACATCCCAGATGAACTTTTCATCCCACATCAACCTCACTTCTCACATTTTTAACGCTTACAGGGGCTTCCCTTGCGGGCTACATATTCATATTTATTTATGCGATTTACGAGCGATCCATTCAAGTGTTAATCTTAGTTGAACATTGGAAGTAAAATTTTCACAGTTTTCATCACCATTATTATTATTTAATTTCTGGGATGTTTTTGCAGTAGCATTTTCTACTTGGTACAGTGTAATTTTTGGTGTTGAGATTGCCTTGCATTTAGAGTTTTGTTGTTAATATTGCGGCACTAGTAGTATTTAGTGCCTAAGAAATCAATTCATGCAATGCAATTTTTTGAATTCAAAATGAATCATATCAAAAGAAATGTTTTTCCTACATAAAAATTCATTTAAAATTCCATATAGTTTTCTGTTCTCTCAACATAGTCAGCCTTTTGTCATATGGGGCCGTCTATAAATGATGTCACGCAACTTGGCCGATTTTAACCGCCCTCCACCCCTCGTCACACTTCGTCAAAAAAACTTAGACCCCCCCCAAAAAATAAAATAAAATAATATGACGTCACAAAGCTGTAAACCCCCTCCCCCACCCAAAGCGGTATTTTCTATTTGAAAATGAGCATGTTTCAAATCATTCTATTGCCATTTTAGTATCAATTTAGTGTAAGGCTGCACTCTATTATCGTAACACGCGTAAATCCCTGTAAAACATAAAAAAAAATAAATAAAAAAAATAAAAATAAAAAAAATTAGTAACTAATAGAATTTTAAAGTTGAACTTTGATTTAAATTAGCGTGTTTTTTTTGACGAGACGTCACAATTCGGGAATTCCCCGCTTCCCCTCGTCACACATGGTCACAAATGTGATTTATTGACGTTTAGTTGATGTAACTAAACACATCAGATGATACTGACAATCATGTGACAATACATCATCCCTACAAGAGTGGGCCGGGACGCACGCCAAGTCCCTAGGATTGATAGCGTAGCCATGTTGTGATCAGCCGTGTGATAGTTATTCTATGATAGACCGTGTGTTTGCTTTTATTGTGAGTCAATCACGGACCGGGAATGTATGGTGTTGGTTTGTGATGGGTTTTAGTCGGGAAGTCAATAAATAGGGGGAGGTGTTTTTGTTTTGCGAAATGAGGTACATGCTTTGTCGTTATATGGGTCAGTTGATACTGCTAGTAGTTCAGGTCGTTAGATAGATAGGTTTTAGACAATCGATGAGTACTGCAGTAGTAATCAATGTATTGTGAAATATGAAAGTCCTATTTCTACTGGCTGTTATATAGAGTGGTAAGCAAACTTTGTAGTATTTTGTTGATTATTTTTTCTATGGCACTTTTGAGCACGCTCAATGTGTTCTGATTTTCGAGAATGAAAAGGACATCGCTTTGTTTGTTATAACATCTTCCAATAACCCGGCACAACATTTTTAGCGGCCTGATCTGAAGTAAATAATTAACTACCAGAATTTTTTTTTAACGGTATAAAATTTGTTTGTGAAGCCCCAATTATGCGTTGTTTAAAGTCTAAAATACGATGCAAAATTAAAGTGAAACATGAAAGAGCTTTTAATGTCTAAAACGAGGATATTGAAATTTACAAAAGCAACTTCTAATGCTGTTATGTGTACTAAATTTGGTGACGCCCGATCACAATATCGTTGACGTAACTTTGACATCTTGGAGTTGAGCCTCGTTGAGCCTTCTCATCCATGAGGGACATCCACCGATCATCGTCGGCGTCTGCGCTTCCTCCAGGGCATAGGCCAACGACGAGAGACCTCCAGGCATCTCTATCCTGGGCCAGTTTCTACAGGATCAACTATTCATGGCCAATTCTCCTGTCTACCTGCAATATTCGGTGTTTCTTGGGCGGCCTCTTTTCCGCTTACCCTGTGGGTTCCATTTCAGGGCTTGCCTTGTTGTATTAGAAGCAGGTTTTCTTAGTGTATGACCGATCCACCTCCTTCGCTTTTAAAGAATCTCTTCCTCAGTGGGCTTCTGTTTAGTCCGCTGCCACAGTTCCCGGTTGCTGATTTTATCCGGCCAGTGAATTCTGAGAATCCTTCTTAGACAATAGTTGATAAGGAATAAAGTGGAACATCGAAGAGCTTTTGAATGTCTAAAACGAGGATATTGAACTTTAAAGAAGCAACTTATAACGCTGTTATGTGTACGAAATTTGGTGACGGCCGATCGCGATATCGTTGACATAACTTTATTGGTGCTTTTTCCCATCTTGGAAAAATTAAAATATTAAGACAGTTTTTTACATCGCAATTTGTTACTCTACCTACTTTTCAACTCATTTTATTAATTGTAAGTTCTTCTTCTTCTTCGTTCTCAAAATCTTTTGAAGGAGGATTTAGAACACAGCGCAGCGCAATTGTAAGTTACTTAGCATTAAATACAGCATGGCTTATTTATTGACTTTCCCACTAAAACCCATAATCAACAAGCACCAAATATTCCCATCCCCTGATTTACTCACAATTAAAGCAAACACATTTTTATTGTATATATTTGCCATTATCTATTACTAATTCCAAATGATTGAATAAACTATTTCTAAAGTCTCTATAATTATTGCTAAAGTATTGTTGCCCATTTTCTACACATCATCACCCTTACTTGTTACAAACAAAACTCGATGCTCTACTAGAAAAGCCTGTAATTCCACCACGGAAGATGTCATTTGTTATTATTTTTTCAAATAAAATATCAATCCAGCCCCCTCATGATTTTACTTCATTCTATATGGCCCTCGTTACAAAACATTTTACAGCCCCAGTGAAGAAAGACGAGGCCTCTAAGTATGCGAATGTTTAAATATTGACCTTCCCACCAACCCGAGTTTTTCCTTAAAAAAACACAACAAACAAACATCTTTTTCTGATCAATCTTTAATTCCTTGTGTCAGTGACAGGATTTTGTGTTCAATTCGTTCAACCTCAGGAATGGAGATCTCCTAGAGCTGATGTGATTTCTTTATCCACAGTACAAAATGAGTGATAGTTTTGTACCGTCTGTTGTGGCAGCTGGCTTTGAGGATATTCCCACAGACGTCTGCCGCAGTTGTCCGTCTGAATTGCAGTGAAGAAACTGATACGGCACTTGCTGTTTTCATCTTCAGTTAAGGACGCAACTGACCCAGTGGGCATAGATGCCAGAAATAATCCCTGACCATTGACCACCGCATTAAAATAGCAACTCATTTTGAGTTTCCTGTCGATGTAGGAGCATATATCTCTAACGGTTTTGGCAAATGAAATCTCAGAAGTTAATAGGTTTATCGATTCTATCATCAATGTACACAATTTGCTATTGCTATGCACGTCCGTCCGTCCCGTCCGTGACGCTATGCGAGGTAACTCCAGATTTAAAAAAAAATCATGTTAAGCCTGGTCCCTTTTGGAACTCAGGACGTGTTAGCGCATTTTCGTATTATGTATCAGTACTTATGTTAGATATCAGCATTATGTAGTTATCAGTAATTGTGTTTAGATTTTAGACATATTTTTATGAATTTTCTTGTGTAATGAATATACCTGAATTTTTTTAAATTTAAAAGTCATTTCTTTACATTTTAATTTTTTTTATTTTCTCTTTAATCTAACTACAAGTGGTTTGTGGTCACTGAAATAGGACTCATAAATGAAAAATTCTAAATTGTAATCAGCTAATCGCCCAAATACTCCGTCAATTGTTGTTTGATAGATCGTGGTTGCCAATCTTGGTGAAAGTAGTTGAATGTTGAAGCTTGTTTCGAAAAAGTTTTCAATTTCTGCCCCTGGGCCGCTAAGATCTT
>MUZC01000257.1:1086911-1109345 GCA_002072015.1 Radix auricularia
TATATATATATATATATATAATTTTCGAAAATGTGTTTTATTTGTACCAGAATTTTAGAATTTTGATTTATAATTAAAGCTGGATATAAATATTTCTTAATTTGAAACTCGTTACTATAACTCTAATTACCCCCCACCCCTACCAACATCGTTAGGTGTACGCACTAATCTCGCTACACCAATCAGTTTCCCGGTGTTACATACTTACTGGCGTGTGCCCGAGGACCTTCATGATTGAGCTCAAGGTCATGATCTTCCAACGATCCGCGGATTTTGTGTAGCCGTCCAGTCTCGGGATAAAGTTCAGGTCATCTGCTGCTCCAATCCCCAGCTTTTTAAAGTAAATGTTTGACCCACGCCTGTGGTCCTCGACGTCCATGCTTTGAAAAAATAATTAGCGCGAGTATTTATTTTCAAAAACTACCTTTAAATGATAAGGCTGTTGTAATACACTATATAAGTGTGCAATCTTATAAAAACACTAAAAGTATTATAGAATTTGGGCAGATGCGACTTAACGTGAAACATTTCCAGGCCCTTTGGGAATATAAATTGAGTTAATCTAAATCAGTGGCGTATTTGTCAGAGCTTGTGACTTGTGGACAGATAGCAGATCCTCTTCCCGGTCATCATGACAACTCGGTAAGGAAATTAAGAGCCTCGGGCAACCACCCCCAGCCCCACCAATGCAATCCCACTGGTTAAACAGAAAAAAAAAACTGACCTGGGGTCAAAAGAGTACACGGTGCAGTTATAAATAGCCATCGCGTCATCAAAACGGAAATCATAGGCAATCCTGAAATAAAGAGAAGGCATTAAGTCATTTAAGTACCATGAGTTGTGAAAAGCTGTGCATGTGTAGTGGTGTGCATGTGTAGTGGTGTGCATGTGTAGTGGTGTGTAAGTGTAGTGGTGTGTAAGTGTAGTGGTGTGCATGTATAGTGGTGTGTATGTGTAGTGGTGTGCATGTGCAGTGGTGTGCATGTGTAGTGGTGTGCATGCGTAGTGCCGTGCATGTGTAGTGGTGTGCATGTGTAGTGGTGTGCGTTTGCAATAGCGTGCATCATGGTCTGTGTGTGTAATAGTGTCCATTTTAAATGATGTGTGTGTGTTATGGTGCATGTGTTTTGAAATGGTGTTAATGTGTATTAGTGTGCATATCTAGTAGTGTGCTTGGATAACGACGAACGTGTGTGATTATGTGAGTGAGTTTTTAATTTGTACGTGTGTAATGTTGATCATATACGTGTGTAATTTTTCTCCAATATCCAAGACTCCTCGCCTTTATTCAAAAAAGAAATAAAACTTGGTCAAATGATAGTTAAAAAAAATAAACTTGACGAAAAAAACAAACACAAACCGATGACGGTACAATTAGGGGTTTGAAGTCAAGCCCAGTAACGACTGATTCGTAAATCGCTCTCGCATTTAGTAGTGCCAAGTTATATTAGTGGTAAAAGGAATAAAAAGTAAAGCAAGTTTCTATTATAAAAAAAACATACGCACCAGAGAAGCTAGACCCTAATGTCTGTTGTAGTGGTACTCCTACCATCCCCCAGGGCCTATTCTAAGCCACTCCACTATTCAATATGTATTTTTTGTTGTTGTTCCTTAAAGCATACACATTGTACATGGACGTAACAACTTAATGAAAATTATTATCATGAAGCAAGAATTAGATAATTCTAAAAGTGATACTAGTTTTGTTTTAGTGCATACCCAAACGAGTAGACCACACATGGCTTACTGGGCTTCACTGGGGAGTACTGGTCATCGAAACACACTGGCCAGTTGCCCATCAGTCTCAAGTCACGGCACAGGTAATCCATCTTCTCCCAGTCTCTGAAGAGAAAGAGTTGTAAAGAAAAAAACAGATCGATCGAATGTACTGTAATTAAATTAATGTAATTTTAGTTTATCTCTATATAACTGTATGATAGCCATCTGTTGTTGGCATCCACGTGTTTGCTGGAGATCAGTCTAGCCATCGGTGACCACCCCCAGTCTTACAGTCACGTTCAGTCTGTAAATATTTGTCGCCGGTGCATATTATTTTAAATAATTTTATAATAAATCACAAAAAATAACAAAAATAACAAAAAAAAATATAACACAAATTTTAGTCGTGTCTGATGCATAAGGGATTTATAGTAAAAAATTTTGATTTTACGGGTTGTTTAATTATATGTAGTGTGATTGCACGCTCGTCTAGCGTACCTATCGTCGCGGGCTTTAGTTTCCATTAAGACAGGAATTTTCCCCGGGTTTAAGAGAGTCCTTGAGTCCACCCAGCCCCTAATGTGTAAATGACAATAGTTAAGGTAATAAACGTAAGTTGGCATATTGCCTCACAATCCCCTCATAGCCGTTTCCTGTAAACGCTGCACCACTTTCCTACAGACCGACGTAGTCTGTTCATTCTCATCAGAGCGCAGGACGCAATAATCTTCTGAAACGTCAGTAACCGTTAAAGAAAAGGAATGCGGATGATGTTGGGGAAACAACATGTACAATTAGAACCTTTAAAGAAGGACGTTAAAAAAAACCAAAAAAAAAAAAACCATCGCTTGTTATCAACGTTCGTGGTTTAGAGTCTTCGAGTGT
Source organism: Radix auricularia (assembly GCA_002072015.1). Classification (NCBI taxonomy): domain Eukaryota; kingdom Metazoa; phylum Mollusca; class Gastropoda; family Lymnaeidae; genus Radix; species Radix auricularia. The sequence goes on from MUZC01000257.1 coordinate 1,089,516, forward strand.
GATAAATATTTTAATGTTAAACTGAACAGTTACTAAAAATCTATGATGATCCAGAAGTTTCAGAGTGCAGACTCCAAGATATTGTGTAATCTTGCTGACAGATGACCGTGTCCAAGAAAACAGTACGTTTAATAAAGATCAATCCGGAACATCAGAACCAACACACTTGCCATGGTCTGCCATGGTCTGATACACACATGGGTAGGTTATGCTTGGGCTATACTCGTATGGTTTGACAAACATGAATGTGAATCGAACCACATAACAGGTTTATTACCACGTTGTTACAAGAACGACCATAGCTTCAGCAGTTAACTGTCAAATTTCCTTATAGAAACTCTTTCGTCTTCAGTTGGGAAAATTTTGACTACCATCAAATAATCATTGCCATGAAATAATCTTTATTACAATAAAAGCCCCAATACCATCGGACAAAGAGGGACATTAAACAAGCTCTAACACCATCAAAAAAACTTCATTAATAATTATTTTTAAAAAACGCTGTTGTCATCAAACAAGTACTGTTTCCATCTAGTATGCAGTTTTAACATAATATAACTGTGCGTTCTCGCAATGTAAGATTAATTGATGAATCCTCTAATCTTTGTTGAACTTCTCCCTCGGATTGAAGAGATGATCGTATTGTTGGTTTTGTTTGATCCTGATGTTGATTGACACTGTAGCCCTCTCAGGGTAAGGTATCGTGACATGTGGCGCCCATATCTTCACCACATACGTCATCATTGTATCGCAGGAAATAAGAAATTCAATTCGAGTCTATTGACGACCAGGTCAAATTACCCGAGGACTAAAAGAGGGATTATTTAATCAAATGAAAGGTTGGCAAACTCCCCTTCTTTCAGTTACCACGCCTGCCTTTTAGTAGTGTGATATTGCCGTTGACAGACTGTTTACTGCTTACCCCAACTTATTACCCTACCCCACCCCCAAACTTTTTTACATTTTAAAATTCCCTTTAAAAATAAATGAATTTTATCATCCCCATAAAACCCCTGTGCTTTTCAATCGTTGTGTGTTGAGACGCGTGGTTGAATTCAATGCTTGGAGTGCTTACTTTAAAAAGGAACTAAGCATTGAAAGCGTGGATATTATTTGACTTTAAAAATTACCTCGTCACTCTCTTGAATACGATGAATTTATTGCACTCTGTATCTTTTTTATTTAATATACCATTCAGAAAAATATGGGTGTGTGTGTCTATGTGTTTCTTTTGAGTGTCAGAGCTTTTTAAGCCTTGAATTTTTATGCTTTCTGTGTGATCGTCTTAAAATTTGACAAATGTTTTTTGTTTGCCAAAAGATTTTGAAACACTAAGCGTTCATGGCATTTCCATTGAAATTTTAATGTTTAACTACCGGTTACTGCTGTTCGACTCTTTCAATATGCTTAACCTGTCCAACGTGTTTGACGTATGTGCTTCTGGTGGAGTTATTAGGTGGCAGCTCTGATGCACTTACCCAACAATATCTCAACAGGAACAAAAGTTAGGTTATTTGCTGATGATTGTATAATCTATAAAACAATCAAGTCAGAACAAGATAGCTAAATTTTACAAAAAGACTTAGATGAATTAATAAAATGGGAAACGAACTGGAATATGTCCTTCCAACCAGAAAAATGTCAACTGCTAAGAGTAACAAAGAAAAAGAAACAAATAAATTCAAAATACTTCATTCATGGAAAAGAACTAACCCAAACTAACGATGCAAAATACTATGGAGTCATAATAAATGAGAAAATATCTTGGAATCCCCATGTCAATGAAGTTATTAAAAAATCAAACAAAACCTTAGGCTTTATAAAAAGAAACTTTTACAAATGTAACAAAGATATAAAACTAAAATGCTACCTCACCCTGGTGAGACCTATACTAGAATATGCATCTTCTGTATGGGACCCATCCACCAAAGAAAATATTGATAAGTTAGAACAAATCCAAAAAAGAGCTGCCAGATTCATTACTGGAGAACATTCAAAACTGACAAGAGTAACACCATTAGTTAAATCATTAAACCTTGAAACACTAGAGGATAGAAGAACCAAGAATAAATTAGTAATTATACATAAGCCAATTGACTCTAATTTAGAAATGCAACACACATATAACTTGATACAACCCTCAGATAGTGTCACGGATGACCAATTTGCCCTTGTAACTTGTTGTGAGTTGCGCACGGTGGTGTGTTTGATGTTTGCTTTTGTGGTATTTAAAGTTATTGGTTAGTGGTGCAAAAGCGTGCAAAGTGATTGTGTTGTTGACGTCATTTATATATGTGTAGAAGTTTAGAGAGTTTTGGGTGTGGGTTGTTGTGGCAAGGAGAAACGCCATTAAAGTTGTTGTTTATTTCAAGCAGTGTCTTTATTTCTTGTGTAACGGTAATTGTATGAATCTTGGAGCAAGCAGTCAAGATTAAGTATTAGGACGCTTGTGACAGATAGACAAAAAGATAAAAACACCTTTCTTATTCCATATGCACTCGCTCCATGTGGGAGCCGAACCTATGGTTGGTCCGCCGGGATGGTTTGGCCTCTACGTGGCCCGGGAGATGAGTAAGGTGTAGACCCGACTATACCTAAAACTAACAAACCAGACAGAAGGAAATGTCAAATTTACCAGAACCCCCCAGGAGTTTAGGGGGGAAGGGCTCGACCTTCGCGAGAGGTCTGGTGAAGGTAACGGGGAGAGCTGTACTCCCAGTACCTAACAGAGCCCGGCACGGCAAGCCGAAGACCGAAAGTTCATCCGGACAAGGGACATAGCGCAAACGCTGCGTCCTCAATGGAATTAAGATTTCTGTCCACCCCCTCGCAAATGGACTACAAAAATACGAATTCTTCCGCAGGAGTTGGCGCCGTCCTTCTAACGCGCCCCCAGAAGATGCTTCGGAGCGGGGCGTCTCGAGGGTTGGCTACCCCTCCTCCTCTATTGCCGGTGACGAACGACATGCCGGCATTAGTTGTAAAGCACACTGACCGTGTACGAAAGGCTGCCGAGAGCCAGTCTACCCATACTCTCAATGTATTACAGTTGAATGTGTGTTGAATCCGTCCCAAAACACAGGAAGTGCTCAAGCTACTCCACGAACGAGAAGTGGACGTAGCACTCTTCCAAGAAACGCTTCTGAAAGGGAAGCCGTTTCACCTTACAGGATACTCGCTGTATCAGTGTGTGGCCCCAGGTGTCGGGGGATAACCACAGCGGTGAGAGACGACCTTGTGGTTGAGGTGCTAGGCATAGAGTGCCTCAACCAAACTGACACGATCACGACAAAGGTGCACAAAGGTGATCGGGCCTACACGATCACCAATGTGTATAACCGTCCCAGAAACCCAATCTCGTTGCCAATTGATACTGAAACCATATTTGACAAGAGAATTATAGCAGGTGATTTCAATGCCCAATCACCTGACTGGGGTTACGCTGACCGGAACCCATCGGGCCGCTATACTGAGGAATTAGCACTCAATACAAATCTCATCAGGCTCCAAAGTGCAGAGAGCCCCCCTACTCTTTTGCATACGGGACATAGCACCGAATCCCGACCAGACTTATCCCTTATATCTGCGGACCTAGTGTCCCAGCACAGTCTGGAAGTCCTAGCAGAGATAGGAAGCGACCATTTTCCAATATTGATGAGATTTGAGCTCAGGACGACAAAAGCACGGTGCGAGCAGCGCCATTGGCAGATCCGGAAAGCTAACTGGGACCGGTATGTGAGCGAGTCTCACATACAGTTACTACCACTTAACGTCGAGGTGGACGACGTTGATGTGTGTTATCGAAAAGTGTGCAGCGCGATACTCGGTGCGGCAAGGAAAACGATACCAAGATCGAATGGAAAACAGAAGTTCAGGCCTTATTGGAACAAGAGCCTGAAGGAGCTAGTGAAGCTGCGAGCGAAGGCCCGGAAAAAGGTCGTTAAATTGAAGACACCCGAAGCTCGAAGGGCGTAAAATCGATTGACGGCTGAAGTCCGGGACGCGGTACAGAAGGCTAAAAAGGCAAAATGGGTTGGTACGTGTGAAAACCTCGATCTCGACGGCAGAAAGGTCTGGCGGTTGATTAACGCACTCTCTGGTATGGGAAAAGTCAGAAACCCGAACCCACTGGGGACAGATGGGGAAAAGAAAGCAAGTGAAGAAAAGCGCGCACGTGCGCTGAATAAACACTTTGCACAAGTCAATCGGAAGACCAGAGATACTGAAGAAAGCCGGGCCATAAACCGAATGAGAAAGGTGGAGGTTCGAAGGCAAAGTAAAGGCCCACACCTAGAGGTTTTCACGGTAAGTTTCACTCTGAACGAGTTGCAAACAGCCCTCGATAAGTGCGAGACAGGCAAAGCACCAGGTCCAGACAAAGTACATAATGAGATGCTCAAGCAGTTGGGCATCGAAGGCAAGAATAAACTATTGCAGTTTATCAACAGGACATGGACTACAGGCATTTTGCCGAAGGAGTGGAAAAACGCCACAGTTATCCCAATTCAGAAAGAGGGGAAACCAGGCGAAAGCCCCGATAGCTACCGGCCGATATCCTTGACATCGTGTCTTGGTAAGATAGTTGAGAGGATGGTTAACGCCAGGCTCTATTGGTTTCTAGAAAAAAGTAAGTGCATTCCTACGACTCAGGGTGGCTTCCGCAAGGGACGCCAGCCGATGGATCAGGTAATAAGACTTGTTCAGTCTATCACGAATGAGCTACAGATGCAAAACCACACATTGGCAGTATTCATTGATCTAAAACAGGCCTATGACAAGGTCTGGCGTACTGGACTTATGTATAAGCTCCAGAAATTGGGTATTACAGCGAAAATGCATGGCTGGATAAAATCGTTCTTGGAGAATAGAAAGATAAGTACCCGCATAGGGGAGTCTCTATCCAGTGAAGCTCGACTCGAGGACGGACTCCCACAAGGGTCTGCCATAAGTTGTACGATGTTCCTAGCATACGTTAGCGACATTCAAACGTCAATCGAGAGTAGTTGCGCGATGTTCGCAGACGACTTGGATCAGACTACAGCGCGACCTCGATAAGATCGAGGAATATGCCAACAAGTGGAGACTCATAGTGAACACGCAAAAGACCGTCCATTCCATTTTCTCGAATGGCAGGAATGCACTGAAACATGATGTTTTGCTTAACATCTGTGGGAAAAGGCTGAAATGGGACAAGGAACCAACGTATTTGGGCGTGCGGCTGGACCAGAAACTCCAGCTACACAACCATATTCGTGAACTGCGTGCAAAAACCACTGACCAATTGTCACTGGTGAAAAAGCTAGCAAGCACTGATTGGGGTGCTGATGCAAGAACGCTGAGAGCTCTCTATCTCAGCAAAGTGAGAGGAGCCATTGATTACAGCCTCCCCATCCAGGCCTTTGCGAGCAGAACAGCGCTCGAGGACCTGGATAGAGTCCAAAACCAAGCTCTAAGACTGGTTTGTGGGGCGTTACGTACTACACCCAACGCCGCGGTAGAAATCTAGGCAAATGTGGAACCGCTCAAAGTACGGCGAGAGAAAGCAATACTAACTACGGTGGAAAGATACCGAGAATTGATCGCAACGAACCCTGCTTTCAGATGCAAGACAGATGGGTAAAACGCACACGACTGAAACGGCCCTCCTTTATGGACATTGTCAACGAGCTCGAGGTTTCAGTTAAATTACCCAAAATCAGGGGAAAATATCCATGGTCCCGGCGAGGGGACCTCACGAATGCTACTCTCCGCCCGATCTACGTTTGTCACTGGCAAATGCCGCGGTGGGGAAAAATAGTCCAGCTGAGCTTCAGCACGAAGAAGCGCTAAGGACTATCGAAGCCTACGGTACAGGCGTAGTAAGAGTCTATGCAGACGGCTCATGCTTCACAGATGGACGAAGTGGGTACGGTGCACTAATTGAATACCCTGCTGGAGGCCCAACAGTAACTGAACTGTCTGGACCGTGTAGAAGACTAGCTTCGAGAGGGGACGCCGAACTAGAAGCAATTCACAAGGGTGTGAAAGAGGTGCGCCTACGCCTATGTAGACGAAAGAGTTTTCCAACAGTTGTAGTCTTCACCGACTCAAGATCCTCCCTGGAACTCTTGGTTCGGAGCTCTACGGAGACGAAAACTATCGATGCTGTACTGGAGATCGTTAACAACATTAGATCTCGCGGGGGCATGGTCGTCCTACAGTACATTACAGGCCACGCAAAGATACCACAGCAAGAAAAGGCAAACTTGCTGGCACAACAGGGTGCTGCCCAGCCCACATCGAACGCCCAATGACCCAGTTGGGGGTAAAATTGTGGCTAAAAGACCATTTCACGGAAAAATGGCTAAAAGGTTGGGAAAATGGTGACACGGCAAGGATGCTTTACGATAAAATGCCGCGACCGCGCAAGCGAGATCTCTGGTGGAAACTGCCTCGTAGCTACCAGTCCCTCGCAGATGAGGACTGGATATTGTCCAGCAAACAGCTACTTTCACAGGCTAGACAAAAACAGGGAACCCGGCTGCCGTTTATGTGGTATGGCCGAGGAGACAGTGGCACACCTGCTGACCGATTGTTCTGCGGCAAATGGGGACGCGGTGAGGCCAGGCAGCCATCGCACTGCGGAAGAATATCTCCATGGCGATGCCCTTATGTTGAGGCTCGCCGTTGGTATTGTAGGCCGGGTTATAAGAGTCTGAAGGACTCAACCCTCCAATGAGAATGTCACATATTCCATATGCAAGAACAAACACATACAAAATTTTCTTTCTTTCCGTCCGGTATTCGGGCGTGGAATGGGTTGCCTAAAGAAACCAGGAAAGCCACCACTTTTTCATCATTTAAAACTCTAGTAAGAATACAGGACTAAACACAAACCATAGAAATACGTAGGACGCAATAATCTTCTGTACAGAAGGAGCGTCTGTAACATATAAGATAATTTAAGTAAGCACTGCGTTATATTGGGGATATATGTAAATTCATTTTTCAATGAAAGAAGTCTTCGTCATATTAATGGAATACTTGCGTATGCAACACATGTAGATACATAGAGATGAATGAAGTATATCTATGTGAAGTAAAGCGGATGTATTTGACAATGTAGATAATTGCTCAGTAATGTATTCCAGAAAGATTTTTAAAAAAAACTTGTTAATGTTTTAGCCTGATATTTTTCTCTAAACATTTATAACATTACGGTCTTTAAATTGTGGAAGTTACATACACAAATTACATTTGAAGTGAAATAAGAGCATTAACTCCTCTGGTATTGTCTAAACGATTAAATTTAAAAAAAGTGTTGACAACAAGCAATTATTTATCGCAGTGATTATTCACACAGCTGTGGGAATAACGTCTCTGTTATCGACACAGTGACGCATGCGCATTGGTGTCTATTTGAACGATTAATAGATAAAATCTTAAAATTCAACTATCTTTTATGAGCGTCGTTAGAGAAATTGTCTGAACCAAGGTGACACCGTTTAATACGTCTTGGTGGATCGAATCCCTGAGCTGCCTGGTCTATTTTTTTTTTCAAATTATTTTAATTTTAAACCACAAGGAGTTTATAATACTTATATATTTTTTTTTATTACATTTGTATTTTTTTTCAATATTTTCATATTATGGAACAGCATTTTAATTCAATACATTTTTATTAAATGCTAGCGATTTCCCCGCGCGTTGCTGCGGGAAGTTGGAGAATTAGTGATGAGTGAGTGCATAAAAAAACTATATTTAGGCCCCCGGCGCCCAGCAAGGGATATTTTAAATATTATTTCACTTGCTGCCATCACGGAAGTGTATTTAACAAACCCCCAAAGTTACATGCGTTTACCTATTTGGGAAATAGCACATATAAGAAAAAAAAAAGTTTTTGAGACCCCAGCCCCAATGAGTGTGAATTTTAAAATTATATTACCCCACTTTTCGTCGTGAGAGGGTACCCAACAACTTCCAAAAGTTTTATGCTTCTACCTACATGGGAATGGAAGAATTAGTGATTTTTACTTTTTATATAGTTAATAATAGGAATAAACTACATTTGGGCCCCCAGCCCCCAGTAAGGGATATTTTAAATAATTTTTCACCTGCTACCATCGTGGAAGTGTATTTAACAAACCCCAAATTTTCATGCGTTTGCCTATTCGGGAAATAAGAGAATTAGTGATTTTCAATTTTTATAAAGCACATATAAGGAAAAACACATTTTTTCGGCCCCGGCCCTCATGAGTGTGCATTTTAAAATTATTTTACGCCAATTTTCGTCATGAGTGGATACCCAACAACTTACAATAGTTTTATGTTTTTACCTACACGATGAATTGTGGAATTTGTGATGAGTCGGTTTTTAATATGAGAAAAACTTATATTTGGGCCCCGGTCCCCTATGAGTGGAAATTTACCATTCCTTTTCGCCAACTTTCATCGGGAGATGGTACTCAACATCTTCCCAAAGTTTCATGCTTCTACCTACATGGGGAAAGTGAGAATTATTGATGTTCAATTTTTAAATAGATTATATTAGGAAAAAAGCGAGAAGTAGGAGAATTAGTGATTTTCAATTTTTATAAATCTCATATAAGAAAACAAAAGTTTTTTTGGGCCCCGGCCCCCATAAGTGTGTATTTCAAAATTCTTTTACACCAAAATTCGTCGTGAGAGGGTACTTAACAATTACCCAAAGTTTCATGCTCCTACTTACACGGAAAATTGAAGAATTAGTGATGAGTCGGTTCTTAATTATAAGAAAAAATATATTTGGGCCCCTGGATACCAATTAGTAGAAAATCTAACATTCATTGTGCATATTTTCGTCAAGAGCTTGTACTCGAAAAATTTATGAAGTTTCATGCTTCTTCCTATATGGGAAATAGGATAATTAGTGATTTTCAAATTTTATGTAGCTCATATAAGGGAAAAAAAACGTTTTGGGGGCCCCGCAGTGGCGTAGTGAGGGGGGCAGGGGGGCAAATGTCCCCAGGCGCCACGTTAGGGGGCGCCAAAATGAGTATTAAAACTCATTATTTAATTTAATTTTTATGTTAACTAATTTATCCCAAATACGTTTGCAAGATTTAATATTGGAGCTCCGAAAAAATCTTTATTAGAAAACAGTTGGTAAACATGATTTTGGCGCCCCCATTGAGCGTTAAGGGGCGCCATTCTACTCATAAATAAATGACACATCCACACTGTAGGATTGCTGATGTGGTTGTTTTAATTAAAAAAACTGTGAGTTGATGGGAGTGAGCAGTAAGAGACCAATACGATTCTTTTAATAGAGCTACCAGAGACGACACTAAAAGAAACCAAAATGACCAAGACAAGAAAAAGGAGTGGCTTAAAGCAGTGGTTCTCACCCTGTGGTCCACGGATCACTAGTGGTCTGCGAAGATTTGCCAGGTGGTCCATGAGCAAAGCATGAAATTTACGCACTGTAGGATTCATCGAGAAAGACTAGCAAGTAAAGGAATTAACGCAGACTTAAATATATTTCTGATCTGGCCATAATGGTTTTTAATTTTATCAAGCTCGTCAATTAAATTCTCGTCTCTTTGATTTCTTATGCTCGAATATGAATCTTGAACATTAACAGTAACTAATGTATACTGAAGTTCGCTGGTTATCAGACTGTTTGAATTACGTGATGACGTAAGAGAGTTTAATGTAGAAATAACTCAGAGCTTGTTGATCATTTGAACCATGGCTAATGGGTTGCTGTTCTGGCTTACTTGGCTGAAATTTTAGAAAAACTCAATAAACTTAATTCATCTCGGCAAGGAAAGCAGATACATTACACAACTCTAAGTGACAAAATGTCTGCTTTTACGAAAAAGCTTGATCTTTGAAAAAGAAGATTATTTCAAGATAACTTTGAGATGTTTGATAAATTGTACGAAATCACCGAAAAACCAGAAAATGCAGAAATAAATAAAGAAACCACTGTTGATTAATTTCATTTCTTGTCATATTCAATAAATGCGGGGGCCAATTTTATTTCTTCTATTTTGATATTTATCGTGGGTTTCCAGTCCTAATCTCGAACACAATGAAGATGAAATGCTGCATGCTGTGACTCTTTTAAAAGATAAATCGTACTTCCTCAATCCTCATGTGGAGAGAGTAAAGTGGGAGAGGGGAGGGAAGGTCTCTCCTCTCATGGGCTTGTATCGGTTTGTCAAAGCAAGTTGGATTCCTTTCATATGAAACATCAGACACCGCCTCTCTTTCCTGTCCATCTTTGATCAAACTTGTTGCTCAGTAGGATCAACTGTTAGAAAAAAACACACCAAAAAATGCCCGAGAAAATCTAGGTTCAGTATCTTATTTATCACCGGAAATTCCAAATGAATTTATCCAGCTACTTACATCGGCTGTAAGGAATCAGCTGTTGAGTGAAATCAGAAAACACAAGTACTACGCTATCTTACTTGACTCCAATCGATCTAGGACACTGGAAAAGCTTTCTCAAGTCATCAGATTTGTGGATGTGGATTTACAAACTAAAAAGTAACTATCAAAGAATCATTTTCAGATTTTGCACAGATACATCCCAAAGACGCAACAAGCCTTGAAATAGTTATCGTAGAGAAACTGGAATCTAATAGCATACAACTATCCGACTGTCGGTCACGATGGTATGACAATGCTGCTATAATGACCGAGAATGTATCCGGCCTTCAACAGCGAAAATGTGCTAGAAATCGCAGAGCATTGTTCATCAACTTTGGCAACCACAGCTTAAACTTAGCAAAAGTACCCTCAACTAAATATGATCCAGTTGTTATCACGTTTTTTGGAACAGTTGAAAGTATAAATTTATGTTTTCTCCCTTTCAACAACTCGTTGGGAAAAATTAAAAAGAGTTGTGCCAATCACAATGAAGAGGGAGTCTGAAACACGTTGGATTGCACGATCAGAAGCTGTTATAGCAATTTATGAAGGACTAGATGACATGGCAGGGCTGTTGGAAAAATTATCAGAACATACAAATATGACGCCTGACACCAGAAGTGATGCAGAAGCTTTGCTGGTAGGTATATAAAACTTTAACTTCCTAGATTTTAAACATTTTTGGAACATCATACTTGATAAAATTGATAGTGTCAAGAAACGGTTCCAGAATTTTACTGTGAGTTTCAAGGAAGCTTAATCTGATCTTGAATCGCTTGAGCAAGAAATTGTCAACAGTCGTGTTAATTTGAGCCATATTGCGGTGTTGCGGTAGACAATTGGAAAGAAGATCCACAACTTGGAGAATCGAGGTTGACAGAAGATTAGACGACATCGGAGAATGCCTTCAAGAATTAAAAAGAGATGCAGAACTTTCTCCATAAAAAGAAATTGCACCTGCTATGAACAGCGAAATTGATAAACTCCAACAGGAGATATCAATACGGATTTTACGTCTAAAACAACCTAAACAAAAAAATTGGATTTTTACTAGACGTCAAATCTCTTCTTGCTGAAACAAAAGTCGATACACTTCGTTAAATTTGCTTAGATTTTGCTAATTTCTACAAATTGTGCACAGAAATCAAAGACTGAAAAATGATGCTCAGTACCCAGACTTAAAGTTCTACCAGAAACTACTTTGGATCTTCTTGATTTTATTGTTTCATAGGAATATTACGTATTTCCGAATCTGCGCATTTCACTTCAAATACTTCTAAAAATTGGTGTTTCAACTAAAAGCTGTGAGCGGTCCTTCAGCAAACTAAACCTTATTTTGTCTTAATTACGTGCTTCAATGGATCAAGATCGTCTGGAAGATCTTGCACTCATTAGCATCGAAAGAGAAACACTTGAGAATATCAATTTTAACAGCGTCCGTCAAGGGGCGCAGAATTTGTGTCATGCCCCCGGGCGCACTTGACCCTAGCTACGCCACTGGGGCCCCGGCCCCTATTAATTGGAAATTTAACATTCTTTTGCAAATTATCATTGGAAGCATGAACTCAAAAAATTTACAAAGTTTCATGCTTCTAACTATACGGGAAATCGGAAAATTAATGATTTGCAATTTGTAAATAGTTCATATAAGGGGAAAAAACTTTTTTGGGGCCCCATTTGTTTTTGGGCCCCAGTATCTCTATGCGTGGGAATTTAACGTTGTCTTACGCCAATTATCATCCGGAGATTGTACTCAACTTCCTAAAGTTTCATGCTTTCTACCTATATGGGGAATGGGAGAATGAGTGATTTTCAGTTTTTAAATTTGGGCCCCCAGCCCCCCAGTAAGAGATATTTAAATAAATATTTCACTTGCTAGCATCGTAAAAGTGTATTTATCAACTCTCCAACCTTTGAAGAGTCTACCTACTCGGGAAATAGGAGAATTGGTGATTCTCAATCTACATATAGCTTATATAATGTAAAAATGGTTTTCGGGGCCTCAGCTCCCATGAGTGGGAAATTTAATATTCTCTTTTGCCAATTATCGTCGGAAGCATGTACTAAAAAATGTTAAAGTTTCACGGGAAATAGAAGAATGATTGATTTTCAATTAGTATATATCTTATATAAGGAAAAAAAACATTTTTGGGGCCCCCCATGAGTGTGAATTTAAAAATTATTTTTCGCCAATTTTTGTTGTAAGAGGGTACCCAACAACCTCCCAAAATTTCATGCTTCTACATACACGGGAAGTTGAAGAATTAGTTATGTAGGTAAAATAAAGTTTTAAGGCCCCCGGCCCAACATGAGTGAGATTTTAAAAAAAAATTCACCAATTTTCGTAGTCAGAGTGTACCCAACAACCTCCCAAAGTTTCATGCTTCTACCTACACGGGAAGTTGGAGAATTATTGATTTTCATTTAGTAAATAGCTTATATAAGGAAAAAAAAACATTTTCTAGGCCCCGGCCCCCATGAATGTGAATTTCAAAATTCTTTTTCGCCAATATTTGTCGTAAGAGGATACCCAACAACTTCCCAAAGTTTCATGCTTCTACCTACACGGAATGTTGGAGAATTAGTGATATAAAAAAAGAAGTTTTTGGGCCCCGGCCCCACAAGAGTGAGATTTTAAAAATTCTTTTTTGCCAATTGTCGTAGTGAGAGAGTACCCAACAAGTTCCCAAAGTTTCATGCTTCTACCTACACGGGAAGTTGGAGAATTAGTGATGAATGAGTGAGTGAGTGAGTCAGTCAGTGAGGGCTTTCCCTTTTATTAGTATAGATTATTGTATGACTGTAACCCATTATATTTAGTGTGTGTTACAATTTCAGTTAAAACTTAACACCCGAACATTGTGAAGCTTTGAAGAACATCGATTTTGTATAATACAATGCAATGTCTTAGGTAATTTTTTTTAGTTTTGAAATATTTTTGTTTAAATTATTTTTTTTATACTGTTAATAGTAATTTAAAAGTGTGTTTAAAAAGTAAAGAAAAAGCTGAAAACTTATCAATATGATGAAATAAATAATTAAAATATCAAATTATTATTGTAATAAACATGTATATTTACATATTTACATTATTTGAGTAGGCATTGAACGTAGGTTGTCAACTTTATTTATTACTTAATCGATTTTGTGTCTACTATTTTAGTATTTCCTTGTCGTAGTTTATTAGTCAGTGTGACCATATGTATGATTCGATCCAAGATTTGAGGGTCCTTAAGTATCATTGTAACAGGTATATGTTACTTATTTACGCGGACGGGGTGGTGGGTGGGGGTGGAGTTTAAAGGAGGTTTAGTGATTAGTTAAAAACAAATGACCTTCACCTTTCCAACAGACAAGCCCGCTGCCACCATGTGTAGTCTCCCCTAGTGACGTCTCCGGTGTCTGAAAGTACAAAACACAAGGGAAACAATGCTCACCTTCTCACCAGGGCGTCGGTTTTTACCCTCTAAAAACCACTAAAAACCACTATAAATAGTAAACTATTTTAAAATCGTGATCTCATTGATTCAGCTTAACAACTATACATTACTTTTCAATGATCACATTATATATACATTTTATGTCCTACTGAATAAGCGTTGTCATTTCATAGCGGAAATTTATTAATGGAACATCCGAGTTTTAATCAGAATGACTTCACGACGCAAGGCGTGCATAATTGGAAGAATCTACTTCAAGTTGTCTCAAAATATTTTTTTTTGTTTTGCGTTTTTTGTTAGCTCAATGGACAGAGCTCTGTCAAACATTTGTTTACAACTTTGTAATATCAAGATATTTAGCATCGTCTTTTTACTCCTACATTAATGCTGATAAACAGTGTCTTATTATCAAAACATTGCCTACACATGTTAACATTATGTAATGAGATATATCGTTTTTTGGTCTGATAAATATCAAACCCTATATCCCCAGAAAGCGTTTAAAGTAATTTTTTTGCAAGTACCAGAATTTAAAAATACCATTATCTACCACGTTGTTTGGCTACTTTAAAAGCATAAAATACGATTCCTTATCCTATTTTATGGTTATTCTGTGTCTACCAACAAATAACCTAAAATGTATTACCTTCCCATGTCTTGCACGCATCCGATCTCAGCCACATTAGAAACTGGAAGTAAACACACAGAGTCGCACTCCAGGAGAGCAGAAACCACGTGATCATCAACACCGCCAACAAGAATCCAAGCTTGACTCTGAGCGTGTAGCCTTGGAGCAGTCGCGTCAAGCAGTCCGTCTGCCGAAATGTCAACTTCATCTTTCTTTGTTAAGAACCTGTCGCCATGAAAAATTCGCTTCTTTAAAAAAATAGTTTGTTTTTTAAAAAAGAAATGTCATAACCCTTATAAATCTCGCTGACCGACACGTCATTATTAACTACGAAAAGGAGAGTGGCCCCCAAACTGTTGTAAACTGCCAGCTTATTTACCTCGTGTTAGATTCGAACCACTAAAGGCAAATAATTCTAAGACGAGTCTTCGAACCCAAAGTGAACAGACATACAAATAAACAAGACAACCAAGAGAAATGAAAAGACAGGTCAGTCCGGCCAACTGGTTTGTGTGATGGCCACACCCCACCCCCTTTCCTACACTAAACAAACGTTGTTAGCGTCCGTCTATAAAGTTGTTAACTCAATATGCTTCAATTAAGTGTTAGTTCATTTGATTCCTTGGGCCAATGTATCAAGTGTTACATTTTTCATTGCATGTATTCATAAAAAAATAAATAAAAAAAAATAAATTAAAAAATAAATTGTGAGTGGAACTCTTTAAGTTTAGTTCTCTTTAATGTTACTCATAAAACAAGTCTTGATGGGGTCAGCAAACCATGGCTCGCGAGCCGGATGTGACACTATTGATGGTTGCACATGGCTCGCAGACATATGTTCGATTATAAAAAAAAAATTCGTCAGACTACTTTGATCTACACATTAGTTGCAAGTAAAAAAAAAAAAGAATAAAAAAAGGTCTGCATGAAGCTTTACCTCACCACTTATCAACCAGACTGCAATGCAAAGCCATCAGAAGTGCCATGCATTACCATAAATGACATTAATGATAAGAAATACTCATTATTGAAAAGTAACAGCATAAAAATGTTTATTAAAAAAACATCCAGAGACATCATTATTGTACTTTTAGTGATGAAATTAGGCGCCGTCCATAAAAGACATAGTTTTACCAAGGGAGGTCTTTAAGAAATGTGACGTCACATCAAATTTTATTATTAAATAAAAGTTCCAATTAAATATCTGATTTCTTACAATGTATTTAGAAACTTTTAAATGGCTTTACGCCTGTTATGATATTAATGTGCAGCCTTACACTTAATACATACATACATGACAAAAAAAAGTAATTTTAAAAATGTTTATTTTGATAGAAAAAATGCGACTTCTATGGGGCAAAGCTTTGTGACGGCATGAATTATTGGAAGGGTGAGGGTTAATTTTTGTGACAAAGTGTGATGAGGGGGGGAGGGGGCTAAAAATCGGCTAAAATTCGGTGGCATCATCTAATGGACGGACCCTTACACAAAATGCACACATTTACTTCAGTTTTCGGGTTTAAATATACTGCATGGCTATCGCAGAATTACTTTTCAAAATTTGTGGTGTTTATGGCTCTCTCATACAAAAACTTGAGTATCACTTTAAAATATTTCAGCAGTTTATGAATTCACAGGCCGGGCATGTTGTTGGAAATTCTCTGCAGTTTTAAGTTAAACATCCGAGTTATTATTGACCGTGTCATTGGCTTCTGCATCAAACTTTTATAAACCTTAAATATCCGAGCTTTCTGGAACTAGCAGATGGTACAGAGATCACCATGAAACAACTGTGGACACAGGCAGGCTGAAGACATGGGTCACACAAAGGGAACACAACGGTAGTCGATCTGTGTTGTTACACACAAGTAATAGTATACTGCCCATAATTTCCAAGCATACACACTTGCCCCCCGATCTTAAGTGGAGCCTTAAAGACAAAAATATATTTGCCACGGAACATAGGCGTGCCTGTCGTGGGCGAGAAAAAGTAGAGGCGGACATCTTTGTGACTCAAATGACAAGAGTGGCACTATTGTGATCGTGCTGAATACATTCTTTTTATCCACGGTACCTGGTTTCGGCGTACAGGCAGGGCCGGTTTAAGACTTCATGAGGCCCAAAGCTATTTGAAATTGGGGCCCTTTGTAAGTCCATACATTAAATGTCAATGAAAAATATTGAGATACCTATAGAGGGTGTCACTGAAATATAATTAAGAACTGTGTTTAAAATAAAGTAATTTTTAATTTAAAATCATTTTAAAACAAATATTTTCAACGCTAATTCTTGTAAAAAGTGACAAAAGTTCTTGAAAATGCACACTTTAAGAAAGCTACTATCTAATCTGGGGTTTCGAAACGTTTTACATGGAGGGTCAACTCCATGTAGTAAAGATATACGAGGGTCAGATAAATATAATAAAAAATGATGGCATACGTTGAAGAGTTTTATTGCAAAGATTTAATGTGAAGCTAAAACTGAGATTTGACTGCAGTAAATAGGCGAGGTCATGCTCGAGGCCAATAGTTTGATACGTAAGATATCACGCAGGTGAGAGTCACCAAGTCTTGTCCTCACACGATTCTTTTTAAAATTCATAATTGAGAATATCTCCCGACACAAGTATGACGAGCTAAACATGCTGTGCATTTTCTTAGCAATTGTTCGAATCTCTTGGAATCTCATTTATTTTAGCTGACGCAAAAAGTCAATGAGAGAAAGCTGTTCAGCATCACTTTTTAACACAATGAGTTCCAGCTGCCGATGTCCTGGATCATCATAAGAGTCAAGAGAGAGAGGAGAAGACAAAAACATTATTGCTTTTGAATAGTTGCAAATTCCTTAAAGTGCCTTTGAAATTCATCAGCCATGGGTATCATATATCCATCATAACTCCGCCTTTGCGCATTGAAGTTTCTTTCTTGAAATTATGTCATGATTTCCTGTAGTGAGTGGAAATGTGTGGTTTTAGGCTTCGTTTGAGACAGCTGAAATTAAAAAAAAACTGCATGCACATAATTCCCCAAAGGCTTTTATATGTGACTATAATTGGCGTACCACTGCATTTTGCCATTAAAGACGTGTGTTTAGAAGGTTTACATGTCTAGTCACATCAACTAAAAATTCAAAATCTGCCAGCCAAGCAGGATAAGATATTTTACATGAATTGCACTCTTTCCTTTTTAAGTGTGTAGGAGCGCTGAAGTGCTGCCCCACAAACTGAGCTATCTTACACCATTGTTACACACATCTTTGTATCCCCCCCCCTCTGGATGTCAATGAGAAACTGCCGAAACTGGCGATGAAAGAGGGCTGTAGTTTATAGCTTTTATCATTGGTTTAATTACATGATCACGCATAAGATGATTGGCACGAAGCACGAAGAACTTGTTGTTTAATAATACAATGAAATTTAAAAGAGTTGATCACCTCTTCGTTGCCCTTTTTTTTTTTTTTTAAACAGACAAGTTTTGTTAGCCCACTTTTCTTACCAATCATGGTAGGTATGCCATTAGCAGCAATAGCATAATTATTTTTTTACCTTGGTAATTTAATGTTATTGGCAGCAGAGAAAACGAAAGCTAATAAATATGTTTGCCTTGTTTGGTCTTTGAGGTTATGAAAGTCAAGTAATTGGTAAACAATAAAATGCGTTTTCCAATCATTTGAAGTAGATCTACCAAAATTTCGAATTTTCTTATAAATATAATGTCGTTATAGAAATAACACGTCAGTGAATTAATATTTTAAGATAAGTCCAGTTAAAATGTAATCGCTGGCCGACTTTGGTCCGTGGGGCGGACATTGGACACTCCTGATCTAATTTCTTGAAAAATGTCTTACAAGGATTTAGGAATTATGTTAAACTAAAATACTTAATTTCTTGCATTTGAGAGAGCATTTGTCTGATGAATGGTATATATATATATATAATGTACGGAAGTTGATAAGTACACTCTCGCCATGGCTGCCCTAGTTTTAAAATTACCTGTGATTTCTGGGCGCGTGCCCAAAATGTCATTTTTGTTCTCTTAAAAGTTCTGTGTAAGGTAATATTAAATATAGTCTAGTGGGTAAATTAATGGATCTTAAAGATACTTGGTCCATAAAAACAGAATGGTCAATTTTTAAAGTTATACTATAGGGTATTGAACTCCATATTCCATTCTTTCGGGCCAGGGATTCCAATTTGCGTTTTCGTAAAGTTTTCTAAAAAAAAAAAAAAAACTACACTCTTTGGTTTATTTGAATGGTTTTTCTACTGAGGGATAAGCTAGTATTCTATAAAAGTTTGTATAAATATAGGTTAAAAATTGTATTATAAAGGGTATGAGTTGTTTATTTATTAAAGTGACCTTCACCCATAGAAAGTAATAGGATTGAATAAATTAGATATAATTAAGTGTTTCGTTGAATTATTTGTCAAGAGAATTCCAAGCAGTGAAGATGTTCCAATGGAGTCAAGCTACTCACAATGATGACATTAGGGTATTACGAGCAAAATACCCGTGCTACGCTACGGGGTAGGCACAATAAGAATAACTTTGTTTGGTTTTGGGTCTCAAATTCTCCTTAAAAATGAATGTAAACGCATCAAGAAATTAGGGTAGTGATAAATCAAACACCTTCTTAATAAAAACAACGATATGTGTGTCGAGAAAAATAAAAATATTATTATTTTAAATATTAGCCATCAATTTTGGTATTTCTGCTTTAATATAGCATCATCATTAAAATCCTTGGCTCTAAAGCCCATGTAGGGCCCTGGCTTGCTCAACCACATACTTCAATTCAGATCGATTGATAGCTTTCTTTCACCAGAATAACAAATGTCGTTAACAGTTAAAAAATTCTAACGGGCAAGGCTCACTTTCTTTTCACGTGAATCAAAACATGAAAATAATATCTTTCCACGTGATTCCTTTGGTTCTTAGAAAACACTCATTTAATTTATAGTTTAAGCATGAAATTAGTTCAAGACGATTAGGATATTTTTAGCCAGATAATATTTGTGAATATTGTGGCTTGTGGAGAGAGGAAAATATGCTTTATTTGTTATCAAGGCACATGTTCCTTTAACGTGAATAAAAACATAAGAACAATGCTGCTTTTTAAGAAAATGGTGAGAAATTGATCTCCTTATAAATGTTATGTCAATCATTATATATTTCCGCACATTTTTTCTAATAGTAACAATTCACTTTATATCAATCTTTATTCCCGTTGTATACTATTCAACTAATAAACTCAAAGCAGCTTTGCACAAAAAGAGTTGTTGTCAGTGTGTATTTTTTTTGACATTACACGCACTTTCTTATGCTAGATCTTATTTATAAGTCGTATTACCCGTGACATTTTTTT
>MUZC01000258.1:0-22124 GCA_002072015.1 Radix auricularia
ACACCTGGCTCTGACCAAGAGTTTGACAGGCAATAAAGAGACAGACTGAGTTAAACACCTGGCTCTGACCAATTCAAAGTTAAGTAGCATCATCTGGATGCACAATTAAGTCACTAAAAATCAAGCCCTCTGTTTCATTTAGTGACACCTTTTAAATTAGAAAAAAAAATTTCAAGACAATCTTTTATTTTAATATGTTTTTTGGGAAATAGAGTCACACAAATTTTTTTTAATTACTTGCTCTCAACACTGATGACCATTTTGCCATCATCTATAAATCACACATGCAAAAAATGACCAATTTCACCCTCCCCCCCCCAACCCTCTTTCTCTGCTGTATCTGTCACAGTTTTTCCCCTTGACTGTGCTGTGCACAAACTAATGAGCCACTCAACTAAAATCATCAAGTAATAAATTCATTCACATCCATTATTCATACATTCATATGAGAACTATTGTCACAGGTTTTCTCTTTTTTTTTTTTAAAGGCATGGCCCAGTGGTTCCCAAAATGAGAGATGTGGGATGCTACAGATTTCTCACAGATAAGCCACCGTGCATTTAAACTGACATGGTGAATACAAGTAACTTAAATTTTAATATTGACTGTTTGAAGAAGCTCCAACAAGTGGTTACTAACGGCACTAAGATACCAAGATCGACTACATATTATCTATGAAAACATACTTGTGAGCGGAATTAAGGACAAAGTATTGGTTTCAATTTTACTAGTGCATAGAAGTGAGTTCAGTTTTAGTAGTGCATAGCACTGAGTTCAGTTTTGAAGAACAATACTTTGATTACCTGTATTGTAAAACAGGGGTCGGAAACCTTTTGCTAACTGTGTGGCAACTTAAGGTTTCAAATTATTCAGAGAACCAACATCACATATCATTTTATGCAAGTCGAGGTCAATATTCTTATTTTAATCGATTTATAATCGATACAGGAAACATGAAGAGTCTGCAAGCCATTTGAAATTGCTTGGTGTGCCGTGCACCATAGACTGCCAACCCACTGTTGTAGAAAATTACATGGCTATTTTGTTTTTATAGTATTAGAGATATTTAGAGTCTCTTTGTGGTCCATTATTAATGATAACACATAACTTATAAACAAATCATGTAATTTCTGCAGTGAACCCCACCCAACACAGAAATCAGCAAAATTTCCTGCAGCGCCACCTCGCTGCTACCTTGGTTAATATTTAATAGATGAATGGCCTTGAGCAAATTAAGTATTGTTCTAAAATTATTTTTTTTCTTTTCTTGATATTAGTGCTGTTATCAATTAATTTAAATTTAATCGTTAACTTTTGAAAAGTTACAGAATAATTATCGATAATTTTGATAAAGCTAAAAATTAAACTGAAAATTTCAAGGGAAGTAACAAAAACAGGCAATTAACATTTAAAAAAAATCTAAATGTAATTAAGTAGTTCAATATAATATCAATGAGTTCAAATTTTTGTTACTGTTAATTAAGTAAAAACAATGTTTGATTTTTTATATCATTTTCCTTATAAAAAGAGCTTATTTTAAAGTTTACACTTTAAAAATCTTTTTTTTTTAAAAGGAGAAGTTTGTACGTAGAAAAGCAAACTATTATTAATTAATAATAATTAATCAGTTTTTAATAAGTTGAAAAAAAAATTCTCTTTCATTTTAATCAATATTTTATTGATTAAAATAATTTTAATCGATAAATTTTGTACCGATTAATCCAGAAATTAATCATTAATTTTCGCATATTACATTAAAAATAGACTATATCTGCATTTTATTAGTGTCATTAAGGTTGGCGGATGTTTTTTTATTGCATCTAAATCTAAATAAAATATACTGGAAATGTTTGCCAACTCAAATTTGATAGGATAAAAAGGGGAAGAAGCTTCAATTTATTTTAAGTCATGCTGACATTGATAATTTCACATAATAAAATATGTTAATATTAAGAGTATTGTACCTGGGAATCTTGGGAACTGATATACTCTCCACTCTCTGATGGGCTTCAGGCCTTGTACAGGTGTAAGGCCAGATTCAATAGCAGAGTAGGGGCAAATTATCTGAACGAAAAAAAAAAAAAAAAAAAAAGGAACTGATGTTAGGTGTCTTTATTTTTTCAAATAAATTTCTTCTTCTATTATTTAAAGGCCCATCATCAATACTTAAATCCTTATGGCTGCTAGAAATGTTGAGGTTTACTCAATACATCTATGAAGATGATATTTTGCATATTAATTATAATTATTTTTTAAAACCATGCTTTAAAAAAAAACCGTAAGTGTTTTTTATACGACCACTAAAAAAATTTCTTTGGTATTAATATGGATTTCTCCGACTTACGACGATGAAGTTTAAATAAATTAATATTAAAATAATCAATCTAGTTAAAATAAATTTATAGTGACCAAAGACGTCTAGTGGTAATGGCCTAAGCATCGTGGGTGTTGCCAACAGTTAATAATACCAAAATAATAAAGACATTTTTTTGGTGGTTGGATAAAAAAACAAATACCAAATAAATTTATCTTATATGTTACAGACGCTCCTTCTGTACAGAAGATTATTGTTCTATAATTAGTCATCAAAGGAAAATAAAGTTTGATATGATCACAAATTTATTTGCCATTGGCAATTCCAATGAATACATACCTCACTAACACTAGGGGATGAAAGATCCAAAACATTACTTAGATCAGGAGCTGGATCTCTTGCTTTTAATCTTTTAAATTCAGGTGTAAATAAATCATCACCACTGTCGCCATCCTTGTTGTCCTCCGCGTAATGCATTTTACATGTTTTTTTACTAACAACTTACAATTAAATTGAAATCACACAAATGTGAACGAATATCTCATCAGTAAAGATCATGTCTTCAACTTAAGTACAAGTCTATAAGTTACTATTAGTCTATTCAGCTTCATTTTGATTTCATTGAATTCATTGACATCATTATTTTTCACTAAAATTTAAAAACATCTTGCACTCATAGTTGCAAAGTAGGCCCTATTTTCAATCGAAATTGTCTGAACTCAGAAAAAATCAGTGAAAAATCAATCAAAATCAAACCTTATAATAAGATGGTTAATCTAAAACTCTAATTCAAACTCTAATCATCCATCAGCCCAACATTTGTCACATGAGTCCAATATGAGTATGAGTCATAGTATTCATAATCTCTTTTGAAATGAGTTTATTAACTTATCTTAGATATACAGACGCTCCTTCTATGCAGCAGATAATTGCGTCCACAGACCATGACAGATGATCTGTTGGCAAGTGATGTAGCGGTCACAGGCCACGGCTTTGAGGGTTCCACGCATTACCCAGCCGCCCAACTATTGTCTAGTTAGGTACCCATTTAGAGCTGGGTGACTCGGGGACTCCTTGGGCCTCGGGAACAAATCCTCGCCTTCACGTGGGCGCTACCACTCGACCACCGAGTTTATACTTAAACTTAAATACTATACTATACTATAACTATAGACTATCTATACTATTAATTTTCATACTATTAAAATCATTATGATAGTGAATTGAGCATAAAGTTTAAGTATGAAGTAGTAAAGCCCACTCCAGCAGCTGTGATTGTGATAATATTGTCAATTGTCTTTTTATCACTAGTTATTTGTAGCTTATAGTATAACTTATAACACTATTACTATTAATAATTAATATATTAGTAACAGTATAACACTCACATTCACAGTGTTAGTAACACCTTTCTTTTCATTTTTTATCTTACTTATACTTATTCATATAACATGTTTTAAGATTTATGTAAATTGTAAGTACTTATTTCATGATCATCATGTTAATGAACTTATTGTTACAGTATCAGTATTGAATTATTGTACTGATGAATGATGAAGCCCAATTTTGCCAATGAAAATGAAGGCTTCAATTTCAATGAAGGCATTAATCATTAGGATGTGGCTAGCGCTACGACAATTTTGTCGTAGCGGCAGACGACCCGGTCGGATGTTGCTAGCGTTACGACATGTCGTAGCGCTAGTCAGGAAACTAGTGCTACGACATGTCGTAACAGCAGACGATCCGGTCGGATGTTGCTAGCGTTACGACAAGATTGTCGTAGCAGCAGACGAACCGGTCGGATGTTGCTAGCGATACGACATGTCGTAGCGCTAGTCAGGAAACTAGTGCTACGACATACGCAACTTCTGCTACGACTAGTTTTAGTCACTCTTTGCAGTAAACACCTGGAACTGGAAAGAATTAAATCTTAAGAAACTCTTCTGTAAATTGTAAACGCATAAATATATTCAAATACGACATTATTTGTGTGTGAGTGTGTATTAATTCTAAAATCTAAATTTATTGAAATAAATTTTTTAAATAGATTTTGATTTAATTTAAGTATTGGTCTACCGGTCTACCGATTATAAGAATATCAGCCGATTTTGCTATACTAAAGTATACTTGTGTAAGTGATGCCGATAAATTAAAATTTAGAGTATACCGTAAAGCCTAAAGCCGTAAATGAAAATCCGCAAGCAACTGATTCGCGCATAATCGCAAGAATGTAGGCTTAAAATAATTCGTTTCGTGTGGAATAATAAAATGTGCCGTGTGCAGACATTTCACAGGAAACCATTCCATTCATCCTTCTACATCATTTTCACTCTATTACTAATACTATTACTATTGAGGGGGGGGGCAGGTAATAACAACCGCACAGGCCTCCTCGTTTACTCGCCTTTTTACCCATTACTTCGTGCTGCTGTTTGTGTCCGTTTTCTCAGCGTCCACCCCCACCCCCGTCTCTCTTTCCACTATTTATGACGAGCAAGTCTGCGGGGCATGATACGCTTTGCCTCATTCGTCTGACAATGGCTTCAAATTGATCCCGCAACCCCCCCCCCTTTCCCCGCTTGTGTTCAGCACTTTTTCGCGATGCCTTCAATTCAGAGAATTTTTCAAAAATATCGTTCAAACAAATTTAGTAACAGTAACAGTAATGGTTTATAGTCATTTTTTAAACTCTTGCCTCACCTTTTTCGTTGGTGATGCTGACTGAGTGTCAACTTGCGAATCAAAAAGAAAAAAATAATATTAGCATACTTAAATACAGTTTTAGTCGTAACTGTAAGTAAGCACATAACAAATTTTTACGACTGTCGTAGCAGCTGACGACTTGACCGGTTGTCGTAACGCTAGCCAAGCATATGTGGATTGGCTAGTGTTACGACTAGTCTAAAATCTAAATATTTTTTATTTTAACAGATTTAGTCAACGTATCTGCTTTTCAGAGTAATAACAAAAATTATTAGCTTACTCATTATGATGTTTAAAAAAAAAAAATTAATTAAATTTAAAAAAAAAAAACATGACGGCGGCGGGATTCGATCCCGCTATCACTAGTGTCGTATCATTACAGAGCAACCCTACTATTACTTGATCTAGCCAAGCTGATGAGAAAGAGTAATTTTTTAAAATTATAACTGTTTTTCATTTATTGGCTCAATCTAGATTTTCATTAAACCTTTAAAATTCATTAATACGCTTATCTAGTGATCATGATATTTCATTATGAGAATTATGGTTAAGTATTTAAGTATTAGTAATAGCCGGTAATAGCATATTTGAAAATACAAAAAATTGTTTACGACATGTCGTAACTTGTCGTAACGGCAGACAACCCGGTCGGATGTTGCTGGCGTTACGACATGTCGTAGCACCAGCCACATCCGCGCGGGTTGTCTGCCGTTACTTTGTCGTAGCAGTAGACACTCCGTAATCATTAGTTAATAGTTTTAATTAGTTAGTCATTAGTTCATAAATAAAGCTTAAATTTATTGTCTTCTTACACAATTAGTTTGTGTATTTTGTTTTTTTATTGAAAAGCTTCATGCAGTCTCATTCTGTACAGATTACTAACTATAATTGGAATGCTTCAATGTTATGATGGACACATTGTTCAATGTTTATGTTTGGATTTGAGTAATGGATTTGAGTAATGAGAGCTATAAACCAGTTACCGAAAAATTTCAGAAGAACATACATTAATACGTTACCCCCACAAAAAAACCGAAAAAGACTTTTGTTTTGTTTTTTAAATAAGCAATTTACAAATTGTTACTTTAAAAACCTAATCGAACTTTTATTTTCAATACAAATTTAAAAACATTATAATTATAAGAAAAAGGATTCACACAAGATCTTATTGTTATTAGATTGGTTTTGCTTTTATTAGTTTTAATTAAAAATTATGGCAACATGAGATATATGCTATTATAATATATTATTTATTATTATAGGCTATGGTATTGGGCCGTCCATGAAGTATTTCACGCTATTTTTGACCATTTTAACTCCCCATTTCCCCCTGTCACAAATCTCGGAACCCCCCCCCCTTTCCCCCCAAAAGTATGTCACACTTTCGAACAAAAATATATTTTTTATTAACAAAATAATTAAAATTTATAATATTAAACATCGTGACGTCACACATGGCGGACAACCCTCTGTCACAAACTGTCACACTTTCTTACACCCCCTCCCCCCAGGAGCGTGACGTACTTTATGGACGGCCCCTATATAATAGTAACAAACCAAGTGGAAATGGTGAATAGAGTGAAACAGGAAAACAGTGATGGGTGCTAATACTAATACGAATACATGACCAACACAAACCATTGATAAACGTAGGACTCAATAATCTTCTGTACAGAGGGATCGTCTGTAACACATAAGATAAGATAGTGATGTTAAATGAAAAATACCACAACACAGTTGCTGTTTAAGATTAAGATCGTAGGTAACCCAGACTTTACTGGTCACAAACAATATAATCATTTAGATCCTAACCAACATTTTCGTTGTATCACTAGCTGGCATATTATGAGAAAACTCCCTGCTTTACGACACAGAAGGCCAGTATCAATCAGAATATACCTTAGTCCTTACTACTAGTTTAAGTACCACAAAGATGAGTGCTGTCATCAGCTCACTGGAAACCTCCTGAGAGGGCCATGTAAAAATTCTTTTATTTGTACTCCCTGAGGCAGGCCCTGTGCATATCTCCTATGTCAGTGGTGGCGAACCTTTTTGGGGCTGCATAAAAATGACGGTTTGGCTGAGCTGGTTTGATTAAAGAAGTAATATTTTAGTTGTGTGCCAGCTGATGAGGCTCTGTACTCTGTGTGCCGGCTGATGAGGCTCTGTACTCTGTGTGCCGGCTGATGAGGCTCTGTACTCTGTGTGCCGGCGGCTGACGAGGCTCTGTACTCTGTGTGCCGGCTGATGAGGCTCTGTGTGCCAGCGGCTGACGAGGCTCTGTGTGCCAGCGGCTGACGGGGCTCTGTGTGCCGGCTGATGAGGCTCTGTGTGCCGGCTGATGAGGCTCTGTGTGCCGGCTGATGAGGCTCTGTGTGCCGGCTGATGAGGCTCTGTGTGCCAACTGAGGTTCGCCATCACTGTCCTATATGACCACTTAAGCTGTGTGGAGCTTAATCAAGTGGTAGTGGCACGAAATCATGAAAGACACCAAGATCATTTTATGTGTCTGGTTGGAGGATACCAGGGGTGATGCTTTTCAACAGGTGATACATTGACATAATTTTGGGTTCCTTCATACAAAGTAATTCAGAAGACATTATCTTTTCTTTTTATATCCATAAGTGTCTTAGACAAGTGCTAGTCAAACTTTTTAGTATGGCGGACCGGCAGGCATCTTTCCATAGCTCCTGGGACCAGTTCACTATGCTCTCTGTACTTTCATGGTTGTGAAATGTAATTAATTTTATTTTATTTGTTTCATTTTATGTGCGTCTTGCGAAAAATTGACACATTCTTTTGGGTTGGTTGGAAATGGTGGACTAAAATTATATTTGTTCTGTCCTTTCTTCATAACTTCTGCTGACCGGTGGCTGATGGCCCACGGACCACCACTTTGAGAACCACTGTCTTAGTGGATAAGTAAGGTCACTAGTCAGCAAACACATCTACTTTTCAAAATCACTTTATTACTGATATTTCAATGATTTGTCATGTTGCTAAGTAGTCTGCAACATATTCCACCCCCACCTTCAATCCCTTAACACTAAGCTATTAGTTGTACAATGTTGTTTAACAACAAAACAAGGAAGAGAAGGGTTTTTAAAAAAGACAACTGACAACAGTGTAAATAAGCAATGTAATGGATCAACTCAGGGTGTAAGTGTGAATGAAAATTACACCAAAAAATTGAATTTTTTTATTTGAAAAAATTCAATACAGTGGAGTAAAAAATTTTTTAAAAGAGCATAAACAATAAAGTTCTAAAGAGAAGTAATTTGTTAAAGTGTTTAAGTAATTAAAAAAATTGAAGTTATAATAATGATTGTTGATTTGAAAAAAGACAACAGGTTCTTTAGTTTTTTCTTTTAATTCAATGCTTACTTTATTTTAAATGTAGTCCACAGAGTTTTAAAATAGTACAGCATGAAGAAATTTTATAACTTAACTACAGTCAAACCCACTTATCTTTATGCTTTTTGGCAAACCCCTAGGCCATCAACCCACTTATCTTGACCTCGGTTATCTCGCCAACCCTACTATCTCGACGCTTTTCAGGGAAACCCCTAGGCTGTCAACATAACCGGGTTCGACTGTATTTCCATGACCTCCATTATAATATTATTTTAGTTATGTAAATTCAGCAAACAAATAAAATAAATAAACATTGAAGGTAATGAGAATGACTTCCATATAAAGTATTTTTTTTTTTTTTTTTTTTAAAGTCCCATAACCTCTTTTTATCGAGGTCATAGAGGATTCTAATGTTTCCATTAGAATATTCTCTGGCTTAATAGACACTGGCGGCGCCCATCCCTCTCCAGGTCAGCGGAGGACTTTCTAAGCGTTAGTCATTGCACTACTTTTTTTATTGTGGGTTTTCGTGGGCTTGAACCCACGCCCCTCAGCTTGTGAGGCTAGCGCACTATTGACTTCGCTATCCAGCCGCTTAGTTCTTAAAAAATATAATAAAATAAATCATTCTCAATATTGTAAACATTTATTTTTAGGAAGATCTTTTTTTAGGAAGGAGTTCAAAATCACATGACAAAAATTAAAGAACCAATTAAAAGTTATTTTTGAAATGTATGATGTAGAGTTTGCAACAATGAAAAAAAGAAACAACAGAAATTACCTTGACCTTGATTAACAAAATGACTAAAAATAAACAATATATTTTATTCAATGTATAAAATGTTGTATATCATAACATCCTAATACTGCAAAATTGTAATTCTTATTTATAAACAGATATAATTATATAATATTCATTTAATTAATCTCATATTGACTCATACATCTAAAAGCTCACATAAAACAATTTTTGAGGTATAACTATGACATAAGAAACATTACAATTTATATAACGTTTGAGACAACTCAAGTACAGTTAAAAATATTGTACTCTGTGTCAATAACTTAACTCTGACATTTGAAATTTTAAAATATAATTTTTCAAATAGTTTTGATATATAATACTCTCATGATAAAGAACTTCAGCTTTTTCAATAAAATCTATGAAAATTAAATATTTTTTATAAATATAATTTATCAACAGAATTAATCTATATTTTTTCAACAAAAATTCACTCCTATTCACAAACAATTAATATTTAATGTTACACTTACATCCTTGTAAAACAAGTTTTCTATTACCATTGCATACTTATTTGATTACCTTGGACCCAACTGAGTATTTTTAAGAGTTAAAAATAATTCTTATATTTTCAATATCAAAAGTCAAGCAGATTCAGAGCTGATTTGGGAGTTAATATAATTTTAATTTATTCCCGGTTAATTTTTAATTTTAGTATTTAGTCTGAACAAATCAGCTTACCATCTATAAATAATGTGAATTAAGTAATTAGAGGGTAAGAGGAAACTATGTAGACAGAGAGAAAGCAAAGTTCTAGGTCAGCGAACCTATGTCACGTGTGCCAAAGTTGTTTCTGGAGCCCTTTGAAATCACCGTGAGTTAATAAGGTAATACTTTTAGATAGCGCTGTTATTGTCACTGTTATTGATTAATTTAAATTTAACCGCTAACTTTTGAAAAATTACCGAATAATTAATCGATAATTTTTTTAAAGCTAAAAAATAAGATGTATGACGTCATTAAAGTGAAAATTTTAAGGGAAGTAACAAAAACAGGCTATTGACATTTTTTAATATACATTTAAGTTCAATGTAATGTCAATCAATTATAATTTTGCTCTTGTTAATTACGTAAAAACAATGTTTCATTTTTTACATAATTTTCCTTATAAAAAGAGCTTATTTTAAAGTTTACACTTTAAAAATCTTTTTTTTTTAATGGAGAAGTTTTTACGTAAAAAAAAGGAAAGTATTATTAATAATTAATTATTAAATCGATGGAATTGTCTGACTTACATTTCTTAATACTAATCGCTATTTTAACAATTAAAATAATTTTAATCGATAAAAGTTTTTTACTGATCAATAGAGAAATTAATTGTTAATTTCCGCAGCCCTACTTTTAGATCAGCAATCACAGATGAGACAGTAAAATATGCTACACCAAAGTCAAGCTGATTACAGCAATTATTTTAAAGAGTAGAATTATACACCTTAAATTTGACTCATTTTAACAGTTGTAAAAACATTTCGGAGCACTTTTGTCAGTTTAAATCTGGTCTTGTGTCAAGAATTTCTTGTGTGTCAAGTCTCCCTTGCACGTCAAGTGTCTCTTGATGTCGACTTCTCGTGTAGAAGCTCCTCCATAATATTTAATGCCTGCCAAAGAACAACAAAATTCATCTTAGGGAAAAAAAAAAAGGCGAAAAATGTCATAGCCACAAATCATTTATAGTTTAAAGAAGATAAAATATTTGTTGCATTTTTTAATAGAAAGAAATATATTTTGAATAACTATAGAAATGGAGCCATTGGATCTCAAATAAGAGTGAAGCAGGGGCGGATTAAGACTGCACGGGGCCCTGGGCTGCAATCAAATGGGGGCCCTATCCAGCCAGCATTCTTAAAATAAAATGATTGTTAACAGCTAATATAAGACTGTAACTAAATTTTAATAATGAAAAAAAAACGAACACGAAGAAATAACTGTTTGATGTGTTCGCGGTAGTTATAATTGAGTGTGAAAAGAAAAAAAAATATATGCCCTTGCTGGGAATGGAACCCAACACCGGTAGCCCCACGAGCATGTACTATACCCACACGGCCAGCGGAACTTCTCGAAAATGGGAAATTTAAAAAATATAAACTATATTTTATATCATGCGAAGTGAATCAATTAAAGTTTTTCGATTATTAGGTACTATCAATACTATCATGTCTGAACGCGATAAGTTGTATAGATAGTATTAATTAATTTATTATATTTTCAAGGGTTCGTGCAAACTTTTGTACACTTTTATTATAAAATATAAAAAGTTTGGGGGCCCCTAAACCGTCGGGGGCCCGTGGCTTTAGCCCGTTCAGCCCCCCCCCCTTAATCCACCATAGGAGTGAAGTATTGTGACAAAAGATGGTCCTTGACTTCTTTCATAGATCTGTTCAATTCAATTGACACGGCAAAGACATTTTTAAGTCCATAAATTAAAATACAGTTTTAAAGGCATTCTTAAAATTAAATTAAATCAAGGGACGTGCACCTTATATTAAATTAAATCAAGGGACGTGCACCTTATATTAAATTAAATCAAGGGGCGTGCACCTTATATTAAATTAAATCAAGGGACGTGCACCTTATATTAAATTAAATCAAGGGACGTGCACCTTATATTAAATTAAATCAAGCGACGTGCACCTTATAATGCTATGAATATAACATCGACAAACATCAACTCTATATCGACTACAAAACTGCATATGATAGCATAAATAGGAATTACCTATACAACGCATTACAGGAACTTGGGAGTCCCAAATAAACTAACTCGGCTCATATATATGACAATGACAAATTCCAAAAGTAGAGTCAAGTTACAGGGAGATTACTCAAGGGAGTTCACAGTGGACCGCGGTCTCAGACAAGGAGACCCACTATCATGTATGCTGTTCAACATCACACTAGAGAAAGTCATTAGACACATATATGTTAGTTCCAGAGGAACCATAACTAACTATTTCCTGAGAGACATAACAGAACAAAGACCATCAGGAACCTTGTATAGTCAACCACTTCAATACCTGGCATATGCAGACGATATAGCGCTACTGGGAAGAAACAGGAATGACATATGTGGCCGTGTGCCCGCGCCACAACTGCTCCTCCCTCGCCACGCACCCAAACAAAGGGCCCTCTGTTCAATTCGCCAGCACAATGTTGTTTATTTTTGGTGTCGAAATGCATCGCTTGGCGCCTTGCTTTCGGCGTAGGTGACAATTATAAGCGCCAAAGAGCACCACAAGTAGAGTTACATGGACTGTCGTCATCAAACTGACGTACTTCCTGTTTTGGTGTTTTCATGTACTGTTGATCTTCATTATTATTTTATATAAAAAGATTTGGAAGTTACTTCAATGCCCAAGAATTATTAAATATACACGTCAGCCTTGAAAATAAACTAATAACTTAACAAGTATAGAACTATAGTTCTCACGACCAGCATTTCTTTTACCTGTCTGTGTTAATTGTGAGAAATTAACAAATCAACATAGCCCACCACTCGGCTACACATAGATAAAGCTTTCAAGGAACTCGAATATGCGTCTGCCGAAGCTGGTCTCATTATAAACGAACCAAAGACAAAATATATGATTATGTCACGAAACACCAAAACTGATGATAATATCATTATAAACAAACAGAAATTTGAGAGAGTTACTGACTTCAAATATCTAGGGGCAACTATAAACGAACACAATGAGATAATTTTGGAGGTGAAAGAAAGGTTAAAAGCAGGTAACCGCTCCTACTTCAGCTTACAAAAACTTCTAAGAAGCAAAAGCCTCTCAAAGGGAACAAAGAAAATAATATACACCACTATTATAAGACCGGTAGTAACGTACGCTAGTGATACTTGGACCCTGACCAAAAAGGCAGAGAACCTACTCAATACTTGGGAGAGATAAATACTCCGGAAGAAATATGGCCCTGTGATAGAAAATAATGTCTGGACAATTCGCACAAATCAAGAACTATACCATGTGTACAAAGACCCACCCATAGTCACATGTATCAAAAAAGGAAAACTACGCTGGGCAGGGCACGTTGAAAGGATGCCAGAATATAGAGCAGCAAAAATCATTTACAGGCAGAAACCAGGAGGCAGACGACTCACTGGTCGCCCAAGACTGAGATGGATCGATGATGTGGAAATGGACCTACACCAGCTGGGGGTTCGAGCATGGAGAAAGAAAGCCATCAATCGATCTGAATGGAAGGACGTGGTGGAGCAGGCCAGAGCCCTACATGGGCTGTAGCGCCACAGATGATGATGACGTGCACCTTATATTAAATTAAATCAAGCGACGTGCACCTTATATTAAATTAAATCAAGCGATGTGCACCTTATATGCTCCTTTGTAAAGAAATTTGCCAGCAAACATTTCTAAGACTCGACTCAAGGGTCCAAAGTTCATTATACTGACTTGACCATGTTGTTCAAATTTTGTCCTGTGAAAAAGTCAGAAATGCCAGAAAAAAAAGTTATTTTGTTTTCTTAAAAAATCATTCCAGAGTATAATTAAAATAAATTTATACCATACCATACAATAATAAGTGAAAGATAGTCACAATTAAATGTGTTGTATAAAAACTTTGATTTAAATTTGTTTCATCTAAAAGTTTTATCTTAATAAAATTATTGTAGTTTGTTTACAGCTCTTAACTCATAACTAACTCAGTTAAAGGGAGATCATGTTGACAATTAGAAAAATGTCAATCTGGTTATCAAACTTGCCACAAAAAATGAATCGGCTCTTAATGAAAGCAAACAAAATCTGATAAATTTTATTATCTAATATCTGTAATCATAATATCTGATAAATTTTATTATCTTATATCTGTAATCATAATATCTTATAAATTTTATAATCTTATATCTGTAATAATAATATCTGATACATTTTATAATCTTATATCTGTAATCATAATATCTTATAAATTTTATAATCTTATATCTGTAATCATAATATCTGATAAATTTTATAATCTAATATCAGTAATTATAATATCTCATAAATTTTATAATCTTATATCTGTAATCATAATATCTGATAAATTTTAGAAACTTATGTATGTAATCATAATATCTGATAAATTTTATAATCTAATATCAGTAATCATAATATCTGATAAATTTTATAATCTTATATCTGTAATCATAATATCTGATAAATTTTAGAAACTTATGAAATTTATTCATTAAAACAATTTCAGTTCAATGACTTCAACAAAAGTATTGTTCACGTCTGCCCAAGTTAATTCGCTCACCAATTAGGATTATCCTCAGATGGTACAAATTTTGATTCTTCACACATTTGAGCATAGTTGGCCCAGGTGATGTTCCTGGACTTAATCTTCAGACTGTTGTTGTGGAGATTCAACCAGGCTTCTTCCTCAAGCAAGAATTCCTTTTCATTCAGAAAACTTAACTGCCAAGAATATTATAATGTCAAATACATAATGTTTTCTCTGAATGTACCAATGTAGCAGGTTAGAAAATAATAAATAAATAGGTTTCCAAATGTCTAAACTTGCTATCGACATTGTGATAGTCTAGATGCAAGAATGATAATTACAGCGTGTTGTTTATAATGTTTCCTTGTATAATTTATAAAACATTATTTTTCTGGTGTTATTACTCACTACAAAACTAATTTCAACATGAGTCATACCGCTAATGTAACCATACCACTAATATTACCATATGGTTAAATTCTCAGAGCTGCATGAAGTGTAGGAACAGAGATTCCTGATCAGAAGGTCACATTATAGGAAAAACCCAAACAAAATTAATGAGACTTATAAAGTTCAGAGCACTGGGAAGACCCATTAAAAAAACAACAAACATTGTGGCAAGGACATGGATATAGTCAAGTTGGAAAATTTGACTTTGAGAAGAATGAAGAAATGAGAAGCTGTAGAAAGAAAATGTGTATTTCCTGATGTCTAGTGGGAGTTTAAAAGAAATGTGTATTTCCTGGTGTCTGGTGAGAGTTTAAAAAGAAAATGTGTATTTCATGGTGTCTGGTGGGAGTTTAAAGAAAATGTGTATTTCCTGGTGTCTAGTGGGAGTTTAAAAGAAATGTGTATTTCCTGGATGTGTATTTCCTGGTGTCTAGTGGGAGTTTAAAAGAAATGTGTATTTCCTGGTGTCTAGTGGGAGTTTAAAAGAAATGTGTATTTCATGGT
This sequence comes from Radix auricularia, assembly GCA_002072015.1. Lineage (NCBI taxonomy): Eukaryota > Metazoa > Mollusca > Gastropoda > Lymnaeidae > Radix > Radix auricularia. The sequence goes on from MUZC01000258.1 coordinate 15,357, forward strand.
GTCTGGTGGGAGTTTAAAAGAAATGTGTATTTCCTGGTGTCTAGGGGGAGTTTAAAAGAAAAAGTGTATTTCCTGGTGTCTAGTGGGAGTTTAAAAGGAAATGTGTATTTCCTGGTGTCTAGTGGGAGTTTAACACGTTCAAACAAAGGATTTCCGACTTTTTAATTCAAGGGAAATCATTCTAGAATACATTAAAAACTAATTTTAGTTAAATAACTATGAAAAGAAACGAAACTATTCACTTTCAATAAATCAAATCTCCCATCGTTGATCCGGCAGAAACGTCATTTTGAAATCAACGATGGGAGCGTTGTTCCGGAGAAAAAGAGTTAAAGAAAACTATCACTTACTTTGATATAATGACATTGTAAAAACTGAAATGAAATATTTGATTGATTCCTTCACTTCTAATTTAATTTGATATATTACACAATGAATGCTCTTGATGCTCACCTTCCTCATTATCCTGGGTACAACATTTTCACAGAAAGCTAAACGTCGTCTGTAATCTATACCCTTGGTCCAATCTTTGGAAAAAACCATTTTAATATCAGTGAGGTTTGTAAAATTATATACAACAATTTTTAAGTGGCGGGGTTGATTTATAAAATTGCTATTTACCAGTATTTACTTAGCTAAATAATTTTTTTAAATATTCAAAGTTATCAATATGTGAATTATATATTAGGGCTGCGGAAATTACCTATTAATTTCTTGATTAATCTAAAAAAATTTTATCGATTAAAATTATTTTAATCTATAAAATAGCCATTAAAATTTTTTTACAAATGTTTTAATTTTTTTTTCCTCAATTTATTAATAAATAATTACGCAGAATTTTTTTACGCAGAAACTTCTCCATTTAAAAAGAAGATTTTGAAAGTGTAATAACCTGTTTTATAAGGACAATGATATTAAAAAAAACACATGGTTTTTAATTAATTAACAATAACAAAATTTAAATTCAATGATATTATATTGAACTACTTATATTTAAATATAACTCCTAACTATATTAAGATAATTATATTTTTAAAATTAAATTAAATGAAATACTTAAGTTATGGGCCTTTTCAAAAATGCCATTAAATGGGCACAAAATGTGAAGGAAAACAACGTAGTGAAAAAAGTGATAATGACGTCTTAGAATAAAATCATAACTTTTGAACCACTTGGGATAAAAAGGTGATCTTTATGTTTTTGTTAATCATCAAACAATTTCTATACTTTGATATTTTTAATATTATTTTGAAATTTTCATCCAAGTGCCTAAACTTTAAAACGTTATTTAACTTATTTTTTTATTGCTAGCTATGTTTTAAAAATAGCTCAAGTAAAAAAAAAACATCAAGTGCCTGTTTTTATTACATCCCTTGAAATTTTCAGTTTAATGGCGACATACATCTTTATTTTTAGCTTTAACAAAATTATTGATTAATTAATCGGTAACTTTTCAAAATTTAACGATTAAATTTAATTTAATCCATAACAGCCCTGTTATGTATATAGATAAATATTCAATGTTACCAATATGACGTTCAACAGTTTCCACTTTCAACACAAACTTTTCCTTTTCTGTTGGGTACTGTTGGAAAGAGAAGATTAATGCCCATTAATGGACATAAGTTATGTAAACCCAATAATTACACATTTTAACTTTTAAAGGCCCAAAGCGTTGTAATGCGCTCCTGACCGCTATTACCAAAGCGTTGTAAAGCGTCCCTAGGTCTCGTTAGAAATGTGATCACGGAAATTAAAAACTCTTCAATGCTTGAAAAATGATGTATTCGACTTCCGGCAATGGCGGCCATTGTCCGCGCTAGTGTTATCGCTCAATTAGCACAAAGTTTTTTTGGTAGTTTTTTTTTTTTTTTAAAAGATGCGATTTTTCTATACTTTATAATAAAAATAATAGTACTAAACTACAGGCAAATAGAGTATTTAACTCAAAACAGTGTTTTGGATGCGTAAAATAACCATTCTGAGCCTAAAAAATGAAGTCAGTATGACAATAGTCATGGGAATGAGGCGGAAATTTATTGAAAACCTTATGGGGCTTTAAGAGTTATACAGAGGTAAATAACGAAATAGAGAAGAAATGACTATGGAGCATGACACAAAAAGAGAAATATTTGACACACTTTGTAACCTGAGCCTGCACACAGCTCCAACAGAATCTGAGGACGGAACTGATATAAAATGGAGTCACTCTGTGACCAAGAGGAATGAGTAAATCAATCTTCTCAGACTATCGCATACATAAAGTTGAATTATTAAGCCTTAAAAGAGACCTGTACCAGAATATGCATCTTCTGTATGGGACTCATTTACCAAAGAAAATATTGATAAACTAGAACAAATTCAAAAAAGAGCTGCCAGATTCATTACCGGAGGATATTCAAAACTGACAAGAGTAACAGCATTAGTTAAATCATTGCACCTTGAAACACTAGAGCAGGGGTCCCCAAACCTTTCTGCCCGAGGGCTGCATAAAGTGTCAAACAGCAGTTTGGGGGTCAACTACTAAGTTTTGTGATAAACTAAAGGTAAAAATAGTATCTTTTTTGGAGCTTAAAAGATCTCCAGGGGCCGGACGAGAGTGCCTTGTGGGCCACATCTGGCTCACGGGCTGTAGTTTGGAGACTGCTGCACTAGAGGATAGAAGGACCAAGAGTAAAGTAGTAATTATACATAAAGTCATAAAGCAATAATTAACTCTAATTTAGAAATACAACACAAAGATAACTTAATACAACCCTCAGATAGACATAAAGATAAAAACACCTTTCTTATCCTGTATGCAAGAACAAACACATACAAGTTTTCTTTTTTCCTGTCAGGAATTTGGGGTACGAAATGGGTTGCCTGAAGAAACCAGGAAAACCAACACTTTATCAACATTTAAAACTCTAATAAGAATGCCGGACTAAACACAAACCATAGATAAGCATAGGATCAATAATCTTCAATTTAGAAGGAGGGTCTGTAACAGTAACAGATAAGAAGATAAAAAGTTAAGTTTCTTGATGGAGTTTTCATTCACGTCACCTTACTTACCTGAAGAGTGACACTTTAAACAGATCACATGTCACATGTCAATATTACCATTACCAGACTGTGCCTACGGTTTAAGTTAAAGTTATACTTTAACTTTGATAACAACAATTGACAATTCTATTCCTTGATTTGAAAACTTGAGAAATACCAGCTCCCTGATGTCCGATGTGCAATAATAATTAAGATTGAGAGGGAAAATTAAAGGTAAACACATGAGAACGCTTTGCTTATTGACAATTGAAATATTGAAGAAACAGAAACAAATTGTTATTTAACAGTTGTCGGAGTAGGGTAATTTCTTATTTTAGCGCAATTTATTTTTGTAGAGCCTGTCTAAGTTGGGTAAATAGAAGGTAATAACTTACTGTTGACAGTTGATAATTCTTAATTTAAAAAAAAAATATTTTTTTTCAAGAATGCATTGAATTGATGGATCCGATGGTGTCAAGATAAGTTATATAATGATAATAATAATAATGTAAAATTACTATTTCAAATTAGTGTATTTAAACAGTATTTTAATTTATATTTTATTATTATTATAATATATAATTTTCAATTATTATAATTATAATCTAAAATTTTAGTTTTCAGATAATTAAACATGTTCGTACTTTCATGAAATGTGTGTGAACTACCAGGTGGATAGGGTATTTAAACACGTGGATTATATCCACTGATACGACCATGGCTCCGTTTTGCAAATCCCCCTCGCATTCACACAATTAGAGATGATACATGACCCATCTTTCCTTTCTCTCGCTGATGACATAATACCCAGTTTCTTTCTACTTTCGCTTCAAAAATTATTAGTGTATGTCGTCATACAAACATGTGCTACTTCCGCCGAAATAGTAATATTTGGGATTGGAACTGCTTTAGTAAGCGAGTAAAGTTGGAAGAAGCTAAAATGATTTTTATTTAAGGTACTTCTTTGTGAGAGTAACTATAAAATAGTTCTAGTGGACTTTTACATATTTTTTTTTTATAAATTTAAAATGAAAAAGGCTATACTTAAAGTTAAAGATCGGTTAGGTTTTAAAAAAATTTATATGGTGTTTGCCAACTCAATAAAATGACATGTACTGACAAATATAAGTATAAGTATAAGAACTCTCAATCTCAACAAAATTTACGGACAAAATTTTTTTTTTTTTTACGGACACATTTAACATAAAATATCGACCTTAAAACGAACTAATATGAAGCAAAATCCAAGCATTGTAGCTAAAAAATGTAAAGTATCCATATGAGCTCGTCTCTATTACCATGTTTATATTTTATAACGTTAGGTGATTGTATGACATTCATCTTCAGTGACAGTGTTTAATTCCTCCTGCTTATGATCATACATAGAAACATTTACACTGTCGATCATTGTGGGAGTAATTTTTGCCGGTCCATTTCTCACAATCAGTAAACTTTCCAACAATTTGTTATTCAAGTTGGTTTTAAATAATTAAATAGTAGAAAAGACGCATTCTACCTCTGCTGTTGCATGTGGAAGCACTAACATTGCTTGTGGAAAATTTGAAAGTAGCGGAAATCTATAGAACAATCAAGTTAGAACAAGATAGCAAAATTTTACAAAAAGACTTAGATGAATTAATAAAATGGGAAACTAACTGGAGTATGTCCTTCCACCCAGAAAAATGTCAACTGCTAAGAGTAACAAAGAAAAAGAAACAAATAAATTCAAAATACTTCATCCATGGAAAAGAACTAACCCAAACTAAAGATGCAAAATACTTAGGAGTCATAATAAATGAGAAACTATCTTGGAATCCCCATGTCAATGAAGTTATTAAAAAATCAAACAAAACCTTAGGCTTTATAAAAAGAAACTTTTACAAATGTAACAAAGATATAAAACTAAAATGCTACCTCACCCTGGTGAGACCTATACTAGAATATGCATCTTCTGTATGGGACCCATCCACCAAAGAAAATATTGATAAGTTAGAACAAATCCAAAAAAGAGCTGCCAGATTCATTACTGGAGAATATTCAAAACTGACAAGAGTAACACCATTAGTTAAATCATTAAACCTTGAAACACTAGAGGATAGAAGAACCAAGAGTAAATTAGTAATTATACATAAGGCNGAGTGAAGCTATGTAAAAGATATTAAATAAATTGTAAGCCAGTGATTCTCAAACTTTTTCGTATCAGACGACCGGCAAGAAATTTTCCATTTCACGAGGTACCATTGCACTCTTTTCCCGTTTTGACATGATTTTCTCTGTACTTATTTGATAGCATAATGAGCCCCTACACAGCTTAAAGCCCTATAAGATTAAGTATGAATTCGGCTTGTTTTATATATTACATTTTTAAAAAAAATGTTTAGTTGTCAAGGCATAACAAGACAGCTATCGAACAATGCAGCGGTAATGTCAAAAACCATTGATGTGATTAACCTTCGCAATTAAGCTCGCAAATGTGACTATTGATATTACAAGGATCATTGCATTGTTTATAGACCTAGAATATATAGATACAAGACAATTCCTCAAATTGATATCGATCTTCTAATGACAGTTTCCCTACTAAGTATACGCACTGTAAAGGCATTTGATCTAAAATTATCACATTGATATCACATCTCACGTTTCCTAAAAATTATTAGGTATGCGCTGGAAGAGGAAAATGGCTCATCCTGTATGAACCCCACATTTGTGCAGGAAATTAGGGTGTCATCTTGTGCGTCGCAAAATACAGTAATTCTTGCAAGTTGAGGACTGAAATACTATGACATTATTAAAATATCCAATATTTATCATACCTTTTAACTCCGAAGCTCACAAGTTTTTTTTTTCAATTCTTTCTTCTTTAGGATTTCACGTACGTCACACAACAGTTGTAAATATGATGTCACCAATAAATAATCTCATTTGGGGTAAAAAGAAAACTCTTGGGGGTAATGCTCAATCATTGTGGGCATAGAAAATTTGCTAGAATCCGCTACTTTTGGGTTAACAGTATTGTTAATATAAACTTTTATAATTTTAATATTTAGGTATCCTACTGAACCGTTCCATTTTTTCAAACCATTTAACTATTTTAACCGGTCTTCAAAAAAAAAATTAAAAAAAAAAAAAAATGTTTTAACATCTTAATGCACACAAATTAAGCATTGACTATAAATCATTACTTGTAACTTCATTGTTTATAAAAAAAAAAAAAGTTATTTTAAAATAATACCTTTTTTAAAATATCATATGGGGTCAAAAGGGAATTTTTGGGGGTAATGCAGATTCATTTGGGCATATAACATCCACTCCACTCCACTAGATATATTCAAATACGTCATGTGTACGTGTACGCTTGGTAACATATGCCCACTATTGAACCGGTTCCTTCCAGAAAATGCATTTGTTAAATCTGTTATCGATGTAGATTTCTTATTTACGTACTATACGAAGACATCTAAATCCAACCTATTTTCATTTATATTGACACAAGTGACAATAATCTTAATCAACATGACTTGACTGTATCAAGTATCCTTTCTGTCAAATTTAAAATTAATGCCTTAAAAACTGAGTTCAGAAGAAAGTTGTTTTGTGCTCCTCTCGAATTGCGATGTCGAGAATTTGATGCATTTAATGAAGTTAGTGAATACTTTTGACTAATTTTAAATGGACACATTTATTATTATATTTAGAATGGCCAGAGGCGTTTGACCAAAAACCAATCGAAAAACTATA